>CM061533.1:101419167-101866780 GCA_030545055.2 Neoaliturus tenellus
CTTTTAATCATGTTGGATACACTGTAAAATGTACTCACTGACTACTGTTAAGAGACAGTGTTGCACAAACAGGGGTTTACAATGTTCCAGAAAACCAACTCCGGAAGTCAACCTTACAGCTTTTTTTGCAGAATGAAAACTTTTTGAGCATTATGTGAATGACCCCACAGCCTGGTGCCATAAGCCAAAATCGAGTGAAAGAAGGCGAAATAGGCCTGTTTAAGAACATCTTGAGAAAGGTCTGACGTTAAGCATCTCAACAAATAAATTGCTCTGCTCAATCTAGTACATAAAAACAATGTGGTCATCCCAGGATAACTTACAGTCTAATACAAATCCTAATAATTTTACTGATTGACTTTTCACTGTTTGAGTTGACAGACTGCATGTTATTTCCTTAGTTTTAGACTCATTTAAAGCTAGCCTGTTCTTGATGAACCACAAGTAATATCTAAGGTAATGTTCAAGTAATGTTCTCTGAGTAATATCTAAGGTTTCTTGAGCTATTGACTTGGCAAGAGCTATGTCAGTGTGTGATGCAAACAAAGTTGTGTCGTCTGCAAATAGCACTACTTTTCCAGCAACACTATTTATCGTTTATAGCCACTAGGAACAGCAGAGGGCCCATTATTGAGCCCTCCAGGTGTGTGGCACGCCAAATCTGATACTCTTAGCCCTTGAGTTCTTACCATTTAAGCTGACAATCTGTTGCCTATCAGAGTTAATCACTCTGAGAGCACCCTCTCCTAGACCATACTGTCTCAACTTGACCAACAGAATATCGTGCGGAATGCAATCAAATGCACGCGAAAGAACGCAGAGAACTATGTGAGTGGATTTCATATTCTCAAAAGAGTTTAGGATTTCCTCAACCAAAGACTCAACTGCAAGGACTGTGGATTTCTCTCTCCTGAAACCGAACTGAGATGGTACTAGGAGGTTGTGCGTCTCAAAGTTATTGTACAACTGCATGAACATAACAGCTTCAAATATTTTGGCAAACACTGGAATCAAGGATACCGGGCTGTAGCTCGAAATATCCTGTCGGGGCCCCTTCTTATAAATTGGCAAGGTCCTGGATATTTTAAGAACATCAGGAAACACGCCCACGACAAGGCAAGAATTAATCAGTCTGGCAAGAACAGGAGCAATTACATGAATCACCCGCTTCATGAGATTTGTGGTCATGTCATAAATATCTTTGCTGTTTGAAGTCTTAAATCTATGTACAATATTGATAATATCTTTGTCAGTTACAATATTCCAATAAAACTCTGTTTCAACATCTGGAACATTTACAAGATCAGTGGCCAAAGCTGGCACAAGGGGAATCTGTTCAATAATCTCATCAACAGATTTTACAAAGTAGTTATTCACCTCATCTGCACTAACCCCTAGTTCATTACCATGGCTATTTTGAGGCCTATTGCGATTAATACGAGTCCATGCTGCCTTATATGGATTAGGTGACTTTGAAATATAAGAGGCTTTAGCAGCCAGCTTGGCATTCTTTACACCCAGCCGATACTCCCTACGGAGACTGCGCAACATAGGTAGCAGGTCTGGCCTACCTTTAGAAACATCATCTATGATGGTTATCCATCTCTTCTGTCGAGCCAGTTCAGGAGTATACCAATTTGACCTAATTGGCTTGGAACTCTGGGAAAAATTTACTTTAGGCTTATTACTACATGCTTAACCCTAAGCGGACTCCTATGGTACTCCTATGGTGGTTATGGTAAAAATAAAAATAACACCATAACTTAATCAAATTTGGTATGTACATTCACTAGGTAGGGTTTAACTTATATTTACTAATGAAACCCATATAGCGGCAAACCTACATACTCTCATTCCCATGGATTTTATGGGGAAATAGAAAATATACTAAAATTCCTTTGGAAATTCGCTGAGTACGCAGGTCTGCTGCGACAGGTGTATTTATCAAATAAGCTTGACATTTTTGTGGCAGTTAACTGTAAAACTATTAACATATTAAGCCTTGGCATACTTCCACGAATCAATCTCGCCTGGATGCTCTGATGCTACAGAATACCTCAGGAGGTATTCTCATGATGCAACAGCGCTAGCAGTTTTGACTTTTCCAAATAGGTACTCTAGCAGCATGTATTGGGTTACTTGTTGTTTCAACAAGAAACTGAATTATTTTTACTACTAATTCATGCCGGCAATCCTGGTGTTCAGAAAATAATTTATAAAAAAGCTAGTTGTATCTTGCGGTTGAGTTAAATTGATAGATTTATTGATAGTTGCAATTTTTTTTTCTATGAAGAAGATAGTGAAAACGAATATGTGAACTGAGTCACATGTGAGCAGTTACATGATGATCAAGATTTTGATCCTGAAATTATTATTATTAAAATTAGAATTCCTGAGTGTCATTATGCACTAGGAAAGAAGTACGGTAAGCTAATAGGTTAACAAGTTTTCACATTGCTGAAACAAAAATTGGCATGCACTGAGTTTAAAGGGTTCATCTCCAGCGCACTTGTTATGTCTAGGTTAGTCCTGTCGACATTTTCAAGGAGCTGTCTCCAAACTGTATAGATAATAATTCTACAGCAACTGGGGTAGGCCTACTGAAAATAAACTTCAAGCGCTTACTTATTTTATAATTTAATGCAAAAACAAATGTCTTGGTTCAACGGATCTCGGTATTCCCTACTGGTATATTGTTTATCCTTTTATGCAAAAGATTATTTATTTAACTCAACACAAAGTATCAAATCTTAAATTACCTTATTATCAAGCAAGTGTAGTGTCCCAGAATGTTTTTCAAGAACTAAAAATTTAGCCCTGTTTATCTAAGGTTGAAATCTTCTTTGTGTATATTAGAACATGTGTTTTGGTTTGATTTTAAAAAGAGTGCCGGGTGGAAGACAATGAGTGAGGAAGATCTTATATTATATTAATCTCCTAAAGTGGCAATACTACGATAAAATTGTTTTTTTTTTTTTATAACTAAAAATTCACTAGGAGCATTATTATAATATTACAATTATTAAAAATTTATATCAGAATTTTACAACATCATTTGAATTAAAGAACATTTTAAAATCCAGCGTATTTGTGCAAATAAACAATAAACAAATTTTATCATTAGACGGGTACAATGAGCTATGAGTTATGGTTCAAGAAAAGCTTTCATTGTTTGCATTAAAACATGTGTGTTAGTTTGATTTTAAATTGAGGATAAAATAATCACATTGAATGAATAGTATATTTCGTCACAATGGCCGAAAGTAGCGTTTTGCCGGCCCCGAGATCGTGGGTTGGCAAAACGCTTTCGGCCCGAGTTATGAACGATATTTTTCATCACACTACACAATTCAATAAATTCTAAACAAGTGAAAAAATTACTTTTTCGTTCATAACAAACAAAACATAACCTCAACTTCAACTAACCTAGCGAGATGTACTGCTTGAGTTTCTGGTTGCTAGGCAACCATTTCACATCAGCTAAGGCCACCAAAACTAATACTCTAACGTTAAGTGACTACAGCTGATTCCAAGGGAAAAGCACTATTTTCCAATCTACGTCATACATATTTAACAGTTATCAGCTGAACTACTAACTATGTCACTGATTTGTTATTTGTTGTTGTTGTTAAATACCTTATAATATTCTAGATTTCTCTGCTACCGTTTCCATTACTGCCCTAGGCCGGCAAAACAGGTGTTTCGTTGGTAGGTGTGAGGGTCGAAAACAGGTGATATCGATGTAGTGTAATGAAAAATTAAATATTAATTCAAACACAAGTGTGGCAGCTAACAAAGTGTTGGTATTCTGAAGAATTAAGCAAGATAATTTTTGGGTGTTTTACAAATCATACAATGATAGGATCGTGAGAGTTTAAATTAAAGATGTTTGTTCCACAGACAATGGAAAACAGTAAAATGCCCAACCTTACAAATAAATGAGAAAGAACGGGGAAAATACACCATAAAATGTGTAGGGACTCAAAAAATTTACATTGTTTTAACAAAAATAATTTACGTGTTTTTATTTGGAGAGCCAAAAATTGACAATAAGTGAAGACGGTCTACTTTGAGGTGGTTTGTTAAAATTTTGTGACACTAAAAAATAAGAAAATCTGACAGGAGCAAAAATACCATGGACAAACAAGATAATCAAATGGTTGAAAAAAGGATGGTGCCTGATGAACACTCTGAACCAGTATTAATCCTGAAATGGCTGCTGAGCATCTCTCACATTTTTTTCTTCCTAATTGTCAATTTTTACATTATGTATTTTTTTGTATCAGCTCAAGGACTATGATTTGTTTAAAAACACATTTTTAAATCAATATAGATTTTAATGATAGACAAAATTAAGCATTCATCCATAACGTGTGTCTGAAGATTGTAAAGAGAGCTTTGGAAGCGAATGGTCTATGCCAGTGTTTCCCAACCTTTTTGTGCCCGCGTACCACCTGAGGCTTAAGGTACGTTTACACGTGAGAGTTTTTCACTCTCGGAGAGTAGTTAGTTACCGTACTCTCATAAAAATCTCAGACAGCTGTTGATAGTACTCGCAGAAAACTGTCCGGGATTAACCATCTTGGAAAATTTGCTGGTTGTGTAAACACCTCTGCGAGTACCTGTTGAGAGTACGAAACTCTCTGAGAGTGAAAAACTCTCACATGTAAACCTACCTTTATAAATTGTTTGACTTACAACCCAAACTTATACATCCCCCGCTCACCCCAACATTACAGATACAGCCGGAGAGAGCATTGGACATTATTGTTATAATTTTTTTAAATATGTATCATTATAGGCCCCTAATTAGTGGTGTGATAAAAATAAAACACTCATTTACAACAATTGGAAAAGGTATAGGGCCTAATTTAATTGAATAAACATAAATTTTTATGAACAATTTAGTTCGAAGCTATACAAATAATAATCGATTATAAATTAACTTAACAATATAAGTAAACTATGTTTTACAGTTTGAAACTAAAAACTGCTAGCTTGAATGTAATGAAATTGAAATTAATTGTTCCAACTACACTCTTAAGGCACAAAAAAGTTATTTTGCATTCCTACCAAAGTTACTGAAACAATAAAAATATAAAATTTTCATAATTAATCAAATTCACAACAAAGAGGTTGTTAATTGGAAACTTGATGCTGTTTCTTGCTCAGGAAAGTATCAATATCAGGGGACTAATTAATAATCAGGACAAATTCTACACATAATCAAATAATAGTCACGACACAAACTATTGACAAATCACTCTCTGGGTTTTACCGAACAAATACACAGCATATGTTCCAGTGTTACCAAGTGATAAAATTCTCTGTCGATATGACTAAATAAGTTTTCCCTCTCTTTTCATTGTTTCGGAGCGTGTCTCGTAACTTGATATAGTAGGCCTACAAGGTCAGTACAAAACTTTACTTGAAATTAAAGTAATTCGAGTTTAATCAAGTAACTGGACACAAAATCATTAGTCATTAGTATAAATGTGCTCGGAAAACGAGAGTCTTAACCTAAAATAATTTAATTTGTTAAGTTGGTACGAAATTGCTTTAGCAATGAAAAGGTGCTGAAACCTATTGGAGTCTCTCAAATTATGTGGAAAAGCATTGTAACGCAGAACTGAGCTGACCAAAACGTGAGCTGTCGGCATCACAATGTTCAAAAATGTGTGTTTTATTTTTTTTTTTACTTTTCGTGTATTTTAATTTTTTTATTCCCTTGTCTCTCACGTACCATCGGTTGAGAAACACTGGTCTATGCAAACAATATTGCTAAAATATTATTGATAAAAATTAAATCTTCTGGAAACTTTCTTAGTAAAGTACTGGTAATCCACTAAGGCCTACATTATTTTAATTTTATGATTAGGGGCTTTTGCCTCTATAAGCCATTAGTATATAATAGGTTACTTCAACCTTCCACCCTCTCAAATTGAATTAAACTAATGTTGGTCGCATGCGCGTAACTCGCCTCAGACTCGTCCAATTTAAACGATTTATATCTTTAATGAAAGAGAGTATTTCCTTGAGTGTTCTTATACCAAGACCAACCATGTGCCTTATTTAGATCTATATAAAAAGGTCTTAAAACATGTCTACAAAAAGAAACCAGATGTGCAGAATATGTCTGATCCGCCGATTTGAGATCGGGGGCAGTTTCCAGGTGTGTTGGTAAATTTTTGGGTAATTATTATCAGACTATTATTATTTATTATTATTATTTTTTATAAATATTAAGAAGTACTGGTAAGTAGTTTTGATTTGATTTTAATTACTTGTGTTTTAATATAATAAAATAAAATTTTAAAAATTGTTATCATTTCACTGCCCTATTGTAAGCTGTTGAGTTTAAGGCAAAGTCATATATGCCGCGTATCTTTGGGGGAAATCTTTGATCCGTAACAATAGGATTGGGGGAAATTTTAGGAGTCAATACATTTTCTGCACTCTGAAAGAAACGTTCATAAGGAATACATGGAGATTAATTTCTTTTGTGTATGAGTTGAGTTAGGCGAAAGGTAAAAGTAAGCTGATGTTGGTTGCGTCATCTGCATGTGACCACCTTCAATTTAGGACATAAAACAATTCAAATCGGTCTTATAGAACCGTCGGATGTACTCGTACTCGGAAATGATTTTACAATAAAGAATATTTAAGGAAAATTGATTTTATTTTAGTAGAAAATCCCAATAACTCCATCGTTTGCTGTCTGATCCTTACAAACTTGGTATCGTGAGTTATATAATTTTATTTGTCCGCGTTTTTACACCAGTAAATTGGTTTTAAGATTTACCGGTTTTGAGATAGGTATTTGATTTAAAAGTTAAGCCATTTTGAAAATACCCTTAGGAAAAAAATTATTATTTTCCTGAAAATGGACGTTTGTTTGATAAAGGTTCATACCAAATATAAACTTAATGCAACCATCCATTACGTAAATAAAAAAGGAAGAACACTAAACTATTGTGAGTTTGTAACAATACTTTTTTCTATTCCAGGCACTGACCCGAGCAAGGTCATCCAGAAGCGTCGAGCTGGCTCGATAGGGTGAGTAGCTTTCTGATATTTCTTCAGCCATATCAATGAAACAGTTCCCGGTTCGCTAAAGAGTGAGTGAAACATGCCAAAGTTATCACTATATCATGGTTTTCTCAGTTAAACACAAAAACAATAATTAACCCTTTCAGTACCAGCCTATAACATTTTTTTACATTTAAATGTTGACTGTAGAATACTTGTAGGCCTATTTTTCACACGTAGCGGGGGGCTGGAATACCATTTATTAAGAATAAATTTATTGATTTTTGTTAAAATTAAACCTTTTTGGACGATAATTTTACCCGCCTGGTTCTGGTTCTGCTCTGATGAAATTATAATGCAAAAAATGCAGCGTGGCAGATCACCCAAATCTTTTGAATTGGATTTGAATGTCGATTCTGTTTCAATCCATTCTCTAATCTGAATCCTTGGTCAAGATTTGGTAGATTCGTGAATTGAGATTCAACTTCGACATTCCCCAGCGTGCTACCATTCCTCATATGTGGGCTGCAGCGTGCAGACGTATGAGAGTGATCGTGGTTATAGGTCAATTGTGAGTGGTTTTGTTTGAGACTTTGCAGTGTTTTTTATATTTTTGTAATGAAAATTATTACTAACCAATGTTTGATTTTGCTCAAGTAGGTACAAATGAAACCTTTCATTAAGAAGTGAACTGGTAGTATGCGAAACGAAACTTCAACTAATGTGAACGTCAGTGGTACAACGTTACAACAGTTAAAAATTGATTTTTAATTTCAATTTATTTTTTAAAGTAATTTGAAAGAAAAATGAAAAATTGTTGTCTTAATTTGAGTTACCAGTAGACCTCACCAACATTTTTCAGCTTGGTGAGGCCTTGAAAATGTTAAATCATATACAAGTTTCAAGACGGGTTAAATTATATTTTTAGTATTATCATTCCATGAAAAATTAACTTATATTTTCCAAACTGCCGTATGTAAAAACAGTTTAGGGAATAATGATCATAAAAATTCGCTTACTAAAAAAAATAAAATAAAAATTTGGGTCTAAAAAACCCAGAACAGATGACGGCTACCTAGCTGAGCCATCATGGCTATTTAGACATTTTACAACTCGCAAACAAACCCTTCTTAATCCACTGTAATGAGCATGGCTAAGTTTTTCCTAAGATTTCCCTAAAATAATTTCTGTCGTGGGCTTTTTTATTTCAATTCCCTAAATACGGTACGCTAAGTTCATATCTGAGAAGGTTATTTTTTTTTTTAAATGACCAACCTTTATCGCAAATTTTTGATTTTCTTGTCCACGGTTTACTTATTACATATAGAACCAACTGAAAAACGGTCAAAAACTTAAATTGCTACCGTTATCTAGCAGGTTTACTGAAAGATAATATTTTGATAAACACCTAGCTTATTTGTAAATTTCCTGCTGAATTTTGTGATTTCTTGACTGACTGTTGGGGTTTTTGTATCACAATGATGAACTTCATTGACCTTTTATATACCACGGTGCTTTCAGAATTTATTCTTCAATTTGACAGCGCAGCAACGCACATCGGGTTAACGAGTAACTTGATAAAATTTGGTACATAATTCAGTAGATATGTTTTAGCTTATCCCATCCCATACTAACAACACTTACTCATTCCTTGGAGTTTATGGATAAAATTAAAAAATACCGAGTTCCTTTGGAAATTTGCTAGGTACTTAGATCTGCTGCGACAAGGGTATTTAGTATTTGTTTTTGCACAATACATCCATGGGCTAAATACAATTTACACATTACATCTAATAGCTCAAATTAACATACACATGACTCCATAATTACTTAAAATAATAATTTGCATTCAGAAAAATGCAGGAAAAAATAATAGCATAAATTATTTGTATGTTTTGCACTTTGTTTCAAATAAAGTATTAAAGTAAAATTATTTGTCAAAAATAGCATTGTGTGCACAATATTAGTTCCTGTTTTTCTCCCTGTACAGGTTATGAGACTGATTAGGTTGTTTTGCCTCATTTTTTAGCGAATTTCCCATAGGGAATAAGCTATTACCGTAGGTCTCATGGTAAGACCTAAGTCCGGGACCATGTTACTTTTTCGTTTTGAGGTACCCAGAGACCAAAAATGATAGTCATTAAAATTTATATATATATATATATATATATATATATATATGTATGTATGTATGTATGTATGTATGTATGTATGTATGTATGTATGTGTCCCTAGACACGATAACTCTCGTAAAAACGGTCCGATCGACACCAAATTCGGTAGAGATACGTAATCCTACGTTTATTCGGATGAGTTCGTAAACCAGACATATCGACCTACCGGAAGGGGTAGTTTTGGGGGGTTTTGTACCCCAAAAATGGGTTTTTTGCATTTTTTACATATAATTTTTAAAAATATTTAATTTTTATTTTCACCATTGGATTTAGCTCAAAAAAACACACAATTTAGTATCTTGAAGCTTTGCTCTATCTCCATTGGTTACCGAGATATTAAAAAGTCTAAAGACAGTACGTTGTATTTTGAGGCTCCAATGTTAATCTTATGGAGGATAAGGATTTGATAATATTACACTTATTAACCAATATTTTTGGGTGTAACTTGGTATTTAGCTTCATTTGGTTGAGCTTAATTTATTTATGGTAAAAAATCTTGGTTTTTGTGCTTATCATGGCAGCAAACCTGCATACTCTTTTCCCATGTTAATCATATGGAAAATAAGCAAACTTGTTTATTTATGGACAGATATAGATGAAACTAAGTTTATGGCTTCATATGTTCGAGATAATTTTTTTTATGCTAAAAACGTACTTTTAGTGTTCCCCATGGCAGCATACCTACATACTCTTTCCCTATATTTATCAGGAGAATAGACATTTATTTCCCTATTTATGAGCACGTGATTAAATTTTGTTTACAGATTTATCTGGTCAAATTAATATTACTAATTTGGAAATTCGCTAAGTACGCAGGTTTGCTGCGACGGGATGTATTACATTTTGAAACATTGAAGTATGCTTGTATCTGTATTGTATTGTTGTATGCTTGTGGTTGTTCTGTTTGGTTTTGCGGTTCTCATAATAAATTAATATCTATGAATTTTAATTTTCAGATTTAAATGTTTCTGTAAAAATTTATAATTTTCTTTCCTGACAGTAGGGCCTAAGTACAGTTCCATCATCATTGACTTGTCCATGAGAAAGAACAGCCCAAGGTTTGCTTGTTG
Source organism: Neoaliturus tenellus (assembly GCA_030545055.2). Lineage (NCBI taxonomy): Eukaryota > Metazoa > Arthropoda > Insecta > Hemiptera > Cicadellidae > Neoaliturus > Neoaliturus tenellus. The sequence goes on from CM061533.1 coordinate 101,429,441, forward strand.
ACGTGTCATCATAATGTACTATTATTTGATGATGACTGTAATTATTTCCCTCTGAACTCAATAGCCAACAAGGAAAAGTGGACATAAACACATTGCTAGCATTCTTTGCAAATAAATTACCTAAACAAAATTATTATTAAATGAAAATTCTGTTTAATATGAGTATACCCTTGGAACCCGAGCACAACTACCTGTAACAATGCAAATAATGTTTGTTTTTTTTTTAATTTATGCATTTTAAATAATTAAATAATATATTTTTTACTTAGAGTTTTTTAATTATCTAATGTAACTATTACTTAATTTGGAGTACTTATTTACTACACTACACTTTTTTATAGCTGTACACAAATAATCCCGATTTTATTGTAATGTTTAAATTTCAAATTCCAGTGTGTATAGCGCTTTTATTTTAAGTTTGATTTTCATGAAGTTTTGGTGGAAACAACATCAGACCAAACTCTATTCAGTGACAACAAAAACTTAAAAATCGGTTTAAAATTGTAAGAGCTGAAATAATAATAAAAAAATAAATAAAAACCCCTAAGTGTACTTAACAAGTATTGAGGACCGGGTAGATCGAGCATTTGCTCGGTGAACCTGTAAGCTGAGCTTGTACACTCTACTCAGTGGCTCACTGGAGGTTAATTCACTCTTATTAAGTCACTTTTATTAAGTAGGGGGCGCATTACAAGATTTGAAAATGTAACTTGTTACTTAACAGCTAATTACCTTCAGATGAATTTTAAAGTCAGATTGTAAACAAAATATATAGTCTGTCACTGCATAATCAACATATATTGTTTGGTTATTTGCTAACAAAGGTTTCGGGCCTCTAATGGGTCCATTTTCAAGCGTAGAACACCAAGTAGTTAGTTATCCATGTGAACTTCGTCAAAACATTAAAACCATACACACACTCGAAAGACATTTACGACACGAAAACCTTAAAAACATAACTGGCCAGTTATGTTTAAGGCCTAGTCTAACTTCTTAATTTAATAATGGTTTCATCTGTTACATCCCTTATTCTCCCCACCTCCTAACCGACTTTTAAAATTGAGGGGTCATTTCAAAGCTTATAATGTTGTGGGTATGCGAATGGTGATTAAGAAGGTAATTTCGTTAAGGGCTTCTTTCCCCAACCTTTGGTTTATTCTTAGAGGGCATTTAAAAATGTTATTTTATAAATTGTAACTTATCAGCAGCTGATATATTCCTGTTTCATAATAAAAAAACCTACAAATAAATTTTAGGGCGGAATTCACAAACCTCCCTCAAAGCTTCCTCAACTCAAACCTTCCTCTAACCTTCCTTAAACCTTCCTCCAACCTTCCTCTAACCTCCCTCAAGTATTTGTGTGAGGGAGGTTAGAGGACGGTTTATGGCCGGTTTAAGGAACAGCTGTTTACAACAAAACACAGTGAAAATATATTTTGAGGTTATGTTGTGTCTGTGTCAAAAAACGTTGAATTACTTGAAAGTTTGTCTTACCTGTTATAAAAATATTTAAATTTCATGAAACTATATGGAAGGACATTTATTTACCTTGGAGTTAATTAAAAAATTATATGTTACCCTACATTTTTATTAAAATGACTTTAGTTTTTTATATTTTTCCTGAATAAATTATGTGGATATTATTTTATTTATGTTTTAGTCAAGACCCATTTTGATCGAAAAAATTAAGCCAACATGAAAAGGGTGTTGTAAAAAATAAAATAAGGTCGTTTATGGTTGTGTAGCCGCGTGGCGGCGTGGCGGGGGCTTGTAGGCCGTCAGGGCCATGCGCCGCTGCGGGTGTTAACGTTTCTCATGCATTTTGTATTAGAAAAAGCGCGGGTGATCAACTTTAATAGAGAAGGTGTTTTACAATTTTTTGTTATACTCCAAGGAAAAGTGTATTGAATAAAGCTGTCATTTTTGGGTATTATATTTACCGTCTGTCGGTCTTGTAATTAAATTTATGTTAAGTTCTAAAGATTTATTGATTCAGTAGGCCTACACAACCAAAATTTCAGCCCTGTAGGTGAAGTACGCTTGTAAGAATTGTACCAAAATATGCTTGGGTACTTCTGACCTCCATAGCCCTCAAAGTAGTTGTCCGAAAAAATTGTACGTCATATTTACAACGTAAGAAGATACTAAAGTAAAAATTGTGGAAACAAATTTTTGACTGCACAATCTTAAATCCAGCCGACCATGAAACCTGATTGCGCGATGTTGTACAAAAACTTGAATAGAGAAATTTTATTTTAAAGATAACTTTCTTTAAAGTCCATGAACATATAGACAACTAAAACACAAAACAACATTTTTACGAATTCAGAACGCCATGCATTGCCGTTTGACCGTGCGATATTCTTTTAATATATGGAAACAGGCCTATAAATTTGTGTTGGCCAACTACAAATTTTAGCATACAGTTGGTTGCACGAGATGTGAGAGAGCCCGCCAGAATTTGTTCTAAATATGGGCAAATTGGCTCTATCTTGTGCAACATGGAGTGGATTAATCATCTTAGTGATGTACAGTAAAATCAATACTAAGGTCTTCATTTCAAATTTAGGCTGTTAAACTGCCTATATTTATATATCACAAATCCTGGCGGGCTGTCTCACGTCTCGTGCAACCAACTTAACTTAGTCTGCCTCTAGTGCAATCTACCATAAAATGAATGTATTAGTAGAAAAATAAACAAGTAAATTGAAAATTTACATATAAATTTATTTTCTAATACGGGTAAAAACTAATGCACTCCCATAAACCTTGCATACAAAAACCACGGAAGATCTCAACAAAAGAATCAATTGTGGTTGATGTAATATGTTTGTAACAACTGTATCCTATATATGCCAGATAAAAAAGTAAAATAAAAATATATTTCTTTAAAATATGAATAAAACATATTTATCTTCTTCAAATTTAAAACAAATCGTTAGAGGAGAAATATAAGCCTACGCCTAGTTTAAAAATAGCAGCTTATGGACTGAAAGCTACTTTACACACTACCTTTGTAAACAAATATTGAAAGCACTTCTATTTCCCAAACATGTGGCATATGTGCCATGTCTACCAACTGTCTCACATTTCCCCAAAACAAAGGGTGAATTTTTAATTCACTATTTTAATTGTTAAAGAGCAATAGTCATATAATATTAATTTTAGTTTAATGTTTTTAAAAATTAAAAGCCAATAGAAGAGTTACAAATAGATTAGTAGTCTATTTCTGTTGATATAAAAAAAATTTTCTAGTATTTTGTTTCGTTCAGGTGGCAGTTTTCTGTGTGAGGAAGGTTTAAGGGAGGTTTGAGAATTACGTTTTTCAATTGAGGAAGGTTTAAGGCCGGTTTGAGGAAGGTCTGAGGCCGGTTTGAGGACGGTTAGAGGTGAGGAAGGTTTGAGGGAGGTTTGTGAATTCCGCCCTTAAAGTCAGATTGCAAAAAAAAAAACCAAAAACAAAATTTTATTGTCTTTTACTGCATAGTAAATATAAAAATTGTTAAAACATTTACTTTCAACGGCAAAAAATTATTTTTATCAGTATATATATAAGATTTGTTTATCTGATAATTAATAAAATAATTTTACATGAAAAGTTAACCTTAAATATGAGTTTAAAATCATATAATTCTTTTGTATTGTACTGCAGGTGAGTTTCTCACAAACAAAAAGAATTATATTACCAACTAGCTTACCCGGCATGCTTCACAATGCCAACTTGAGAAATTTTTTGCCTTTCAGGTGAGCTCGTTTCCTACGCTCACTCGCCGCAAGTCTATAATATCGTCTAGTTTTTCATCACCAATCTTCCCTCAATAATTTAAATGAGAACAGATGTTTATAAAGTTAATGATCCTTTAAGTAATCATATGTTAGAATATAAAAATGTTGCCCCCATGAGAATAACATAGTAACTTTGAGGACGTCTAAGGTGGTCCACAACAACAATGCTGCCATGCTGTGTTAGAGAAAGGTTAAATGGTTTAGATTGTAAAATGTCTCCTTCGGATTTAAAAAATATATCTTCAATACTTTAAACGCGTTTTGATTAACAAGCGTGCTCTCCAAATGATTTCTTTACTGTTTTACCGATAACCTTGTACTAGTTAAGCTGTTTTCAAGCCACTCAAATGTCACGACAACCAGAATTTGTTGATACAAAAACTCTATTACTTCTTTTTAAATTCGTTTTTAACCCTGTAGTAAAATTATACGGTAGTAAATTTTTAGATTTGTTAAAATATTGTTTTTTGTTTATCTTTCACCCTGATTCGTATTCGTCATTATATTTGGTTGTATTTTAATTTCCGAGTAAAGCTCATCTACGAATCTAAACTCATGGGTGAAAGCATTCTCTATACTTTATTGTCGTTTTTTGGCATTAGCCTATGTTAGTAATCTACTCGTATAAATTATCATCAATTTAATTTTTAAAATCATTTTTAAAACTGCATTTTTTTGTAATTTATTTTGTCCACTGTGTTTTGAGTGTTAGGTCATGATCAGCACGGTCTATAATATTTTTTACAAAACACCTACTCTTAGGATATATGTAAGTTTTACAATTTGGTCATGCCCTCATGGAAAATTAACCAATGCGTAGGTTGACATGTTAGATGATATGATGAACTGAAAGAATCTAAGTATATGCTCTGAACATCATAAGCCCAAAAACTTATGTAAAAGCCTGTATTTTTTAGATTCAACATGCAATACATGAATAGGCCTAACACAAATATTATTCATAAATGGCGAGTACAAAAATCATTACGCTTTACTCTATACTCAGTTATTCAAATTGACATTTCAAGCGAAGAATGTCTGCAGAGTAATCATGCCTCCAAGAGATGCATAAGGTAAAACAAAAAGAAAACTTTACTCATGAGTTATTTGAAAACTCGACATTACATATCAGACTGCCGGGTTGGTGTTCGCGGTAGGAATAACAAACATTAATGCGGACGGAAAACTTATCTCATTATAATACGTAGGAGCAGATGAAGAAAATATGTAAAGTTACTTGAAGATAGTCGACGACTCGGAGGACTCGGAATTTATTTCCGTTATAATTGACATTGCTTTTTAATTACTATAGATTAAATTGATTATATCCAACAATTTTTCAATGTTTGTTTTGCAATCCTAAAAAAACTTGGAAGATTTCAGTCAGTAATTGTAATGTAATTAACTTTACATTTTAACTTTTGTTTACAATTATTTACATGACTGATTTATCGGTAACTTTGGTGTGAGTAATCATATTATAAAATATTAAAGTAGTTATTTCAACTTAATTTAATGCTACACAAATTCTTGCGAGCGAAAGCCATCAACTACAATAATCTAATTTACTCTATCAAGATAAAACAAACAGTAATTAAAGCAGAAATTACACTATCATTATCTGTATTAAGAGTAATTATGTAATTATTTCACTCCGGGAGAAACGAGGTAACTGGGGCTAATTTTGGTAAAATCGCAATTAATAATTAGCGGTCACATACCGAATATAAATGAATGTGGCTGTTATGCGTTGTAAGCCTAAAGACATTTAACAGTACCACTTCAAAAATTTTAAAATCACAAACAAGCAGCAGATGTGTAAATTCAAGTCCGTTTAAACTCATCAATGAGTACAGAAATAACAGGAAAAATACTATCACCTACATTACCATTTAGGAGTTATTTGGAAACACTTAGATGCATTAACTATAGAAAAGTTTTTCGGTCTTATAGTAACAGGTCTTATAGTAAACATGGGAATAAAACCAACTTTTTCAATCCTTTAAACAGTTCATCTAAGACTTCCACTTGACTGATTTACATGTGGTTTGTACAACATATAAGCTAAACCTTACTATATTAGTAGGTTAGACAGGAAAAAAATACAGTTAAATAGTTGGTGGATCAAAAAGTAAATAAGTTTTGTTTATGATTTTGTCTGGTATGAGGTCTAAAGGTACTTAATTGCACAAAGAAGCTAATTAATCGCGAGGATATAGCAATTCAAAAATTACATTTTATTTATGTTTCGCTGCATCTGCCTGAAAAAAACTCAGCGAATGGAGCTGTATCCATCGAGTATCGACGTGCAACGACTCAAATTTAAAATTAACAATTTACGATTGTTAAAATGTAACTATGATACTTGTGTTTTGTATCATGGAATCCATACCATAATATAAATATTGAAATTCCAACATAATTTTTGGAATGAATGCATCCAATTTGCCTATCTAGAGATTCGCTGACATGAGATAATACTTCAGGTTCAATGTTAAAAATTTTACTATTGGTAGTTTAAAGTACCTACAATCTTACAATAAATTTCCCATGTAAGTACTAAAATATATAGGCTACCAAGTAACATTTGAATCGAATTCAGTTCATGACTCCCTATTATACTATATACAAGCAACACCCTAACACCTCAAACTACGCGTCGCACCTTTTGATTGTGACAAACACGTCTTTTGTCATGTATATCACCCCCTCCCCCCAGAACCGGGGCGCCCTCGACATTCAAAACACACGCGTCCCCGGTGCCCCCCCTCCCAAAACACCATCGTAATGACGGCAGGCGTCAAGACTGTCATCCCTAACCAGATTAGGATCTCGTCACCGGCATTGTTATTCAGGGGAAAAACCGCGCATCAAGATGAGGCGCGCGGGGCGCTTATCAACGCGCCCTTATCACCCCTTATCGCGGGCTTGTCTACCGGCGGCGCGGCAGCGACACGTCACACGGCGTACCTGGTCGGAATATCGGCGCCGGATTTGTTGTTTTGTCTAAGATGGGCTGTGTTTGATAAAACGTTTTTTGGAAGGGGGGGGGGGGTGGAGTCGTCGTTGTGGAAGGGTGTGAATTAATTTTAAGGTGCTTTTTGTGGGAAGTGATCATTCACAGGATTGTATTGTTAGTGAAGTGGTAAGAACGTATAGTGATATATTTTTAAAGGCGACCATGGGTGTTAAGAATTTTAATTTATAGGCTTTTTTAGCTACTGTCTAGCGCTATGTACTTCAAAATGGCCAAAGCTATATCGTTGCTAGGCATTTTTTTAGTTAGGCCTAAACTGGAAAAGGAAACCAGACACTGTGTAAATGGGATTGGATTTCTCTGTAATTAAAATTTAGTCGTGTGCTTCTTTCTGATTAGCGTATACATAGGCTGTCTATTTCTCAAGCGTCCGTCATGTGTAAGAAACTTCTTAATTTTATTATCAGTTTTACACCATAAAACATACTTCTACACCCCACATATATTCAGCACACATCATTGATGTCAATCGCTGACTATTTAGCTTGTTTCAAAAACTTTTAAACTACTGTACTTCGGATTACACAAAAAATCATATTCTGATATATTGTTCATTCTGTTTGATAAAGCACAGGGAAAACAAACAAAAATACTTCCACGCTCTGTTTTTTTATACGTTTTTGAAGTTCAAAGAATTCTAATGAGTCGTTCGAAACTGATATAGTTCTCGCGATCGTGAACGGGTTCAATTATTTGGTTTTTCACCACTGATACGGCCGTGATTTGTACTGCCAGCTTCGGCAAAGAAATGGCAGGAATTGCTCCAACTATAATTAAACGGCGCGAGGCATCTTAACAACCAAGCGCTGGCTTCGTACGTCGCGGCGACGGAATGTGGCGTATGGCCGTGTGTCGAGGTGGGCATCGTCGATAAGTCGAAGTTGGGAGTAGCGATAAATCGCAATGTGTAGTCTGCCAGGGCAGGTTCTGCATATAATAATAGGATACAGATTTCACGTAATCCTGTTATAGTTTCTGAAGTATTGAGAACAGTAACTCGAGAGGAAATATAATATCGATTTGCTAGTCAGACAAACTTAGGTATAGAAACTGTTAAGAAGCGTATATTGTTAACGTTTCTTACGGGTAAAATAAATATTTATTTTCTATAATTTTATGATTTATTTATATGTAATTCTCACAACTAAACTACTGTAGGCCTATGAGGTGAAATTACCACAAAAAATGATCACATTTTTATATCATGGTTCAGGTTGATATACAGACCAATATATATCTATTTAACCATCCCCCAGGCCTGATAATCTCTACCTAACCGAAATGCATGTTTTAGAAATTTATGAACAACTGGCAAATAACCACGCCAATGAGGTCAAAGTAAAAAGAAATTGATTTCCCAAAAAGTATGAAAAATTTAACAGTGAACAATGGTAAATATGTTATCCATAATTTTGTTGACATTTAATGTCAAAACTATTTTTAAAGATTAGTTTTTGTAAACACTAGGCAAGATTACCCGACGAGCAAATATAATGAATGAACATAATGGTAATTGTAATGTGTTTTTGTGTCACTTTCATTTCAGTGAGCAATATAGCCGCGAGGCTTCCACCAGCAACGATATTTTTACGTGGCCCCTGTAAACTACCCTTTCCCTCTATATTTTTTTCACCAACAGTGTTTACCGCGATAGCCTTACGTTACGTTCATTGCGACATGGTCCTTCTTTCTCGAGCGCTTCACTGCCTGTTCTCACTTTGATGATTCGATAGTCCACACATCGACAGTCGTAACATCCGATGTACCCGAGTTCACTACCGCATCGCATCGCAACGCGTCCCCGCTCCGGCGTGCTCGGTCCGGCTCGCCGCATATATCCCGAACGTGGTCGACCGAAGCTGTAATTATTCGCCTATAAACCAGTTTGGTGAACTCGAGCGGCGACCTTGTTCAAAATAGTAATTATACCGTGGGGCTAATGTGAAAGTTGCGCTCGCTGCACGGCACGGCCGCGGCCGTAACGTACGATGCGCGCTCCTCTCTCCTCCCGCCCCGTCCCGTCCCGGCGCAGCGCGGCGGAGAATCCGGGTACGGTAGACGAAGGTGGAAACGCTTACACACTCAGCAGAAATCTAAATCGTTACAATTTTAGCACAGCTGTTTTACGGGCAAGGCAAGTAGATCTTAATCATAATAAAATCAATTTTCTTCTATATTTTAACGTAAGCTAAATCATATTACGTTAGCATTGGGTGTAACAGGTTTAGATCAAAATCATGATAGGGTTCCCCATCCCTGTTCTCAAGAATAGGTTATTAATAAGCGTATTTTGTAATTATTTAGGATAGTTTTGCAGTGTTGTTTTACGAATGTATATACCGATAGAGGTCCAGACATTACAACAGTGTTTGGTTGCTTTGACCTAAACATTCGAAATTTGTGATACATATTCTCAACAGACTCTAGAATCTATTATTGTAGCCTTTTGAATCCGTCCGTCGCGACTTCCCTGGTTATTGACTTCTTTCGCGGATGCATTATGAGGCTGCAATAAGAATGAAAATATTAATTTAGAAATAGGGTACTTTGTCTCCTGCGATTTCATCCCTTAACTGAGTACGAATATAGTTAAAGAAATAATGATTCTTCAACGAAATTTTGTTCTGTTGTGTCGGAGTCTGAATGTATCTTCTACATTTCATTCTATTTTACATTGTAATGCATGGTGTGTTATAAAGATAATGTTGCTGAACATTATCTAAGGTAACAATTGTAATACCTTTAATTATAATTCATTATTATTCTATTCAATAAAAAAAAATGCAAAAAATAAAGTCAAGCCGCAGGTGCTCTTTGTAATATCCCAATGTTCCTGTTCCACTGATATTCAAAGCCGCGGCGCTTCACCTTGTGGGTGTTGATGATACCCGGACTTATGCGGGAGGAATGGCCCAAAATGGATATTGATGGGTGAGCCCTCTAACTCGTAAAGCAAAGTCACCCCCCCCCCCCCTTACACGTTCATACGTTCACCATTTATCACTGGGGATGTACCAGGTGGCCCCTCCACCCTCCCCCGCCATTGAATACCTACCCTCCCCTAGTACCTCTTTAAATATCCTTGACGATGTGGTGGTTGTCAATAAAAATTTTAATTTAAAACATCATCTGTATAGCTCATATTATAATAACTCGCCACAGTTCTAAGTACACATATCAAGTACCAACGAATGAAATTTGATTTTAAATCTTTAAATACATAGAAAGAAATATTATAGTATCAGTAGTAAATGAATACATCGACTAAAAAAATAATATATAATATCATTATCTATACATTAAAATGTTTTAAATGAGGCATACAGTGATACCATCAGTTCAATTCATGGATAGCTTTAGGTATCAATAAAATTTTATTTCAAATTAAGTTTTTGGCATTTAAGAACGTTTTATGTAGTACTTACTTTTTAACGTAAGATAACTATTAGCAGTTTATTATATAAAAAATGATAAAATTCCCCACTTTATTTCAGCGTTTATTCCTTAGAAACCCTTTCAATCGTCGAAAATATGTAAACTTGTAGATTAAATTGTATTACCAGTACGCATATTTTTTACCTGTTCTTCGTTTAAATGTATTCGCTCACAATAAATTGTACTACTTAAACACGGTGGTCATAAAACATCAGACTCATGCCTCTTCATATATTTTTTTTTTATAAATTGTCCCCCCCCTAATTTAAAAACGAAAAATATCGTGATACAGTACTTACAGAGAACATCATCGTGAAATTAAGGAAAAACTTAGTTTGTTAACCAAATATTATGCAGTCAGCCATGATTTACACATAAGTTTATGGCTGTGAACCATGAAACATTAAGTTTTAGTGGGTAATAGTGTGATTTTATTTGCATGATAACGTACTTCGAAATTTTTGAACGTAAGAAGAACTCTTATCATTCATCCAAACATTTTAAAGAAATTCAGTATTACTGCATTATAGTTATTGTGCTTTACACTTCATGCATTTTATCTTTTAAAAACTTAAAAAAGGGAATGATTCAAATTTAATATATACTTTATGACTTTTCTGTCGAGTTTATCGTAGCCCTCTACGTGCCAAAAATAAATAAATACCAAAAAATATAACAAACAAAAAACAATATACAAATACGCGGTATTTTAAAGCGGTATAATCATCCCGTAAATTTCAATCTGGCAAGTATAAAATTTTGAATATTGCCGTCAGTTTTCCTGGTGTGTCAAATATAATTATTTTAGGAATTAAGAATACCAGTGTAAATCTATATATTTAAAACACAAAGTTAAAAAAGCTTTGGACACTTCGTCTGTGACTTCTACTGGACCGATTTACATGCGGGTTGTACCAAAATAAACGTTTTCGGTTCTATATTAGCAGGTTTTATTCGTATTTCAAAAATATTTACGTTAAATCGGTCAAAAATTAAAAATAAACTTTTCTTATGGAGATTTAACATGGGGAAAAAAGCCAACATTTTCAATCCTTTGGACAGTTCGTCTGAGACTTCTACTGGACCGATTTACATGCGGGTTGTACCAAAATAAACGTTTTCGGTTCTATATTAGCAGGTTTTATTCGTATTTCAAAAATATTTACGTTAAATCGGTCAAAAATTAAAAATAAACTTTTCTTATGGAGATTTAACATGGGTGAAAAAAGCCAACATTTCCAATCCTTTGGACAGTTCGTCTGAGACTTCCACTGGACCAATTTACACGCAGTTTGTACCAAATAAAACGTAAACCTTTGTATATTAGCAGATTTTATTTACTTTAACGTTATCTTACTTCCTTAAATTAAAAATATCGACATTTTCAAACCTTTACAATTTATTTATTTTACACGCTTGCAATCAGCTGATTGTAAACAAACACACGAGGTATTTAGTCTAAATACAGTGGATGAGCAAAAGCTTATGAAGGATTTGGTTTATTATGGCCAGTACCTAAAAACTTTTACAATTATTATGTATTGTCATTTATGAAAAGAAAGTTGTTTAATCGTATAATTAACGTTATCTTACTCCCTTAAATTAAAAATGTCGACATTTTCAAACCTTAACAATTTGGTTTATTATGGTCAGTAAACCTAAAAAGTTTACAATTATTATGATGTATTATCCTTTAAATGGAAAGAAAGTTGCTTAATTATGTAAAATAGCTGATTGCTTTATTAAAATTAAGACTAAACTGTAAAGGTTTAGTTTAAATAAATTGCTCACATTTGTATTAAAGGAAACGGATGTATCGGAAATTCTTTGTGCAATCAATTTGTCGCTTGCAACATTGTAATGCTTTACATTTACGTCGCATAACGACAGTATTTGTGGCGCAGTCGGTAGCGTGACATACTCCAACCCAGACGGCTTGGGTTCCAGACCGATCTTCACAAATATACTTTTTGTAATGTGTCCAATAACCGCGTCACTAATAAATGTTTTACTGATGGTACCGATATTTATTTTAAGCAAAATAGATATATTAAAATATTTATAGGCCTGTTCAAACTCTCAAAAACTTATTTATTAAACTAACAAGTTTACAAATTGATAGTTTAGGCTTGCTTATTTTTTGATGTTTTCAACTAATATAACGCTTTGATTAGGCTACTAAGGTTTAGGCCTAAGTAAACAAGCGATTTTTATGTTTATAAAATACTAAAGAGTGTCTGTGTTACATAGTAAGGGTGCAGCATTATTGTTTTTTAGGAATATGCCTATAGGCCTACTTTGACAGACACTGCAACTAAAATTATGTAATTTTCTGTGAAATAAATTTGTATTCTTTAAATTTGGATAGTTATTGAAACTTGCACACTACAGCATAAATGTTGCGATATGAAAGTGGTTATAAATGGTTTCTCTACGTTCTATCCTACCCTCTACTACACCAATATTTGTTAAGCCAACCATCATAAGTTACAACACTCTAGGCCTTTCCTAATTCTTGAAAAAAACTGTTAAGAAAATTTATCCAATAGGCCTACAAGTGGATATTGTTCTACTTATTTCCGATGTTGTTGAACTTAATATAACTGTTTCCTTAGGATAATTAGGTTTGCGCCTACCTAAACAATCAAATTGACATGTTTATAAAATACTAAAGAGTAGGGCCTATAAGTACAAGGATGCAACGTTATTGGTTTTACGGAATAGGCCTACTTTTACAACGCTCCAACTAAAATCGTAATATATTCTGTAAAATATATTATTGTTCTTGGTATGGCAGTTCAAAGAAGTACATTTTATAGACTACCTTACATGTTTTTACTATTATAGCGTTTCATTTACCACTAATGGAGCTATATCCGTCGAGTATCGACGGGCAACAACTAGTGTTGCTTTAAATCGAGCAGCTTAATTTAGACTACCGCATGTCTTTCCGAAATATGTTCAGTTTAGTTCTAAATCACTTACTCCTGACCAATCCAATATTGTGATTATCAGTACAAAATAATGTAAAATAAACATACTTTTTACAGCAGCACATTAACAGACGTTTAAAATGCTCAGCCCAATCTAAATGTTATACTAAGAATAAATTGTCAAGTTTCAATGGATAGCGTCTTTAAGTCCGATATTTTAGTTACCAAGTCTGGTTATTAGTTTTGACAGAAAAATCTATAGACCATGTATCACTTCCAAAGACACCAAGGATGAAAATTAATTGTAGGAGTTCTAATTACAAAAAAATTCCTTAGCGAAAATAAATTAAATAAGTAGGATAGATAATTCACATAAACCACTAAAAACTAATCAGTTCTGTGAAAACATTTTGGCAGGTGTGCATAATGTTGTTTGGTTTTATTAAACCCCAGCACATATTACGAACACTTTGTATGATCGTTCAGTGTGACGAATGCGCTTGTTTTAAACAAATCGGTGTACCCGTGTACCCGGTCGTGTAACAAGTTTGTCGCATTAGCCCTCTCCCTCCCCCTCTCCTCTCTCCTCACTCTATCTCTCTCGCTCTCGCAGCTCCACTCTCGAGAGGAGAGATTTAGGGGACAGCTGTTTTCGCCACCTGTCTCGCATTATTTCTGTTTGCCCTTCCCCATACATTGCGCTCTGATTTGTCCGAGCACACCCAACGCTAAATTTGTTAACTTCCCTTGTGGAAATCAAGATTTTCTTACATGCCACTTTTACATCTGACGCTCTGTTAGTGACTATTTTACAACAATTAACATTTTCCGTTGCACCTCTCATCTGTAAATTTGCGTTTATGCATGATTCATATATTTCATTATGTCTCATTATTATTATTATTAGTATAAAGCCGCGTCCGCACTGGCCGAACATTCGTGGCGAACTTGTTCGGCGAACACAAAAAATTAACAAACATTCCTAACGAACAATTACCGGCCATATGATTTACATTCTAAAAGGTTAGCAACGAACAAACAAAAGTTCGGAAGAACTTTGATCGGCGAACATGTTCGGCCAGTGCGGACGAGGCTTTACTGTATTATCAAATAAAATGTTCTTAAATGGAGTAATTCTTGAATAATAATTCGTATACTTTAAAACAATTAATTACAGTACTGTTTGCCATTTTTTGCGTCCCTAAAGAATATTTTATTTTTGGTTTTAACATGGGGTTTTTGGTTACGAGGATCGATTGGAGCAGGTTCATGACTGGGAGAATCCGGTTTCCGTCATACAGCCCTTTAAAAGTTTCAATGTTATCCTTATGGATATTTCAAAGTGGTTCTGTACTAGAACCACTTGAAAAAAACCGATGTGTTAAATTTTCATCAAAGGTTTATTAAATTAAAACCAGAGTGCAACACCCTTTGGGCTGGCGAGTGAGCCGAGCGATGAACTCGTATTTGGTCCTGTAAGGCGGAGCCTTTATATAATTTTGCAAAAAGGTTTCTTAGTGAGCATCTATGAGCAGGAACGCTGATGACAAATTTCAACATCGTAGCCTAGCTATGTATTATAGCCTAGGTTTTCAGATTCTTTGTTTCCTTTATTCGTGTAAAAAATTTGCCATAACAATGACATTACATAACAATTTTGAAGTTTTGGGGGCGGAGCCCTGAAGGGATTTTGCAAAACCGAATATTTTAGCAAAGAGCAACGTCAATGCGAAATTTTAGTCCTGTATATCCTATGGTTTCTTAGATTCTCTGACACATGAGTGAGTGGTATTTGACAAATAAATAGTGTATATATATATATATATATATATATATATATATATATATATATATATATATGTTTTTGATCATAATTTACCCCAATGTATACGGCGCGGCGGTGGCGGGGTCGAGTTTCGCGTTTCACGGCTGCTGCGGAGCGCCTGAGAGCGCCTCGTATATCAAGCCCGCTCGACCGACGTCTAATGAGAGTTGTTTTTACAAGTGGCGTAATTGGTCTGCATCTCGTTATTAAATTAGGATTAACCACATGTTTAATATAACAGCTGATTAATTCATCCTGGACGAGGCCAATTATTGCGGTCGTATGTGGAACGCGGACCTCGGACACGTATAGTTATGGCCGATACGTCGGATGGGGATGCTCAATCTTAATTGAAGTTCACTTCTTGAAATGCTTGTGATATCACCCCATTTAGTTCTATGGAGGGTCTCATAGCAGTCATTATGGAATTCTGTCGCATAGGTAAAGTGCGAGCACTCCTGTACTCGGCATATTTAATCAACGGACTTTGCCAGTTTTCTATCCGTAAAATTAGTGCACAAATTCGTTGTAGATCAATAAAATGTGAGTCTCTCCAGTCCAGAATAATGAAATTCGAAAATGGTTTGATCGTCCATTGGCCATCGCAATGCAGAATATAAAAGCATTAATTAATTGCAGATTTAATACCCTTAAAATGTAATGAATGTTATATCCGTACATAACCAACAATGTAGAAAAGTCAACACCGTATGGCTAAAATAGCACGTAACGATAATATGCAGCATATATTTGATTTCGTATCCTGAATGAGGACAGCAAAGATAAGTGTTATTCAACCATCAAGAGTAAAAGTAAACCTAATAGACATTATTATTTTTTGTGACAATTTTAATGTCTCGTACATATTTATTCTTTAGAATGTTTATTATAGTTTATGTGAGTGGTATTAACAAACTAATTAGAAATAATTTATTTTAAAATACTTCTTTTTCAAAATTTGTTTACGTTTTTCTTTAAATATTAACCGATTCTTTCAAAATTAAAGGAAGATGAGGATATTTTATAAGAAACGTATTGAGTCCAACGTGTAATTCCACTCAAATCACAACGGTTCCATTTAAGTTAGCATCCATTTATCGATTTATCGGTCCCGAACGGCCTTTTAGACGCGAGGCTCGGCGACGGTAAAGATAGCCGGGGACGCGGACACGGTGGTCGCAAGTGCAGAGATAAGTCACATCGTCGCGCTTGTTTACCCGTTGCTCACGCCTCTCCAGAGTCTATCATCTTTGAAGATGAGTCACCTGACAATCGCGGTGATTGTGGAAGCCACATGTGTGGGGTGTTGCAACTTGACCTGGTCTAACACTGCATAGCAATAAGGAGTTTCCAAACATTTAAAATCTGACTAAACGCCGAGCAGTATAAATGGAAAAAATGTTTTCGTCTGTTAAAATCACTGGGTATCGACGGACGTTACCAGCCATTTATCGACACTAATCCCCGTTTACGGCCATGATAACCGTTTTTACCGACCTTATGAGATTCTATTTAGGCCTACTGACAAAGCCAAACATCGGTTATTGCACTACGGTACGTGGTAATGTCACCCCACACCTAAGTTTATTATATGAAAAGCGAATACCGACACTACCAACAGTGGTTACTGACACATTACAATGTAGGTATTAACGGTGGTTACTGACACCGACCGGAATGGTTTACAGTTGTTACCGACCCTTTACAACCTTGTTGCAGACACTACTAAAGGTGGTTATTGACACAACGTGGTTACCGTCACTTCTCAACGTATGACTCTTAAGAGTGCGACACTACTAAGAGTGGTTATCGACACTTAACAACATGGTTACGGACACTTCACAACGTTGTTACCGACACTACCATAGTGGTTACCGACCCAATGCAACGTAAGTACAGACACTACTAAAGGTGGTATTGACACTTAACAACAATGTTACAGACACTATCAATAGAAGTTACTGACACTACTAACAGTAAGTTATCGAAACTACTAACAGTGGTTAATGACACTTCACAATAATTTTTATACAGACACTACCATCTGTGGTTACTTACACGATTATCAGTGGTTACCGGCAGTCAAGATGTGGTTACCAACACTTCTAACAGTAGTTACCAACACTCTCATCAGTAGTTATGCAGTACCGTCAGATGGGGTTACTATGAACTGTGGGGCTACTATGAACAAAAAGTAAAAAAATGTTTCGACTTGGCATAATGCCCATTAAATGTGTCATATCATCCTTGTAATATACATTTTCTGGTTCCTTGGTTCTTATACTTTCAGAATATATCATTAAATAATGTATAATTTAGCATACAAAAATTAAAAAAAAATATTAAGTGAGACTTACGTTTTTCGACGAAAAACCGAACCCACCCAAACTCTTTTATGCAGACCAAAAACCACAAAAGATTGGCTCCTCTAAGTACTTTTTTACTATACTTTGGTTAATTGGGATCAAATTCTTGCCATCTAAAAAATTTTGACTACTTAAAAAATTTTTTTTGCACTTTTTAGAATGAACATGGGGCTACTTTGAACAAAGGGGCTACTTTGAACAAATTTATAATATTAGCAAAATCGCATGTTTTTAATGCTTATTTTTTTGTTTCTGGTTGTATTTGAGTAGAAAAGGCCATTTAGACAGTTTTTGGACACTATTTTGCTAATATCACTGCCTTTCAGTTGATGTTTTAACGCTTTTGGTGGTTTAGTTGCTGTATTAATGGCTTAAAAGTAGTGCTTTTTGGTGTTAGTATTTGATTCTACTTACTTTCATAA
Source organism: Neoaliturus tenellus (assembly GCA_030545055.2). Taxonomy (NCBI): domain Eukaryota; kingdom Metazoa; phylum Arthropoda; class Insecta; order Hemiptera; family Cicadellidae; genus Neoaliturus; species Neoaliturus tenellus. The sequence continues at coordinate 101,447,245 of CM061533.1, forward strand.
TGAACTAACTGCTTTTAGTGTTGTGTAGACTGTATTTTAGAGATATAACAATGGTTCGTCATTACAAACGAAAAGTTGGAGCTAGACAGTATCGTAATTTCTCTTCAGAGGACTTAGCAAAAGCCTGCAGGGAAATAATTACAAAGAAAATAAAGTTAAATAAAAGTTAAGTTAAAAGTTAAATAAGTTAAATAAAATAAACAAAGAAAGTAAAGTTCCTCAGGAATCAGGGGAACAATAAATTCATCTGGCCTCCCCAGGATGATTTTGATATTGTACCGTACAGCGGCATTATTGAGGTTCTACCAGAACCAAATATGGTTTCTTCAAGGGGGTCAGGCGTTTTGACATTTAATGCTGACCTCAACAAGTACACCATTATCTAAAAAAAGTGAAAAGAGAAAAAACTGTACACATTGTAAATATATATAAGTGATTATTTAATTTTTAGCTCAAGAACGGACGCTTTTTTGTTGTGTGTTTTTACAATGTTTTTAAGACGCTCTTAAGTGAATTAGATATACTTTTAAAACATGTTTGTGCTCAAAAACTTAATAATTAATTGTTTGAGAAGAAATATAAGGCATTACCAGCTACTTAAATCAATTAAAAAAAATTATATTCAAAGACAAGGAAATTCCCATTTTTTCGGTAAGTTGTTTCACTTTTTACGTTGTAAGAATTTTAATTTTTAATATATTTTTACATTTTTTATATGTATTTGTTCATTGAAACCCCAGCTTTTTTATGGTGTTTCATAATAGCCCCTAGCTACATCAGGGGCAGAGATATATGAGATTAAAAAAAATGTTCATAGAAGCCCCATCTGCGGGGCTACTTTGAACAGCCAAAAATTTTTTTTTTAATTTTACTGTAGCATTTTAATTTTTTTTGGCATGCACAAGTTGTAGATAAGATCTGTCCACATCATATGGCACAAGAATTGTTTATTTTGCATGTAAGGTTGAGAAATTATTCCCAAAAATCAAAATTTTTGTTACAAAGTAACCCCATCTGACGGTACCGACACTACTAACAGTGGTTATGGACACTACCATCAGTGGTTACCGACACTACTAACAGTGGTTATGGACACTACCAACAGTGGTTACCGACACTACTAACAGTGGTTAATGACACTTCACGTGGATACAGACACTACCATCTGTGGTTACTTACACGATTATCAGTGGTTACCGGCAGTCAAGATGTGGTTACCAACACTTCTAACAGTAGTTACCAACACTCTCATCAGTAGTTATGCGGTACCGACACTATTAACAGTGGTTATGGATACTACCATCAGTGGTTACCGACACTACTAACAGTGGTTATGGACACTACCAACATTGGTTACCGACACTACCAACAGTGGTTATGGACACTACCAACAGTGGTTACCGACACTACTAACAGTGGTTATGGACACTACCAACAGTGGTTACCGACACTACTAACAGTGGTTAATGACACTTCACAATAATGTGGATACAGACACTACCAACTATGGTTACTTACACGATTATCAGTGGTTACCGGCAGTCAAGAAGTGGTTACCAACACTTCTAACAGTAGTTACCAACACTCTCATCAGTAGTTATGCAGTACCGACACTACTAACAGTGGTTATTGACACTACCATCAGTGGTTACCGACACTACTAACAGTGGTTATGGACACTATCAACATTGGTTGCCAACACTACCAACAGTGGTTACCGACACTACCAACATTGGTTACCGACACTACCAACAGTGGTTATGGACACTACCAACAGTGGTTACCGACACTACTAACAGTGGTTATGGACACTACCAACAGTGGTTACCGACACTACTAACAGTGGTTAATGACACTTCACAATAATGTGGATACAGACACTACCAACTGTGGTTACTTACACGATTATCAGTGGTTACCGGCAGTCAAGATGTGGTTACCAACACTTCTAACAGTAGTTACCAACACTCTCATCAGTAGTTATGCAGTACCGACACTACTAACAGTGGTTATGGACACTACCATCAGTGGTTACCGACACTACTAACAGTGGTTATGGACACTACCATCAGTGGTTACCGACACTACTAACAGTGGTTATGGACACTATCAACATTAGTTGCCAACACTACCAACAGTGGTTATGGACACTACCAACAATGGTTATGGACACTACCAACAGTGGTTATGGACACTACCAACAGTGGTTACCGACACTACTAACAGTGGTTATGGACACTACCAACAGTGGTTACCGACACTACTAACAGTGGTTAATGACACTTCACAATAATGTGGATACAGACACTACCAACTGTGGTTACTTACACGATTATCAGTGGTTACCGGCAGTCAAGATGTGGTTACCAACACTTCTAACAGTAGTTACCAACACTCTCATCAGTAGTTATGCAGTACCGACACTACTAACAGTGGTTATGGACACTACCATCAGTGGTTACCGACACTACCAACAGTGGTTACCGACACTACCAACAGTGGTTACCGACACTACTAACAGTGGTTACGGACACTACCAACAGTGGTTACCGACACTACTAACAGTGGTTATGGACACTACCAACAATGGTTATGGACACTACCAACAGTGGTTACCGACACTACTAACAGTGGTTATGGACACTACCAACAATGGTTATGGACACTACTAACAGAGGTTACCGACACTACTAACAGTGGTTACCGACACTACCTACAGTGGTTACCGACACTACTAACAGTGGTTATGGACACTACCAACAATGGTTATGGACACTACTAACAGTGGTTACCGACACTACTAACAGTGGTTAGCAACACTACTAACAGTCGTTATGGAACCTACCAACAATGGTTATGGACACTACTAACAGTGGTTACCGACACTACTAACAGTGGTTACCGACACTACTAACAGTGGTTATGGACACTACCAACAATGGTTATGGACACTACTAACAGTGGTTACCGACACTACTAACAGTGGTTACCGACACTACCAACAGTGGTTACTGACACTACCAACAGTGGTTACCAACAGTGGTTACCGACACTACCAACAGTGGTTACTGACACTACCAACAGTGGTTACCGACACTACTAACAGTGGTTATGGACACTACCAACAATGGTTATGGACACTACTAACAGTGGTTACCGACACTACTAACAGTGATTACCGACACTACTAACAGTGGTTATGGACACTACCAACAGGGATTACTGACACTACCAACAAGGGTTATCGACACTACCAACAGGGATTACCGACACTACCAACAGTGGCTACCGACACTACCAACAGGGGTTTCGACACTACCAACAGAGATTACCGACACTACCAACACAGGCTACCGACACTACCTACAGGGGTTACCGACGCTACCAACAGGGGTTATCGACGCTACCAACAGTAGTTAACGACGCTACTAACAGGGGTTATCGACGCTACCAACAGGGGTTATCGACACTACCAACAGGGATTACCGACACTACCAACAGTGGCTACTGACACTACCAACAGGGATTACCGACAATACCAACAGTGGCTACCGACACTACCAACAGGTTTTATCAACACTACCAACAGGGATTACCGACACTACCAACAGTAATATTATCGACGCTATCAATAGTGCTTACCGACACTACTTACAGTGTTTACCGACATTTAACAATGTGGGTAAGAATATACACTCCTATCAATGGTTACTGACAATCATAACGTGGTTACCGAGACTACTTGAAGTTGTTATCCTCTATTGATGGATACAGACATTTCATAGCCTGATTACTGACACTACTAACAATGGTTCCCGATACATCTCATCATGACTACTGACAAAGACAATACTAACAATGGTTAGCAAAACTACTAAAAGCGGTTGAGAACACTCCAATATTAATTAAAAGTTAATTCAAAACGTCAGTACTGACAAATAACATTTAGGGTCTCCTCTGAGGTTCACCGACCCTGAAATTTGCGATATTTTATGTCGTTAGTTTGTTATTGTAAGGAAACAGTATTTCTTGAATTTAAGTTAAATAAAGAAAAAAATTGAATGGGTTTCAGTTCTTAGTCTGATTTGTCCATGTATGTAAATCCAATTTATTTCGTATACGATATTTTGCGTGAACTTTAAAAAAAATTAAAGTATTTGTTTGTAGAATTTACGATTATATAGTTGTACAGCTTTATGCTTCATTGATACTGTGTATATATGTACACTACGTAGTAATTAAAACCTATTACAGCAATTATTTCTCTTTAAAGTAAATATACTACGTCAAGTGTTATCTTTTGTAAACATCATAAGAGTCACAATTTTAGGTCGTGGGAAATTCATTTATGACAATCCATTCGCGGTAAATTCGTCACTAAGGATGTACCGGTTGGCAGCACTGATGTGGGCTGTCCCGCCCCCCACCACCGCTCCCGCCAGTTCCTCTTCCTAGCGCGCCAGTTGCCGCGAAGCGTAGCTTTCACGAGGACCTTCACGTCTTGCACGTCATGTCATGACGTAACGTCGCTCAAGTTTTAGTCGGGAAAACTTTTTATATATATTTATTACTTGTGTTTGTTAGTGTACGTATAAATGTGATTTCCATCATTATTTTAGGCGAACAAATTTTAGTAAAATGCATCATTGTCAGTTGTGATATCGGATGATATTTTTGACGTATCTGTGATAGGATGTCGATCCGCGTAGTGTTGCCAGTGTATTTTGTCAGTGTGTGAGTGTTTCGTCATGTATACCTACGCGGCCGGCGCGGGGGTGGGTGCCCACTACCCCGGCGCTCCTCCCACCTACCTGCCGCCCCATCACCAGCTCGCCGCCCCCGGGCTGGGCGCCGTGCCGCCCCCGACCATGCCGCCCCTCTCGCCGCACACCAAGCGGCGCAGGTAACACCCACCATAACATACTGTTACCTCCCAAGAGGTTTTTTTATATTAATGAGGCTAGCTTTCTTCTGGAACTAATATAATCGAAGTATAAATAGATAATATAGTATCCCTACGATTTTATTACTTACAGCACACTATAATATGAGTATTGTCTGAAGTGATGTCGGCATTTGCAAACTTAACGTAGGCCTATCTTAATTCCAGCTGTAAAATTTTTCTTTGTATCAATGTCTTTTGATAGAAAACCAGTTCCCAATTTTAGACTTTCATCTGTGAGAGGTTGTCATTTAGTTAACGTCATAACTGATAAAAAAGTAGGACCCTTTCCTTTACGGATGGATTTTCATACAGTTGAGAACTTAAAAGCTCTAGTTTGTAAAAGACCATGGAGATTTGACTTATCCATTTTTGAACGACATACAACAAAAGAAAGTAATATAAAGCCAGCGTTGCCAATTCGAGGGTAATTACCCTTTTTGAGGGTATTTTGGACCCTCGAGGGTATTTTCGAGGGTAATCGTTTTTGCTAATAAAGAATAATTTTACTGAAATTGTCAAGTTTGACTCATATATGTGAATTTTCGGGAATAGATTAAAATCCGAAGTATATTTAATACAGGAGTGATTAATATTACTTGAAAGCTAATACCAATTTAACAGCTTATACACTTATATTAATCACCCATGTGTGCTAACATCTTAGATGGTGGGTAAATTTAGTGATTTTCTGATATTTTGGCACTTTTGAGGGTATTTGAGGGTAATTTTGGCAAGGCCCGAGGGTAATTTGATGAAAAGCGATTGGCAACGCTGTATAAAGCATGTATAACCGCGGTATAAAACAGGCAATAAATTAAAACTAATCTACTGTATTGTCGGTACTGTATAACAAAGCTAAATTTCAACTGATTCATATATCACCAGGCGTATCCATATGTTAAAAGTCTAACGTACCAGATTGCTTAGAAGTCTCATATTAAATGTCAGAATCAACCCTTGTGCGCATTGGTACTTTGATGGTGGTTATTCTTTATATATTTTATTGCTTAAAATTTATGAATTATTCTACATTTCTCTATAATTTGCTTTTACTCTTTTATAACTTTGGCGTGGTGTGCTTGTTCTGAACTTAAATTTTAAGCAGTTCAACCCAATGACAGGAATAATACAAATTAAAATTAAACCCATTAAAATATCAAGGCATTACATTTTTCAAAATTGTCTCTGCGAATAAAATTTTTGGGATCTTTATAAAGAGATATTTTTAAACCCGCATTTTTGCCATATGGCAAATTACAGTAGGCCTATGCTTACTTGTACATTTTAAAACAATTTGTAAATTTAAAAAAATTGTTCTTCATAATTATGAGGTGCTATATGACAGTTATTTCTTCATGAGATATAGGTTATAATTAAATGATAACTATAAATTTCGACGGTTTAGTGTTTTAACAGGAACTACACAATTAGGCTACTGTCAAGACGAAGACGCAAATTCATAAACCGTCCTTTCAGGTATGTGGGACAAAATGAAGGATTTGTCATCTTTGATCAAAATTAAAGTTTCATAGGCCATTACCCCTATACTTGTGTCACAAATGTCGGTGTTGTGGAGGGTGTCAAATGGTCATCAGCTTACTCTTTTTAATAGTTTTTAATAGTTTTTTTTTAGTTGAACTTGTTACATTGAACAAAGTAATTGCGCATATAAAGATACGGTAGTTGTTACCTCGTCGAGAGATAGAATTTTCTTCGCTTTGTAAACAATTTATTGCGCATACATAGATAGACCTAGTTATCACATCGCAAATTAACTTTTTTTAACGATTTTATTTTATCACTTCCCGAATTTTTATTAGCGAATACCAATTTATGTGATTGTATCAAACCTACGTTTAATAACCTAATTTAATATAATTTTATTATTGAGTGCATACCTTTATATATGTTTTTAGTTTTTACTTTACATGACAAATTTTTGTCGAATTTTGACTTAGCCTACCTTTGAAGTTTAAAACATAAAAGGACCATTGTAGTAACAAACCAGCGACAGCACTAACGAATCGCTTAAATACGACTTTAATTTTATGCCATTAAAATGCCACAAAACCCTTGATGTCCCATTAGTCAACAGAATGTTATATCACTCAATAATCTGCCAAAATAGCCTGGAGGAGACCCAAACCTTGAAAAGCCAGATCTGCTAGATACGTCTTGTTGATGTTAATTTTTTATCGTAGTATCCGGGATAGGTCTATCCGGGTCCATATGTATTTGTACGGCCCACTCATCGCATTAGTGTGTTATCATATTTAAATTGTTAAAACTTGAAACTTGTTCTAATCAACCTAAGAGCCAAATTTTATGTACAACAGATATTCTTTCATCTGTTTGTTGCATGCCTATAATTCCTGTAGAAAACTTGAAACGAAATATAATTGCTGAAATGTTGTTTCTGATATTTTTTATGATATCATTGGGTCTATTCTTTTTGTTGAGAATGGTAGGTGTTTTGAAACTTTTAAATTATATAATCTCAAATAGCAAAAATACGCCACCTCTTGTACGCTCTCCTAATAAAATAATTAAGCAACACGATACAGATGAAACACAAATGCATACAACATTCAAAGATTTACAGTACACTACACGCAGAAGGTAAATCTATATATATAATTCTGTAAGCGATATTTCTTGAGCAAAATTGTGAGCGTCATACAGATCGCAGAAAGATGGGAGGGGTCTTAAATTAAAGGTCTCGGTCCCCTGCACGAGGGAAAACTATCGGCGTGTCCATAATGTTAACAGGAAATGAGAAATCCCGTAAAACGTCCTCCATAAGAATAGCATGGGGATTAAAAAAACGTCTGCTTTGTATACATTAAAACATGTGTTATGGCTTAATTTCAAAATGAGACACAGATGATAACATTGACTGAAGATAAAATAATTCACATCAAGAGAAGCAATCTATATAATAATTCTGTAAGCGAAATTCCTTGGGGAAAACTGTGAGCATTTTACAAATCGCAAAAAGATGCTAGGAGTCTCAAATTAAAGGTTTCGGTCCCATAAAACATATCCATAAAGTTACAAGGAAATGAGAAATATAGTAAAAGTCCTTTTTAGAATAGCATGGGAATTCGAAAAATGTCTTCTTTGTGTACATTGAAACATATGTTTTTGTTTTATTTTAAAAAGAAAGATAGGCGATAAAATTTTGTAAAGAACTATTCATAGCCAAATGACAAAAATTAACCCTAGAGTGGTAATACTATAATAAGACGTTTTGTTGCTTTGAGCTACTAAAAACTCCACCAGGAGAGTTAACCTTACATACTTTTACAAATTTATTGCTGATTTTACTGTTGTTACTATAATTTAATTCGTAAAAAAAATTGATACAGTAGTGTATGCAAATCATAAAATGCTTTCTGATCGTTGATAGAGATGCAATGGGCGATGCATTGTGGTTTGAGAAACACCTACATTATTTCCATTGTTTTGGTCTTATTTTAAGACAAAAAGTGTCAAATGATCATATTGAATGACGATGGCACATTAATTGATACTTAAAGTGTATCAGTCAGTGAAGTTTTGGTATTCTGTTAGCTGAATTTTCCGAGAAACCTTTTAGTCATTTCATAGTTTGTAGGATTATAGAAGACGAGTTAAAATCAAAAACGTTTGTCCTACATACTAGAGGAAAATGCAGCAGGTAAAACACTTAACAACAAAATGGGAAATATATAAGAATGATTATTTTCTGAAAGGTTCTCCTTAAAGATTCTCCATGTAGTGATTAAAAAAAAAAATCTGCTTTGTTTACACAAAATTAAGAGTTTTGATTAGGAGGGGTGAATATTCACAGCAAGTGAAGGTACACTGTTTAAATTTTGTGACTAAAACATAAAAAATAAAAAACTGACAGGAGCTAAAAAATCAATGTTTTTATTGCTTTCTATGTTATATTAAAAAGCCTTCACAGCTCAATTAAGGGACTACGATTTCTTTCAAAACTTATTTTCCATAGATCGATATGAGTTTAACAACAGACAAAATAGAGCATTTACAAACGGGTGACCTAATAGTACAGGATTGATAAGAGTACTTGGGGGCGAATGGTGTGTTCAGACGGTATTGTTAAAATATTATATACCTCACATTAAAATTAAATTTTCTGGAAACTTTCGTTGTGGAAGAAATGGTAATACACAATGGTTCATGTTATTTTAATTTTATGATTAGGGGCTTTTGCCCCTATGAGCCACTAGTATAGGCTAAATTCTCTATTTGGGCCTGATGATGACTGGATATTCCGATTGAAATCTATTGCCATCTTTTTCATGAAGAAGATTTTCCATCTTTTAGTATGTTTACCGTCTGTACCTATTATATGAAGTGTAAATGTAGATTCATCTTAAAGTGTTGTGCACGTTTGTGTTTAATTTCTGATTGCAAAAACACGTTCCATTATAAAAAATACGTGTTTACAGTAGAAAAGTAATTTTTTCCATGACCGTATATTTTTCTATCTGTTACATTTTAATTTGTTAATGAAGCTTTAAAATTGAGTTAGTATAAAAGTGATTACTGCGCTAAGTTAAAATGCTCTTAAATTCAGTCCTTTCGCGCTATTTATTAATGAGAGCTTTTCACTGAAATAAAATTTAAATTGGTCCACATTAAGAGCTTGGAAATTGAAATAGCAAATTTTTATTTCTCGAAGGGAATTCTATAACCAGAATACTCTTTCCACTATATGAAGAAATTACTTTCCAAACGAAAATACTAAGAGTGATAAAAGATTTGTTTTCTTTTAATTTGGCATAAGTGAGAAAATAAAAATTGTTTCAGTATTTTATTAAATTATTTAATTTTTTCCTCATGGAAATGTTGTACTCTACCGTTCATTTAAACCCCCCCAATATTATGATAATATTAATAAAGTATAGAACCCATCGTCTTGCAACTGATCAATTTACTTAGATGATCGAACTATAAAATAATCTATCTTTAATAATTGAAGAAATTTAATATGAAGCTTTCAGGTTCATCATTTTCGTCGTATCGAGTACCTAAATGTAGTGTCAACCCTTTGTTGTGATATTAAACTTTTTTATTGTAAATACATTATTTAGCTCGTGTTTATTTATTTACATGTACCTAGTTGCACTGTAGTGTTTAATAAACAAAATGTTGAAGACTGAATAGTTACTATTCTATAATTTTATTTAATGTAAATCTACTCGAAAATATTATAACCTATACAAACGTTTTTAATTTTTCAATGAAGTCTCGTATATTGTTTCATGATAACTTAATGATTAAGATGCGCATGAACTGAGCAAAAACTGAACTTTGCCCCGGCCTAATAGGCTGCATTGCCTCTACACAAAAATACAGCATTAAAAATGCAATAAAAATATTTCATATTATTATGTGGTCTTAATGGTTTCATTTTCATGTCCAAACAATGTTCACGAGTCATAACTCTGGCTAAGTAGGCCTATATCCTTACATTTCGTAAGAGACATGTACCGGTAGTCGCAACAAGGTGACACGGTTGTCTAGACCCAGCGTTAGACACCATAACGCATCAATTCACTGTCACTGAGCACTCTATAGTTCATGATCAAATTTTTTAAAACTATTTTAAATTTATCATTTAATTTCACTACAAAAGTTCTTGAAAAAAAACTTTTAGGCTTGATCTGAAAAATTTCCGTTTTAAATTTTACCCAGCTCAAATATGCAATATGGCTTCCATAAACTGAAGGTTTTAAAATAAAAAATACAAATATTGAAAAATTGTACTGTATGATGATTGTAAAAAAGTGAGGTTAAGCAAAGAAATACAGTACACAAATTGATATTTAAAATCAACAGTCAATCAGAAATTGCCCATAATATAGGGGGTATAGTTTTAGAACCTGGCCGGATAATTATATATGTTAAATCTGCTGGTGAGAAAATTAAAATTAATAGGCCTACAATTTTTATTTTAGATCCTTAGCGTAGAAACATTTTATCTCCTCTGTTATATGTCACTCACCTCTCCGTCATACTGTATTTACCTTCTAAATTCCCACCATTTTACGCGAGTTTCTTAATATCAAAGCATTTTAGTTATAAGATTTGTATTATTTTTTATGCCATGAGTTGAATTATGCTACTGAAGACCCAACCAAAAAGTAATTATAAAATTAACAAAAAATTCAAATGAAAATAGGCCCATAATGGTCGTCAATAAGCAGTGCAGAGCCGTGTATTTGAACATGGTCGTCTGTATTAAATAGCCTGCATTGTAGTAAGAATTAACATGTCCGACTGGATTTTGTAACGATATAAAAAACTGAAATTGTTGTTGTAAAGAAAATTACACAGAACAACAATTACAATTTTTTAACGAGACTTTGCTGCGTCCACATTATTAAATGACATATTTTTTAATGTCCCAAGTGTGCTTTGTGTTAAAAGTTTCATCGATCTGTGACTGTTTCATGCCCAGGGCCCGGGCCGCTCGGTCGCTGCGCTCGCCTCGGCTCGGCGCGGCGGACGATTAGTTCCGACCGCAGTTACGCTATTCGCAACGCTCTTCATATCATTATGACACACATTTTTTCCCCGCGTATTCGCCATGGTCGCCGGGACACTGGCCGGGTACCGTTCCACCTTTGTATTGCATTCCGGTCGGGAATTAACCCGCCATTGTGGAGAAAACATATTGAGCGATTGTTTCTCGACTGTAGGAAAACACGATAAAAAAATTTAGTGCAAAGAAAATCATAAATAGCAAACATTTTATAGCCTTGTTTGTCAACAATTTGTTTATTCTAAACCTTAGTAAAGAGTTATTCTGTAGAAGTCTACTGTACTTTGTAAATACGAGTCGTTGCCAGTCGATACTCGACGAATACATCTCCAGTCTAAAGCTAGGCAGATGGTATGAAACTTGTATAAACTGAAAACAACATACAATCACATAATTAAATAAACTAATTGTCACTCCCTGAAACTCCGAATAAAAACTGCATGTTATTAAACACCATCCCATTTCCTAAGTCATCGATGTATTAGGAGGAGTTAACTCAAGATTTCAAGAAAGGTTGCTTCACCACACTCATATGTTCCCCAATGGGATGCGTAAGGGACCTCATTAAAACTGAACATTTTGCAAACAACATCGTGCAGTTTCAGAAGCAAACCAGCGCTACAGTCCTGATAGTAACAAACGATCAGAAGTCAACCAGAGTTCTCAGGCGCGGACTTTCTCAGCCAGAGTTTGTAAAGAAGTTGAGATACGAAATAAAAAGGGCTGAAGATGAAAACCTAAAGATAAACAAAAATATTGAATTACTGGGTCAATGTAAAAACAGTGCTGATGTCAATAATAGCGACGGCCATGGTAAAAAGTTGTCAGATACAACATGGTACAGACTGCCAGATGAAGATATAAGTACATACTGTAAACAAATATTGGTCCCTAAAAACACCCTACTAATAGATCCTGCTACCACCCACTTCCTGAAAAATTCTGAAGACGATGATGAATTAGCCAAGATACTCAAAAGCCTCAACATAAACTCCTACGACTACGTGCTGGCGCCGGTGAATGACCGTACAGACGACAGCGTGGAGGGCGGCAGCCACTGGTCACTGGTGCTGTACACGAGGGACACAAACACCTACCACCATCTAGACAGCCTGGAGCCCTACAACCTGCGGCATGCAGAGAAGCTGGCGGCCCGGATCAGCGGGGACCCTGGTGTGGATGTTGTGCGCCTGCGGTGCAGTCGTCAGAAGTCCGGCGTCGAGTGCGGGGCATATGTACTCCATTTCTACGACCTAATATGCTCCCTGATTAGGAATAAGCTTTCAGTGCAAGATGACCGTTGCTACTTACAAAATGTACCAGTAAATACAGTTTACAATGCTTTAGTAAATATTCAAAGAAATGGTTTAAAACCAGAGAAATCTGTTAAAAATAAAATCCTCTTAATGTCAGACAGTCATGGTCGCGGTCTAGGCCACTTGATACAGGAAAAAGTGAAGTGCGAAAGTGAAGTGTTTAGTATAGTGAAACCAAATGCTACCTTGGAAAATGTAGTAAGTGGCCTAGACGGTGCGATTTCAAAATTGAGTAGCAACGACTATCTAGTAATTATAGGTGGTACCAATAATATTGATGAAAAACCCGAAATGAATGTGCAAAGCTGTATAAAGGAATTAGCACTAAAATCATCGCACACAAATGTCATTTTATGTACAATCCCTCTAAGGTATGACAAACCAAGTTTAAATGTTAAAATCAGGAAAATTAATATTGACCTGATTATCGAATCCTTAAAATATGACCATTTGTCTGTAGTCTCACTCTCAAATATTCCTGTCAGTAACTATAGTTCTCATGGCCTCCATTTAAACAAATGGGGGAAAACTAAACTTAGTCATACGATTGCACATCAAATAAATGTGTTTTGTAATTTAAACTAAAACATCATGACAAAGGAAACTGTACTGCACCTACTTCCAACTTAAAAATATTTAAAGAACCTGTAAACTCAATTCAGAATAACTCCAGAAATATTAACAGTTTAAAAATTGTTCACCTAAATATCCAGTATATTAGAGGAAAAATAGATATATTTAATTTATTTTTAGAGACCGAGAAGCCAGATGTAGTGGTTATCAGCGAACATGGTTTAAGAGATGAAGAATTGTATTGTATAAATTTTCATGAGTATAATGTAATTAGTGATTTTTCACGGCGTCTACACAAAACTAGCGGAGGGATAGTTATATTGGTGAAAAATAACATTAATGTAAATATGGTAAATGTTAAAAAGTTTGCCAGTGAAATGGAATTCGAAATTGCAGCAGTGAAATTAATTCTAAGTAAGGAAGAAACACTATTTTTGTTTGGAATTTACAGACCACCATGTTATAGAAATGTAGATAGTTTTTTCAACAGTTTTTATAAAATATTATCAAAATATCTAACAAATAAAAAATCAAATTGTTTGATAGTTGGCGATTTAAACATTGATTGGTATAAAAATGATCCTGTGACATTTAGGTTAAAAGATTTAATGAATGAGTTTAACTTAAAACAATTTGTTAACTCACCCACTAGAGTAACAAGCTCCTCATCCACTTTAATTGACCACTCGTTATCAAATATCGATCCAGAGTTGCTGCAGGTTGAGGTGATCGGCACGGGTTTGTCGGATCACTTCGCACAAGTAACACACATCACTTTCCACTCCTCCCCCCCGCGCAACCCACGTCACGTAAACAACAACACTAGCGAAATGTTACATGATACGCGTCCAGATAATTTAAGAACTTTAAATTTGCTTTTGTCAAAAGAAGACTGGATTTTCTTGCATGAAAATATCACTTCAGAGGAAAAATTAGCTATGTTTTTAAATACTTTTAATTACCATTATTCTATAGCATGCCCCATAAAAAAGAGAAGAAAACATAAAACAGTAATTACAAAACCTTGGCTGACTAAAGGTATTAGAATTTCATCTCAAAAACTAAAAGAACTTGATTTTAATCGAAAATTTAATAAATCAGATAGTTTTATAGATTTTTATAAAAAATACAAGAAAATATATCGCAGAGTCGTTAAGTTAGCTAAATCCAGGCACTTGTTTGAGCGACTGAGAACGAGTGACAATCTCGCCAAGGACGCTTGGAGGTTGATAGATAGCGATAGGAAAAAGAAACAGGTTCCGTTACCTGCTGATAAGCCGAGCCCCATAGAATTCAATGAATATTTTGCGAACTTAGGTAAGCAAAAACGGTCATTGATAACGGAACCCCTGTTACAGTCACTGACCGATGTAAATTGTCCTTGTACACTCCGTTTAAATCCCACTACACCTCAAGAAATTTACAAGATAATAATGAGTATGAAAAATTCTAATTCAGCCGGTTATGATGGAATAACTCATAGAGTTATACGTCATTGCGCAACTTCAATTTCTTATCCTCTCTCAGAAATTATAAACTCGTCATTTTCGGAGGGTTTATTTCCGCAAAAGCTTAAACATACCATTATTCGTCCAATTTTTAAAGATGGAAGCTCTAGTCGACCAGAAAATTGGCGTCCCATAGCAAATGTTTCAACCTTATCAAAAATTTATGAACAAGTTTTTACAAGTAGATTATTAACATTTTTGCTCCATTTTGATTTGTTAAATAAAGATCAATACGGATTTTTGAAAGGTAAAAATACAACAGATGCCATGGTTAACTTTGTTACAAAGGCAATCTCGGCACTGGAAGAAAAATGTAAAACAGTTGGAATATTTTTAGATTTATTTACAAAAAGCGTTTGACTGCTTAGATCACAAAATACTTTTAGAAAGGCTTTGCATGCTTGGAGTGCGAGGCCTGCCATTGGAATGGGTAAAATCATTTTTACAGTTTAGAACCCAAGTAGTAAAAATTGAAAATATGCAGTCTCATAGTATTGAGGTCAATTTTGGGATCCCTCAAGGCTCTGTATTAGGCCCAGTGCTATATATATTATATACCAACAGTCTCAAAAAGAACTTCCCAAATCTGCAGGTAACTATGTATGCCGATGACATAGCTATACTGTTCAAAAACAATTCTTTTCATAATTTAGAAATTGAGAGTTTTGTCGAATTAACAAATCTTTATCAATATCTAAACAATAACAACTTGCACATAAATCCAAATAAAAGTAATTGTGTATTTTTTCAGGGTCAAAGAACCATCGAAATTGAACCAACAATTTTTATGAATGATTTTGAGCTTCCATTCGCTTCCGAATGTAAATACCTTGGAATAATATTTGATCAAACATTTTCTTGGATACCATGTATAAACATTCTTTGCTCTAAATTGTCATCCCAATTATTTTTACTAAATAGATTTTCTAAATTCAAAAATCCATTTCTAATTAGATTGATCTACACCTCGCTCATAGAGTCGCGTTTAGTATACGGAATTGTACTTTGGGGATCTGCACCCCAGAATGCTATTTTGCGAATTTTCAGATTGCAGAAGAGAGCGATCCGTATAATGGCGGGTGTAAATAGACGCACTTCATGCAGACAATTTTTTAAATCTTTTAAAATTTTAACACTGGCTTCCCATTACATTTACGAAATGTTAAACTTTTACTTATATAAATATGCATCATTTGAAATTGGTGCCGACGTTCATTCATATAATACTAGAAACCGATTACAACATAGACAGACTCCCCACAGATTGGCAATTTCAGATTACCTCCCACAAAATCTTGGGCCAAAGTTATATAATAAACTTCCGGAACAATTAAAATTGCAAGTCGACCAGAAATTATTCAAAAATCAACTAAAATCGTTTCTTTTGGAAAAAGCTTTTTACTCGGTGGATGAGTTTTTTGAAATGTAAGAATAGGCTACTTTTCTATAACACACAGTATTGTTTTTTTAATGTTAATTTATTATTTTAAGGCTATATTGAAGAATTTTATGTTTAATAAATATATTTGACGTTTGTTATACAATTGTATCGATTGTCTCATACAATAAAGAATTTTGAATTTGAATTGAATATTTGAATTTGAAAGTTAACTGAAAAGTAAACAGAAAAACTAAATTAATTCAATTGACAGAAGGGAGACAGGTTTGTTTTTACTGTATGAGGAAAGCTGTTTGTTTCATGAAATGAACCATATGTTATAGGTAAACGTACTAAATTTTGTCTTATATTTAATATACATGGAAACTTTAAAGTCCAATGGGGCGAAGCACATTTAACTGAGGGTGACAAAAATTATTCAATGACGTCTACAGAGAATTCCATTTAATTTAACACCTCAATCATCAAAATCAATTAAAAAATAAGGGAGTTTTGCTGCTCACAAGAAATTCCTTACGGAATTAGTAAGATAGATATCGCTACCTTCTCATATGAAAGTAAGTTTATCCACCATCAGCAAAGTACCTTCAAAGGTTGAACTGTTCTTCACTTTAGTGTTATTGTATTTAGTGCGTTGAAACTGCACTTGAAAAGTTGACACACTAATAAAAATATTGTGGACTACAAATTATTTTTTAAAGTTGTATTTGAAGATTTTGTATACGTTGTAATATGTTATAATAATATTTATGTTATGAATGCGACGTATTATAGGCGTATATTATTAAATATTGCTATTATCTTATTACTCACTTTAGGGTTATTCGTGTCGAATGCAATAATTTATTATCCGTATAGGAAATCGCACGTTAAAAATCAGAGGTTCTATACTGGTGTAGTTGGAGCATGCGACTCACAATTAGGCACCAATATTGATCCCAATATTGATTGATAGGCACCAATATACGAATGCAATAATCACCACTTACGCATCTTCCTTGCTTAATTATATTTACGATAACATATTTAATCTATCAAATTACCAGGTATAAACTATTCAAAAAATCTCGATTAAAAAAATACCAAAGCACATTTGGTAACTTACAGTAGTGCCAGCCATCGACAGCGCGTCCCGGTAACGAGAGAGCGCGTGCGTACTGCCGCACCGCGTAACCCCGGTTACCCGGTAATCGGCGCAGTTCCCAGCCCTTGTTCGCTCCGCTCGCACATTCCACATACCGCAGATAACACGGCGATAACGCTGGCGACGCGTGAGTCAACACGCGCTTAACAAGCCGAAGCGAAACTCAACAAGATACTACTGCGTGCGCTCCCACCACTGCCGTGTCAAACCGCCAACAAGCGTTCATGACTATTGGAAATGTAGTCAACGAGATTTATGGCTATTTAGAATTAATTAGTGTGTTGTTTGAATAAAAGATTTTCTTTTGAGTTCCAGATTCCATTTAAGTGATTTGGTCTCAAATATATCAAAGATATCAAACCGCCTTTATTTTCCCCATAGTTCTGAGCGAAATTAAGAATTATTGTTTTGTTGAAACAAATCGTATTTTTATTGGTTTAAATCAGTACTTTGTATTGGTTTTAATCTGTATCTGACTGTGTCAAATCGCCAATAGTGACTGGTTCTTAAAGCTGAAATGGTCGGAGTCGATAGGTTGGAATTTTTCGTTCATTTCCTTTTAAGAAGAGGCTAAGATTGTTACTGGATTGTATACATGTATAACCGCTCTCTTTCACTTGTTTATGGAAAACATTTTATGTGATCGAGCGTTTTTCTTGATAAACCGTTTTAATCAATTCCCCCTAATTAGAAGCCCCCGACATTGCCACCCGACGCGACGCTTCCATGTCTGATATCCCCGCTACTCAGTCGTCACCACTCGCGGATTGACTTGTTCGCCTCGTTAACCTTCCCCGGACTACAACCACTCGTCACGGCCGCTGACAGGTAGTTGTTACTGTTTAGTCTAGCCCCGCCCCTCGCCCCTACCACGCGTGGCGGCCGCCATCTTGTCCACTATATCCGCGGGTGAATTTAAATACGACGTGATCGTCATCGCAACGCGGCGGTCGCGTCCGGTCGCCCGGTAGCCCGGTATTGTCTCTGTGGTGTTTGTATGCGCGGTCCGGCCCGGAGGACCAACTTTATTGGCGCCCGACTTCCGGCCACGGTGTCCGTCCATCAGCGAGGTACGGACATGATGGCCGCGACGGGGGCTCTCTGGTGGAATTTATATATGTTTTGCCATCTCTGTACCGAGATTTTACTAATTTTTTATGTGTTTTAAGATTTTTACGGACGTAAATCTATGAATTCACAAGATAAGAATGAATGATTCTTCACTATTACTTTTCTCGTCAAGTGGGCCGACTATGCAAAGAGTTTAAAAAATGATAGGTTCATTATCACAAGGAGTATTTCGATAGTCTATTTAGTCCTTCAAAAAGGATAAAGGTGCGGCTACACATAGCAGGAAAGGACACGGACAGGACAGTTTCTGATGAATGCTCCCTGTGTTATCAAATGGGAGCGGCTACACATAGCAGGAAAGGACACAAAAAGGACACGGACAGGACATTTGTCGTGTCGGATGGATCGCCAAACAAGCATTCATCCGCCACTGTCGTGTCCTGTCCGTGTCCCGTCCTGGTATGTGTAGCCACCCCTTCCGACACTATCAGAAAATGATAACGGTAGCTCAGTGTAGTGAGTGTGGCGGCCGGCGGGATGAGCCGTGTCGGACGGCTGCGCGCGCAACCTTCCGACGTCTGACGGCTGCGCGCGCAGCCTTCCGACTCAGAAATGTCCTTCCGTGTCCCGATATGTGTAGCCACCCCATCAGAATTTTGTCCGTGTCCTTTCCGTTTCCTTTCCGTATCCTTTCCTGCTATGTGTAGCCGTACCTTTAAGGTGCGGCTACACATAGCAGGAAAGGACACGGACAGGACAGTTTCTGATGAATGCTCCCTGTGTTATCAAATGGGAGCGGCTACACATAGCAGGAAAGGACACGGAAAGGACATTCGCCGTGTCGGATGGATCGCCAGACGAGCATTCATCCACCACTGTCGTGTCCTGTCCGTATCCCGTCCTGGTATGTGTAGCCACCCTTTCCGACACTATCAGAAAATTCTGACGGTAGCTCAGTGTAGTGAGTGTGGCGGCCGGCGGGATGAGCAGTGTCGGACGGATGCGCGCGCAGCCTTCCGACTCAGAAATGTCCTGTCCGTGTCCCGATATGTGTAGCCACCCCATCCGAATTTTGTCCGTGTCCTTTCCGTTTCCTTTCCGTATCCTTTCCTGCTATGTGTAGCCGTACCTTAATTCATCGGTGGATTGTCGAAACGTAATGGTCAGACAGAAAGTATCTAAAATTTTCTGAAGAATGCGCGGAAACGCTTAATCCAACCTATAAAAAAGAGCCTTTTGCAGTTTATGAAAATTATTATAAATATTCTTAATTCAATAATTCCTAGACCTACCTAACCGATTTTTAAGATTGACTTGTGTTCTTTAAAGCTTCTTACCTAGCTCATGTGCGGAAGGTGATTAAAATGGTCATTTAGTTTCGGGCGTCGTTTCCTTAGCATTCCATTTTATAATGTGGACCAACTTTCATTAAAAGATTTTTAAGTGTGAATTGTAATTAACAGCTAATTACCTAAAGATTTTGTCGGATGTAAACAAAAATAGATTGTCTATCACGGCATAATTAAATAGTTATTATAAATATTAATAGTTATAACCTAAACATTCACATTAAAGTCATAACTCCTTCGAATTGTACTGTAGGAGAGTATCTCACGAACCGAAAGAAATACATTTGAAAATGCGCAGACAGTATCCGGGAGACAGTATTTCTTCATTTAATGCTACATTTGTGTAATAGTCATTAATTGAACTTATATTTTCAACCAGGTAAGTCAACGTGCATCGTTGGAATTGCGCGACAGGCTTTAACAAATACTCTACTCTGACTATAACCCTCCGATTAAAAAAAAATGTGTAAAAAGTCAGTAATTTATGTGATTCCGAAAAAAAATCTTTCAAGAAAATAAATAAAACGACGGCCTATAATATTAATGACAGAAGATAGGTACTGTACTTGAAATAAACACAAATAATTTTTTATAAACGGCTGGAAAGATAAGATATATGTTAATAAAAGGTACATTATTTTAATTCACACTAAATATCTACTGTATGACAATCCAATGTAACCAATTGATTGTGTTTTTATTTTTTCTAGGCTAATAATATGAGAGATTCGTCAAAATAATGGTTAATAGATGGTTTGCCAACAATCAGGAGGAATCAAGAAGATTCGGGGCGCTGGGTTCCGCCATTCCGAGAAGACTCGTGGTAAAATTTAATCAGGGAATCGGCGCTTTTGGTGTCACTGTTATTGATATACATTGATGACAATTTACCGCCAGAAGGGGGTACAAGCCAGGCTTGTACTGATCAGCAAGGGCAAAGGTGATCCCGAGCTGCCGTCGTCCCACAGGCCTCTCTGCATGTTGGACACGGCTGGGAAGCTGTTCGAGAAGCTGATCCGTTCCCGCCTGACTTCTGCCGTGGAAGCTGCCGGGGACTTATGCCCCCGTCAGTACGGCTTCAGAAAGGGACGGTCAACGATCGACGCTGTCACCGAAGTTCAGAGAGCTGTGGAGAGAGCCGAGAGCCACAACCATTTCTCCCGCCGAGTAGTGCTTCTTGTTACGCTTGATGTCAAGAATGCCTTCAACTCGGCGAGGTGGGTCGATATGTTGGATGCGCTTCGCAACACCTTTCGTATTCCTGCATATCTGTTGCGGCTCGTCGAGGATTATCTACGCTCTCGAAGCCTGATTTATGACACGAGGGACGGAACGCGGACGATGGAAGTCACTTCTGGTGCCGCACAAGGTTCAATACTCGGCCCGGATCTCTGGAACGTTGCCTATGACAGCCTCCTGAGGTCCGAGATGCCTGAGGAAACCACTTTGGTTGGGTACGCCGATGACGTCGCAGCTCTCATTGCTGCACGCAACGTTGAGCTGGCCCAACTGAAGTTGAACCGAGTTATGCGGGTGGTCAACAACTGGATGTCCGATCACGGTCTCTCACTTGCTCTCAGTAAGACGGAGATCGTGATTCTTACGAAGAAGAGGATCGACACCGTCGTCCCGTTTCGAGTGGGAAGGGAGGTGGTCACATCAACTCGTGCCGCCAAATACCTCGGGGTTATGGTGGACACCAAGTTAAGCTGGAGGGATCAGATCTTCCGTACAGCGGACAAGGCCGCTAAGGTAGTGACTTACCTTAGTAGGCTGATGGCCAATGTCGGGGGTCCCCGATCCAGCAGAAGACGTCTGTTGATGTCCGCGGTCCAGTCCGTGCTTCTTTACGGGGCAGAGGTGTGGGCAGGCGCTCTAGATAAGGAGTGCTACAGGTTGCGACTCGCCCGGGTTCAGCGTCAAGCTGCGCTCCGGGTGTGTTCCGCCTACCGGACAGTGTCCGAGCCTGCCGTCCTGGTGGTCGCCGGAGTCATCCCTGTCAAGCTCTTGGCAGGGGAGAGGAAAGCGATTTATCAGAGACAAGGCGAGATCGGCAAGGACACGGCAAGAACAGAAGAGCGCTCCCGAACCTACCAGCAGTGGCAACACAGCTGGGAGCACGACACCCGAGGACGATGGACTGCGCGACTTATCAAGCAGGTCCAACCATGGGTGGAACGGCGGCATGGGGAGGTGGACTACTACCTGACCCAATTTTTGACAGGTCACGGCTATTTTCGGTCGTACCTGAACCGTATGGGAAAGACCGGTTCACCGGACTGCATTTATTGCCCGGGTGTTCCCGACGATGCGGAACACACATTCTTCCGCTGTCCCCGTTGGGAAGGGCCCCGCCTGGAGGCCACACAAATCTTTGGTGCATTTTCGGTGGACTCGGTCTGCCAAAAGATTTTGGAGGATGAGGGTAACTGGGATTGTTTGTCACAGTTCGTCCGGGGCATCCTCCTGGAAAAGAAAACCGATCTGGACCGTGAAGTGGCCCAGATCCCTTGATCGAGCGGCTGGATAAGGAGCGAGCCCCACGGGCGTAAGCCAAATTTAGGCCTAGCCTGACGTAATGTGACAAACAATTCCAGGTTAGATTCCTAAAGAGTAGAGGAGGTTTTTTAGTGGGTAAACTCGTTTTTAGGGGAGCCCCACACTACAGGCTGGCCACCTGTGTGCGTAATGCATTTTTCCGCCTCTCCCTCAAAAAAAAAAAAAAAAAAAAAAAAAAAAAAAAAAAAAAAAAACCGCCAGAAGGGGAGGAAATCATTTCAGTCCATGTCCTGGTGGGCCCTCCTTCCCTCTGATGGGGAACAAAGGCAACGGCTGACTTTGTAATCCTTGTAATTATTTCAAGAATGACTTCCGACTGTCAACGATGGAAAATTGATTTGAATTTGGGTTTACGATGGAAAAAATAATAATCGTAGTGTTTTAAAATGCTAAAACAATAGTTAACGGTTTCCTTTTGTTATAGGCCTATCGCCAAGAACATAGCATTACGCTTATAGCTTTGTTCGCTGATATAGGCTATGTAACAACTAATTAATTGTTATGCCTTTATCGTTCCCTGAAAATTTAATATATATAAAAAAAATATGTCTATAACAGAGGCTACCTGACGAACGAATACTTTCCTCAACAATATGTGTTATCATTGCTGTATTGCAAGAATTCATCTTATGGTGATAGCATGATCGATTGAATGCGTATTAATCTATAAGGCAACTGGGTTTGTGATTTATGGTCATAAGAGGCGTTTATTGAGTGGAAACAAACTGTTAAGTGCCAAAAGCATTTTCATAGCAATACGAATACACATTCCTTTAATTTGATTCATGGTTAAAACATTACGATCGTTTGGGTAGTTTATTAGCCTTAAACTGGCTACATAAATTGCTGACAGAATTGCTGTTTCACTCAAATACTAAACAACAATTAAAATACTATGTAAACATTTATTTTTCCCAAGTACTATAGATAGTGAGTACTTGCTTCGTAACTATAAGGTTCGTCAAGTGAGTCTCAATCAAAATTATGAAACTGATCTTTCAGCTGTCATTGTCAATGGCTTAGAAAATTAATTAATTTTCTTGGCGCTGCTGCAGTTAATAACACACATTCTAAATTTGATACATCGTAGAGCTCATATTTGTAAAATCACCTTTCATTAATAGTAGATCATTGACTGTTAACCCAGGCTTATATGTTGTAAAGTAACGTATAAGATAACAATATTTAGTAAATGTTGTTTGATGGGTTCTGATTGATTTCTAAGCTGTGTAATCGTCGATGTCTGTTAGTCATCATACAAAGCCACTAAACCGACTCCACTTTGCACGTGTTATACCGTGCAAGTGTAAACTCACTGATAACCAACGTTAACTGCCGCTGTTCCCAAGGTCTGCCTTCTTTACGTATTTCAGAATCTTGTAATCTGTACTGAAGAAAATATTTTCATTGTATAACATCATTTTTTCATGCTATTTCGTCAGTACCTACTACTGTATTAACGATTATTCAGCTAAAAAGTGTAATGAGGTTTTGTATTTAATTATTGGGTAACTAACACTTTGACTGAGGGGGTTCGGGTATTTGCGGCGATATATTTGGGGATTTTCTCTCAAAATCAATAAAAATTTTGCTCGTAGGCTTTATGTAAGAAAGTAATGAATTATTCCTTAAAAAAATTAATTGTTTTATTCGTGAAACGGTTCTGCATAAGTGTTTTATATTTAATATATATTCTATTGTTTAGACTTTTTTATGTATTCTGAATGTTGAAAATAAAAAAAGATTTCCCGTTTATGCATACCTAGGTTTAAGGAATTTAATCTTTAGAACAGTTTTAGTCATAATTATATTAACACACATTTTATGATTTATTAAATTTGCTACACAATGCCCTGAACGAATTACATTCACCGCGATTTTCTTGGAATTTTAGTATCGAAGTAGAGGTAGGCCAGCATTAGTTTACAATTTATTCTATCCTTGAAAAATGTTCCAAGTAGAAAGTTACGAAAAGTAACTATCATTACTGAAATCCAATAAATTGTTACGTCAAAAATATTAACACCCCTTTGGTGTTAACGAATCTCATATTCTAAAACAGACCGAAACGTCAGGATAACTAAGTAATAAATGAAATTAACAAATGTATGACCGAATTACTTAAGTTAATTACCGCTTAAGTTAAGTTAATTACGGCGCGGCGGGGCCGGGTAGCCCAATTACGTTGCGGTGGCCGGAAGTTTGTCCGGTGGCCGATGGAGATATCATCGTCACTTCCGAGTGTGCGGTTCCGTATCCTCGGCGCTAGAGAGCCCCTGTGGGAGGGGGCGGCACGGGCCAGCGGGTTCCCACGGCTCTACCCCTATCTATGTGAGGGCCGTCACTCCAGGTACATACCATCAGCTTCCTTCCGGATTGTCACCTCTCCCGGATGCGGATGTGGAGTTTTATCCGGTTCCAAATTATCTATGGATTATTAAAAAATCTACTTTGTAATGTTTCAAACAGCCCCAGGATACATTCTCACATTCTAAACACATGCAATAATTTTGCAGTACTGAATTTGTAAGAAGAAGGACATGAAAATATTTTTAATACCTTTAAGCATTTTAAAATTTGAATTTCAAAGGGAATTTTTAAATCCGCAAAACCTACAACCATTGATTCCAACCAATTGTTCGACTCATCGAGGAGTGGCACGGGAAGTCTCCTATGCCAACGGTCAACTTTGATTCATTACCAGAAGCGTACACCCAGTAGCATATTGTAATTGATGGATTAATTTTCTCAAACTAATTGCACTGTAAGCAAAATAATCTTCAATTTGATTTATATAGTAAACTTTTCAATAGTGATTTTAACCCCCACATACCGGTACCTACCCTAAAACCATCGTCAGGGTTAGTAGGGAAATAAATTCTACTTCAGTAACAGCGGTTGACTAGGAGTTGCTCAGCACTTCTAATTGTTATGATACCGATTGCCCGATACAGCGGTGACGGTGACACCCTGCCGCACTAATTGCTCCACCGCAACCCCTGTACTGCAGCGGTACAGTGTGGCACGTCCGGCCCATCAGTCTCGGCATGCAGGTGACGGTGACGTCACGTGGGCCGCGTGTCACGTGATCACGTCACGTCACGTCACGTAACAATCGCCGCGCGTGTGTCCGCTAATTCATCGTCGATATATATTATTGGCGGCGTCCATGATGTAACGCGTGTTCAACAACTGCGACGTGACAAAGGGAGACACGACTGCGATTTCCATAGGTTTAAATAGATATTATACTGTGTGTAGCCTACACAAATTATATTTGTAATTTCAATATAAACCAATAACTTTATACGAGGATTTAAGTCGGCCTATAAAAGTTTTGATCAAATATGCCAACTCTAATAATATTGTGTTCAAAATCCTCCAATTGCATCTGATATTAACATTTTTCAATTGTCTTGAATTGTTTGATATATAGACAATGATTACTCGATTACTTTACAACTTGACTCCTAGAGGGTAGGCTAAAAGGAGGTACCATGTAAGTTAAGAATCACTATACACATACATATATCACGAAGTGATCGAAATTAGACCAAAAGTTCACTTAATCTGATTATATAGATCTAGTTTAATTAATTAAAGACTAGTGCACTTGTTGCTCGAAATTTATTACCAATTTATTTTAAATGGATCCAAATATCGCGATCCGTATTGAGCGTGTAAGGCCCGCCATTGGAACTCGCGGATTTCTCTTACGATGCACACAATCTGAGAAAAAAGAAGGAAAACCGTGTGCTTGCCTATTATAGAGACAAGGTTCATTAAACTTTAAATATACATTTCGTGGGCTTGTCTAAGCCAAGCTATGTACGCTCTGCCTCCTCTTCTGGGGACAACACAATTTTCAATTAGATGGCTAACAATAAATGATGACTGAAATAATTAATATAAACTATGTTCTAAACATCTTGACCAATATCTGTCTTTTTAAATAAAGTCTACACTTTACACCGTTATTGTTTTTATTGTTGCCTATCAATTATCAAATAGATTTGTTATACGGTATATCAATTTCCCCTGTTGATGTATACGGTTTTAATGTCAAGTTTTTTATTTATTGAGGCCAGTGGTTTTACATTCTTCGATATTTATTCGACAAACTTTTAAAATGACAAACTTCCTTTCGTGTAATCTCTCTCAATTTTTCCACCGAAAGGGAAAACAGTTAATAGAATTTAATCCCGAACGCTCTCCTCCTCTCATATTCGCCGATAATACACACCGCGCCTCCACAAAAATCAACATTCCAGTTTAAGCCCGCTAAGCTTGTCGGTGCGTGACACGGCGCGGGGCGGATTGAGCCGTGGCGATGCAGCGTGGATTGCAGCAGGGACAATTATTTGCTAATTGGTGACACGGTAGCCGCTGGCCGGCCCGTGAAGCACGTTCGGTGCTGTAGGCGCATATCGGCGGTGGGGATCATATCATCATCTGTGACGTCTGTCTAAACACTCTCTGGACTAATATGTTGTCATGTGATATTTTGGGCTCAAAACATTGGTTGATGAGTTCGCAGTACACGCGGCCTTTGGTTTTTATTTCCATAAGACTAACGTTAAATTTTCAAACATCCGCTACGCCTCTAATATTGGTCCGAAAAGATTAATCTTTATGTCATTGTAAAGGAAATTTCAATACATAGACCCTGTGAAATCAAAATCACCATTATAGAGCGATTTATAAGACGAAACTACTGAAAAACGAGTCCATTTTCGAGCAAAAAATGTTGATAATACTTTGTTGTTTATTAATAAAACAATTATTAGGCTATCATAAAACTTTTGACTTCTCAGGGTCATAGGTATTAAATTTTCCTTTAGATGAATCTTTTCCGATCAACATTAAAGGCGTAGCCCGCCTTAGGCAATTTTTATCTTTTTATGCTGAACGGTCTAAACCCCGGCCTTGCTAATCTAACAACGACCTGATTTTTTATTTCCATCCCAATGAAAAATGCCAGCTGGCTCCAGAAACGGCCCTGTGGGTCTAACTGGTAAAGCTCGGTATTATCAACCACTCGACTACCCAGTTATGTGTAGCGTAGGTGGGAAGCCGGACTCGAACTAGAAAATAGACGACAGAAGACGATAGTATCATGCATTTTGCAACTCTACGGCCTCGCATGGCATTAAATAGGGCGACAAAATCAAATTAAACATGTCTGTTGAAAAACTCAGGTTGAAATGCATATTTTTCTATTAACTAGGCCTAAGCATTAATAGAATCTTTAACTGGACATAGATGCGCATACGTTAGTTCAGAAAGTTTGTGCATGCTAAGGCTGAGCTGGATTTATTGTTAAGTCAACCGTCCATTATCTTTTTGCGTTTTAATCAATTCCAGTGTGAACCAACCCACCAAAGTTCCTCTACAACATAGCGTAACACAATTAAACACAATGATAGAGAAATATTCGTTGTGGTAATCTTTAATTTACTCGCCTACAGGCGCTTGTGCAGTATTACTCGTTCGTAAGTATTGTAATTTTAATTTGAGTTGGCTTATTCTTTAATGTTAACAATGTTTTTGTCTGTTACAGGTATGTTACAAAGAATTTTCTGTGCAGATTTTGTGAGTAGCCTACTATTAGTGACATTGATAAGTAAAATTTACAAACTCAGACAATTTGATTAATTGCAGTTAAAGCATACATATTAAATTATTACAGTCTGAAACGTTTTTATGCGGTTAGGTAAAACTCGATTAGCATAATATCCTGCCATCGTCCTGGTCTAATCATCGTTAGAGTAGTAATAGATTATTTAATTTTCATATGTGGTTGAATTTGACCTATAGGTTGAAGGTGGTTCTAGTCCTCTCGTTATACGTCATTTAACAAATCTATACATACATACATTTTAATACATTTTAACTACATACACTTTTGCTCCTAATGATGAAAACTACTATAATGTAGGTAGAATAGCGCTCGTGGTGTAAAATCTTGGAATTTTTTCCGGCCTAGTCCTGAAAACCACTGTTTCGAGGACCAGTCCCGAAAACTTTGAATCCGGGAATCAACTAACTAGTTTCGATCACAGCTGACCGTTCCGAAAACAACGTTTTTATCATTCTGCACGAAATCAGCCTGTTGTTTGTTCTCTTAATAGTACCAAAACCGATTCTTTTCTGTCCTAGGACTGAAAAATCATCTGGAGAATTTTTTAGGTCCTAGTACTGAAAAGTCAGCTGTTTGCCAAATATATTACTATTGATTTATTAATGTTGAGGAGCAGAATTTTTAAATTCAAACTTTATGAAAAGCATTGTTTGTAAATAACAGAAATGTAAACACTGCATATTACTTACTTTGTAATAACCTCGAAAATACAACTTTATAATTAATATTTTTTAACGATCAAAAGTCTAATTTTCGCATTATGATAAAAAACGTTGTTCATCACTCGGAGCAAAAGTGTCTTTTTGGTGCTTAATCGTTTTTAAAAACTCGGCTGCGCCTCGTTTTTAAAACACGATTGCGCACCAAAAAGACCCACTTTTGCTCCTAATGATGAAAACTACTATTATCGCAATGGTATGATGAAAAAATTATTACCTAAGCAAAATTCGTCATAATCTTAACAAATGAGGTCAGTATAAACAAAAAGAAACGACTTGCAGACCACATTTTGAATGCAAAATTTTAACATTTCATTCATTTATTTATCAGCTGATTTTATGAGTATTTAAACTAGATGAAAGTCAACTGCTAAACTTAAATAGATAATGCATTTTTAAAACATAATTTTTAAGTAGCCTACGGTAGTTATTACTTTTATATTGTTCCACGTATGATGAAAAACGTTCATCACTCGCGGACGGAAAGTGTTTTTCCGTGCTTAATCGCTATTTTGCGCACAGAAAAATGCCACTTTCCGATAGTGATGAAAACTACGATTTTAGTTATGTTTTGCTATACAATAATAATATTTTTTCGTTAAGTTAAACGACCTCCCACTTAAAATCTACAGAATAATGTTAGCTAGTTTTGTTAACTCCTGATTTTACCGATCGGTGGGAGCCGTTGTCGCTTCATAACAACGCTAGGTGTGGATTTTAAGTGAACACACACAATAATGTGGCATTGAAATGTGGCAGTTTTCAAACTGGATTATTACAAGTATAATTCCGAAACAGGCACACTCGTTGCAAGGGCACAGTTTGGTTTTGAAGAGGTGAAAGCAGGACTTTGACGCCCTAAATTTCGCTGGGATCGCCATGGAAGGGCAGGTATCGCGCGAAGAGCTCGTTAGGTGGGGAATACCCAGTTTACAGTCAAGTGCTGGCCGCTTCTTTGTCGTCGACTTTACGATGTTTCTGCGAACGCGGAGACACTGGACGTCTGGACTGGACACATCTGATCCTGGTGGGAATTCAATGTAAAACTGGAGGTAAAATAAACGTGGTCTCGGCGAGTCCTTTGGAAAAGTTTGTGCTTGCTCAATAGCCTACGAGTTGCGCACGGATTAATAGTTTGACACATTCAGTTGAAAATAATTCTGTTTACCGATACCTAGGTATTGCTGAAATTCGAGTAGATCTAACCAAAACAGGCGTTTTCTTCTCTGCGTAATCATACAAAGAACATCTGTTTAGTCCTGCAGTTTAGTTCAGAAAAAATTTTTACGTAAAGTGTATGTAGTGTCCGAGGTTACCACCCTTGTCCGAGATTCGCCGGTTTCATGGTATATGGTTTCTTATCGCTTGTTTCACATTTATACATAAACTGCCTTTTATTCATGTCCGTAACTTGTAGGATAAGTTAGAGCTTCAATGTATCTGATTGCAAGATACTTGAAAAAATTACAAAGTAGTACGGTAGTTTGTTGTTCAACGACGCCAGATAAGTAGCGGTTCCGATTATTAGAACAACACCATTGGGAAGTCACATTTTGTAACAGTTGAATTTGCTATAGCAATCCATCCTCCAGTATATTAATAGGCAAGCACGATTTCTTTCCCTCCTTTTTTCCCAGCTTGTGTGAATCATAGGAGAACTCGCGCATATGGGTCATTCCATATCAAGTGATCCAAATAAAAAATAAAATTTTCCCTCATGTTTCTCTTTTTTAATAGTTTTTTGTTTAATGAATCATTAGAACAAACACAATCAAAAGGAAGAAATTAAATTTTTTTATCTCATTCGGTTTTTTCAAAAAAAAATTCAAAGTTTCAAAAAAATTGTGTTTTTGCGCATTCACTGATTAACATTTCATTTAATATCTCTGGCTAGAATCAAGATAAAAAAGTGAAATAAAAGCCATTCTGTTCAGAATCAAATTAGCTTTAATTTGATATACAACATGAAGGTATTTGAAAAAATTAAATTTTTGATCCCTCAAACTCAAAATTTTGAAAGCGAATTCCAAAAAAGTAATATAATTGAAAATTTTCAAAAAATTACCATAAATTCCTAATGTTACTACTAAGTTGTGTACAAAATTTCAGTTTGGGATCTCAATGGGATCATATTAAAATAAATTTTTATACATAAGCTTGTATTGGAAATGGACACCACATAGCCTTTAATACACAAATTAATTTTGTCAAAAAATTTTTATTAAGTTTATAACTAATTAAAAGTTAATCAGTTAAAAAATACCAACACATTTTCCATATTAAGAGAAATGTAAATTTTAGATTTGTTCACTAAGATGAAGGCCTTCTTTTCTAGAGTGATGACTACCGGTAGTATTTTATAAACTGATTACACTGTACTTAATGAAGGTAAATCGAAGTCTTTAAGTTCAGCTTTTTGTTGCTGCTTTGATTTCATTTTGGGACATTACATATGTTCTTCCTGTAGCTGTGGTAGGGTTCACTTTAGTTAATATTTGATTTATATACTTTTAAGATATTATGTTAGTAAAACAAACCAGGACGCAGGACCAGAAGGATGTAGAAATGTTAACTCTACATCTTCATTTTCATCGTGTTTTGACATGACACACTTGCCAGCCACCATCGCCTTATTGAAGAGCTACCACTCGGTCCTAGGCTTTTAAAAGCATTTTGAAATGGCTAAGCTTATAAGGGAAATTTTCAATGCGATTTACTTAAAAGTGGTTTATTAATTACCTTGTTTTGTTTACAACTGTATTAAACATCTGATGAAGTAATTTGAAGAAACCACTCTTATTTCAATCAAGCTCAGAAATATTCAGGACCTGACAACTTGTTTTTAGATGTACTATTATACTTCATGCACTGATAAGGGCGCACCACAAAATCGTGTCTACAGGTGGACTAATGGCGAGGGGCGCGGGCGCAGTAGTGTAGCTGTTAAATAAATGGCGGCGTGGCACCTTGGCGTCTGTTCACCGACACAGAGCTTTAAACCGGAGACTCATACAGGCTAATCACTCAGGTCATAAGCCATATTTTGATACAGTTTGAAGAATTTGATAGGTCTTTAAAAATACATATATGGTGTTACTACATAGCCTATGCATCGGCAAAACTTGGCTACCGTAAGTAGGAAAAAAAACACCTGAAGATGATGCCTCCTGTCTTTTGAGGCCCAGGGCAATTTTCCCCCTCTGCCCCTCCCCCCATCTAGGTGGCCCTGCTACCCACCTTCAGGTTAATGGAGAAGTTTTGTACAGATGCAACAAATTCTTTAGCCTTGTCAAATAAAAAAAAAAACCACAAACACACATGGACATTTACTTGGACACCGAAGTACAAATAGTCTATAAAATATTACCAAACTAATACGGGAGCGGCAGCTCAGTGGTAGAGCTCTGGCCTTACAAGCCAGCAGGCCTCGGTTCAATCCTGGGTGACATTACACGCAAAAACATGAGCGGTCACCCCTACCTAGCCTATAATGCCAAGACCGTACGTTGCTGTCTTTAGATCACCGCAAAGGCCTATTGGCCCATAATGACGGGCAGTGGAGGTATTAATTTTTTTTTAATTCCAACGTTTTGGAAAAACCATATAAAACGTTTCCCGTCAGCAAGGGGTTTTAACTTTCTTCTAAAGAGCCGAGCGTCTGACCACGACTGACACAAACCTGACATCTTAAAAGTAGTCCTAAATATAAGTCAAATATTAACTAAAGTGAACCCTACCACAGCTATAGGAAGAACATATTTGATGTCCCAAATGAAATTATAGCAGCAACAAAAAGCTGAACTCATAGACTTTGATCGACCTTCATTATTAAGTAGAGTTTGATTAGTTTAAAGAGTAGGCCTAGATACCGGTCAGTAAGCCATCACTCTTAATAAGGAAAATGTGAAGGTATTTTTTAACTAATTAACTTATAATTGGTTATAATCTTAATAAAAAATTTTTGACAAAATTAATTTGTGTATTAAAGGCTATGTGGTGTCCATTTCCATTACTAGCTTATGTATAAAAAATTTTTTTTTAATATGATCCCATTGAGATCCCAAACTGAAATTTTGTACACAACTTAGTAGTAACATTAGGAATTTATGGTAATTTTTTGAAAATTTTCAATTATATTACTTTTTTGGAATTCGCTTTCAAAATTTTGAGTTTGAGGGATCAAAAATTTAAATTTTTCAAATACCTTCATGTTGTATATCAAATTAAAGCCAATTTGATTCTGAATAGAATGGCTTTTATTTTACCTTTCTATCTTGATTCTAGCCAGAGATATTAAATGAAATGTAAATCAGTGAATGCGCAAAAACACAATTTTTTTGAAACTTTGAAATAAAATTTTGAAAAAACTAAAAGAGAAAAAAACAATATTTTTTCAGATTTAAGTTTATTTTGCATATATGTGTCTAATAAAAAAATATCAACCCCATAAAAAATAGTGAGGTAATTTGCATTTGATCACTTGATATGGAATGACCCATATGTACCTTTTAGAAAGGGACTGCCCTGTAGATTAGCAGAATCACGTTGAATAATTCACATCGGCCTCCAGGGCTACTCCCTCAGGCTTTCACAGTTCCAATGTTAATCTTATGGAAGAAGGGTGATTGATTGAACCATTAGATAGCAGTTGTAATAACAAATGCCAGCAAATCAGGAGGAACAAATGTTTTAGTTGTAAAATATTTTTTAAACTTATTGGGTCCAAATCAAATGAAAATTTGGTCAAATATTGACCAGTGACCCACCTCAGGACTGCGGAAAAATATCAGAAATGTTTTCCCCATTCCTGATGGGGAAACCTCTAGTTTGTATAAATTGCCATTACCTAACCAAAACTTAGTGAAATGATAAAACATTAAACCATAATATTTTCTTAAGTACCTATGTTGTTAAGTTATCTGTTATGTGTTTGTGATGATTTATAAAATAACACAGTGTCTTTATTATTCATTGTACACCATTTTGTATAAGTGCTTTGAAACATAAAACTTCAACCTCATTTATTCATATTCATATTTTTTTATGTGGAATTTTTGATCATCTGATATTTACCATAACCCAACGCCATTGTTTGTTCTTCCGAACAAACCCACGAGAACCTTCCTGTGAAATCATCATAGAGTTTTCTCTCATAGACAGTCCCTCATCAAAAGAACCACCAGGACAGAAACGCATTGAAGTCCAATCACCCACTTCACATTATCCCTAGTTGACTCGATCCCGAACAAGGACATTAATAGACTTCAGCCTACTACATCACGATCATCCTTGCAGTTGACGAGACAGAGTCAGAACAAGCGGAGTTAATAGGCTCCGGTCTTCTATATCATGATCATCCCTTGACGGGCGGCATTCGGTGGGAGGGGGGGGGGGTATTGAAAACTCGTAATGAGCCCAGGGGCCAAAACAATGAGGGGATGCGTGCCGCGGCGCGGGGCTCTGACTTTGACATGACACTTCTGGGAAAACAGAGGGCTCGGTCGATAGCGGGGGGCTGCCCCGCGCAGCGCTTACGGTATAGGCTGGTGTATACGGTAAACAGAGGCCGAACCGGGGTCAAACTGAGCTCTAACGGACTAATGATCTGGCAGATATGATTATATTTATTCGGAAGGAGTAAATTATCTTCTGCACTTCATAATAACAATTTTAAATGCCTGCTCAAAACACATTAATCTAAAAAACGATTGGTCATAACAACTAAGTACTTGTTATAACCAGGATAATGCATACAGGGTTTTTAGTAATTAAGCCTATAAGTTCTACAGACTTATCATCGCCATACACTCTGCGTTTTAGAAATGCATTTCTTTCTTTATGTGCGAATTAATGAAATAAACGTTTATAACCAACGGGAATACGTTTAATCACAGTTTTATATTACATGCACGTTTTTTTAAATTTCTTACATGTTTGACAAAATGACCAATTTTTGTGGTAATTTTGTCAAGTTTAAACATCGTATTACAACAGACAAAACCGTGTTGTATAGCAAATTACAAATATTATGACCTTCCAAAGTTGTGTTGATGTTGCCAGTGTTGGTCCGCGTATCCCGAGTCATTGCTTTCCACTACTATATCATGCAGCCCAGCTCGGCGATGCCATCCTCACATCGGGTAACCTTTGCCGTCGCCGCCGTGGCATTACGCCGCCCGCTGCTCTTGTGTAACTGGGCCTTGAAGCCGCAATGAAGTCTACACCCACATGCACCGTGACCAGGGAAGCAGTTGCTGAGATACGCGAAATGCGAAATATAGAGGGAGTCAATTAATTGAGCGAATTAAAACCGTGGAAAACCAGGTCTTATAGCAGATACGATGTATCACCGGAAATAATATTATACCACAGATAGTGTCAAAACGTGACAGTTGGGAAAACCAATTTGTTATCGTCGGATTTAAAATCAAGCACATTTAATGTTGGTCACAGCCAGATTCGTGTTTAAGATCTGAGATTGGTATATGGGGTTGAAACGTTTAAACCATTCCCCAAAAGGGTTGTCATTTTGTACAAAATATATCTTGGCGTATAAGTGTGATAAAAGCGGATAATGTTATGAATTGCGTGATATTCGTTATGTAAGCCATGTGATTGACGTTTTTCTGAGATTTAACTTGAAAGGTGAAACCGAATGGTTTGTATGTATACAAACAAGTACATTACATCACAGAGTAAGGAACTTTACTCTGTGATTACATGTTAAGTACTGTGACAGTACCTATTTTTATTGATTCTACACTTTAGCTTTCTTTGGCATGCGCTAACCATTCAACACAGCAGAAATAATTTTTCCAATGCTTTCGTATACTGTGCATAATATTTTGCACGAAATAAAGGGGTTTAATCATTTATCAAAAATAAAACATAATGTCTTATAGGGTGATAGACATTGTTCCCTCTCTTAAGCCTAAAATGTCAAGTGACTACACGAAAGAGAAAAACAAACTAAAATTCCCATCCCATTTGTTTCTCTCTGAATATAAATTTTAATGCCCAACCACCGAAACGATTTTTCTACATTATAGTCAATGAGTTCCCTCAGTCAAGGCGCCCCTAGACAAGGCGCAATCCACGTGAGTTTCCGCTTTAACAAGACAAAAGCTCGTTAAATACGTATTAATAATTTATCGTTTCCACTCGTTGGGTTTAAGGCCGAATGGTATACATATTGTATGAGGGAGGGTTTGTAAGTAAAAGGACGCGACGTTGTAGAAAACAGTGGAAAACGGTAAAATTGTGAAGCTTTCACCGTAACTATGTGGAACGGAGTTATTGTTGCGTCTGCCTACCGTCGGGGCGCGCCACTTGCGGTGGCTTCACTGGGACAATAAACAAATAATACATTCAACAAAGGTTTTAAAATTAGTTTATTTGTAATTTTGTGAGACGATTCATAATGATATTTTTATATTACTGGATGACATGTCTGTTCGAAAGAATGTATAGGCCTACGTACATTAATGCTGTGTCTTATTCATATTAAACAATAATTTTTAATGTTAGGGTATGTTGAATACTTTACGATACTTATATTGACATTTTGACGTTGATTTTATCATCCAAATTTTCCTCCTCAAAATAAGCTTCAAAACATAAGTTTGTGGGCTTCCTTTTCGAAAAGTAATATACAGTTAGTAAAGGAAGTTAGGTATATGTATTGTTACTTAATATTTTATAGAAATAAAGTGTAATTAAACGTAAAAGTTAATGGTAACCATTTACCTTTCGTGACATTAAACTCTAGAAACTTTTGGTCGTTTACTCTAAGAAACACAATTTTTTAAAAGGCACTTTTATCAACTGTTTTAATTTGCTTTCTATTTCAATCAATAAGATGTCAGGAATCGTACGTTCCTTTAGTCAATCTCAGAATTGTTTTCGTTGCTAGAGCCGCACATCTGTTTAATTGGAGCGCGATGCTTCAACAACAAGCGGCGGCGGCGCGGCGGCGGCGCGAGGACGCGCTGCGAAGGTTATCACCAGATTGATAACTCGTAAACAGCAAAACGGCCCGCTCAGCGCTCCACAGGGATCACATGCCCATCACACCCGCCATGGGATAGGTGCAATAAAAACAGTGCCGTCGATTAGCACGATGACCCATCAGAGGCAGACAATACTTATGTTATGAAGCTAAGCAATATATTTATAAATGAGAGTATTAGGGATAAAAATTATAGAAAATCGTCATAAACTACTAGGTGAGTTTATATTGTATCGATAAACTGAATGTATTACCTTTAAAACCTTTTCGAAGTAGCCATGTTTATCATCACTTGAGTGGTTGTGACTATAACCATTACAACCTATTTCAAGTATCGAATCTAACTAACTCGATTGACCACCAGTCTTTATCAAAATTTTCACTGCAAATCGTTCTTATACACACTTTTTAAACTGTGCTACCCACGCCCTTAGGGTTTCAGGAAAGGAACGAGAAGAAGCGGGGATATTGTAGAGTCCCGATTGATCACGAGGAAGCTAAGAATGTAATATGAGTCATCTTTGTGTCGTCCGCTCCGTCTCTTGACGTCAGGACTGTGATCAGCTGATTGTTTGTCACGTGGTTTTCAACAGAGCCAGAGGTCAAAATGAATAAAGGTGGCTATGATAAAGGTCTTGCACCATGAACCATTGATTACAGCTAGGCCTACGACAGAATTGATAAATTATGCAGTTTTGTAGAACGTGCCTTACACTCTTTTAACAAGTGACCTGCATTGCTTAATTGTGCCATTTTTTAAAATTTGCAAATAATTTCATCGTAACTAAATTCCAAAATTTTGTGATATATACATTAAGGTATACCTAAGGTATTAAGGTATATACGGACAAGACCTATTAGAAATTATTTCTATTATAAAATATTTGTTCTCTTACTGTAATTTCTACCAAAACCGTCACAATCTCATAAAAATTTTATTCCTCCGCACATTTCCGTCCCTCTTGCTCACTAAGCTCAAAACTGCATTTAACCATTTTCCAAGTAACGATGACAGCTAAAATTTTAATTAAATTACCTGTAAATTACTCAGCAGTGCAATCGTTTTAATTTCATTGTCCAAACTATTTCTTCAATTTTTTGGGGGAAAATGTTCATTCCCATTTACTTTTTGCAGTAAACCACTCTCACTAACCTTCCACTTGACTAATCTATTGAAATAAAAAATCATTCAAAATCTTTGGCTTTAAAGTTATCCAGATTCCTAACTAATCGTTATTTTATTAATTTCCGCGACGAATATTGCTGTATGCTATATAATTCTAAAATAAGAAATAAAACTAAAATACATTCCAATGTCATCACCTACACCTCTCAATACAATAAAGGACGACCGTAATGTTGCGTTAAACCACCTGGCGGTTGATCCAGATGAATGATAACGGAGCCGGAGCGGGTGGGGGACGGGGGGACGTTTGGACAGTGGAACAGCATGGGGTACGGCCACGACGTGACCCATCGTAAGCACGGATGTTAGGGGACAAAACCGACGTCGATGGGACCATGCATCAACGTCAATCGGGGTCGCCTGTTGTGCCACCCGTACCTAGGTGCCAGGGGCTTTCTGGAAATGGGAGAAATGGGCATTTGTTCTGGGCCCTTCATTGTATTTGTAGCTTACAAGTTCTTGGGTCGTTCTTATTGTAATAATAACAAAAGAATTTGCAAAAATATTTTTAATGTAAATTTTGTTCTTAAGCGGAGAGGTCTCTTCAATAAAGTATAATATAGAATTATTAGGGTTTACCCAATAAATAATTGAGTACCTTAGGCTCTGTAATAACACCCTAAGACAGCACTATAGGATGCATTTGAAATAGAATTATCATAGCTTCCGTTTTACATAATGCTACAGTAGGCCTACTATACAGGACGGTTGGACTATAATTGAGCTCAAAATTGTCAAGGTACCACAGCACGAGCATGCTCGCGTTATCCAAGTGCTGAGGCCAATATGCCATATTGTAGTAGCTGTGCTTGAGGGTTATCTGGTGCCCTCAACCTTCCTGGATTCTTCAGTGATGCTTTTTGCACAAAGTCGCGCAGGCGTTTCCATTCCATACAGAGTTGTTGATAATATTTCTCAACTACTAATTAGTAGAACGAATTGGCGCTGAAAAATGCATTGTCTTTGCGTTTCAATCCTACTGTAGTTTGAAGCTCGGAATCCCATTGGTGTGCTGTAGAATTAACCACAATTATCAAAAACTGAGAATCTTTCCGAGATAATGATGATGTAAGATTTTCTAGGGCTCTGGATGAATCAAACGAACTGCAGTTATGGAGGATATAAAAATTAACGTTAGGATTTGGTACTGGTACTTGATAACTGCTACTTACAGGAATTTGTTGGAACTAGTGTTGGGATATGAATATACCATTTTCATAAAATTAGATATAAAAAGAATCGCTTGGTACTTGTGGTCAGATGTAACTGGCCGGGATGTGGTACGTTCGCCACTACAGTTGTACTACTGACTGGCGCGCGGCGGTCAACAACCCTCAGTCACGACGTCGCTGAATGCCCGCTCCGCCGCGACACGCTCGCCTCAGGAATGTACCATCCACCATCCGTCTGCTGCTGATGCTGATGCTCTGGGACCGCTAGTCCGCCGCCTCTGTGGTCCCGTCACTCTCATGTTGATACATTAGCGCCGGGAACATTAGCTGGCTCTGGAGGCAACGGGACGAGATTGTGTTTCTACGGAAGATGTGGTCAAGTGTCATTTTTTTAACGACTTCGTACACCTCAAATTTATATGTCATGGTTGTTAAATCGAAAGATAATATGACACGACTAGATCTTTTACACCCGCAAAACTTAATGCACCCAATCCGTGAACTATCATCAAATGTAGCCTTTGTGCACTTCGTGTTTCTTTCTGTGGTACTTTGCACATAAACGAACAACCGTTACCCCAACTCCAATAAGAGGAGCCCTCTACCATAGTTTTCTCACGCTTATAAAGACGACGTCTGAAACAGCTATATCGAGTGTGGCTAAAGTTTGCTGACACTCTACCATGTTATTTACCAACCATAAATAAAGTAAAAAATTTCAAATCATTTCTCAACCAAGACAGTGGAACTTCGAAATTCTTTCGTATGGAAACCTATAACATTCTGATGTTCTTGTAACTTCTAAAGGAGTGTAGTATTTTAGAGCTCGCATGATTCACAGTTTTGTTTAGTTAGTTTCCACCAATATCCTACTTTTACCTATTTCACACTTGACACTTTTACGTGTACCCAACCCTGCAGTACTCGCACTCACTCCCTAGCACGGTGGATCAGTATCCCACCGCCACCGCCACCGCCACCACCGCGCGCCGGTCTTCTACCACAATCATTCCGCGCCTAATCGCTCGGTCCCCTATACTTTACCCTGTGTGGTCCCGCTCCCAATTGCGCCTGACGCTGCATGTCATTCCATCCGTCGTAATGCGCCAGTCTGCTTCTTACCATAATTTATTTGGAATGCGAGTCAATTTTTACTTCTTTATGGAATGGGTAAGTTTTTAGTAACCTTAATTCTGGGGTTGATTGTTCTGTTGTGTTTAATGTTGTGTTCTGTTGTTCGAAATTCGTTCAAACTGACTTTACCAGCGTGCATGGTGTAGGGAGGCTCTCTTCTAGCTGGTATACCTTTACTCGTCGGTAACCTTTCTGTTACAATATTACTGAACAATGTTACATAACGAAAATTTTAAAGTATTCAACAAAGAATGCATGCTAAATGGGTACAGTGGTAAATGGGTACAAGCGTCAAATGGGTACAGCTTGGGGTGACAGGTGTTTAATGACCGTTTGACGAGGGTTTGATGCGAAGGCCATGAACAGAGGGAGTGGCAAATGGGTACACTACCTGCCTCGGCAGGGGCGGCGCGGCGGCGGCGGCAGCGGCCGGCCTCGGCCGGGGAGACACGGACACGGCGGGGGCTTACCACACATTAGAATACAGTACTTATAGTGTTTATGTGACCTAATAATCTCTTAACATTGAGTGGTCCTGACCACTCAATCGCCAAAAACCGAATGAGAAAAGAAAGTGCCACCCCTACCTCAGATACCATTTCAGATGAACTCTGACTAGTTTAAAATTCCATGAATTGCATAACGGGAAACGCAACAGTTGAAAATTCCGCGCCGCGCATAAAATACCCCTAGCGGAGCAGGGTTGCTGCAAAACAATACCGGCTACCTGTAAGGGATGAAGCTGTGTTGCTTTGTATCTGCAGAAAGACTCTCGTCTTGATTTTTACGTAACAAAACTAAAATTGTCATCAGTGAACTCTAAAAATTAAACAAAGTTGTTACTCATTAAACTAAGTTGTTGACGATATAAATCTAAACTTCTTGATTTTAATTGACATCAATACCGGGTGTCCCCCAGAGCACAGCACGTACACCGTACACCCTATTTAAAATTTATGGTTTAAAAAACCCAAATTGTGCTGTTATTGGTAAACCGTTTACGCTTTATCAATTAACATTTATTTCAATGTCAGGGTGTACAAAAAACAACCTATCCAGTCCGGAAGTCACTAATTTTGTAGTAATAAAAAAAGCCTCCAGATTTTATAACATTTTTTGATTATACGCATAAATTGTTTAAACCCTTAAGTCTCAATGTTCTAGAATGTAGATAGTACTATGGTAACCGAGTCTTGCTCGTTGATTCTACGTTACTTTATTCAAAACAAACGCTGAAAAGTAGCATTATTTAATTTTTGTATACCTTAAGCTGCTATTTCCTTGCCTTGATAACAACCCAGTACTATACCAGGTTAACCGAGCCTGGCT
The DNA here is from genome assembly GCA_030545055.2 of Neoaliturus tenellus. Lineage (NCBI taxonomy): Eukaryota > Metazoa > Arthropoda > Insecta > Hemiptera > Cicadellidae > Neoaliturus > Neoaliturus tenellus. The sequence continues at coordinate 101,488,854 of CM061533.1, forward strand.
TGGTTTTAATTCAATGTAGTGTCACGGTAATAGAGCTACCGTATTAATTTCCTTCAACAACCAATTATACCACTTCACAATTAACAGCTGTTTCAAAAAGTCTGCTTAATGTTCCTTTATTTTTGTATACCTTTCGTTGTTATTTCGTTACCAAAATAGCAACCCATTTAACACCAATTTAGACAAAATTTGATTTTTTCTTGAATTGAGGCATTTCTAAACTTATTTTTGGACCAAAACACTCTTAAATGCAAATTTGAAGCAAAATCTACCCGCTAGATTTCGAGATCGTGGAACACACATCCCTTCAGACATTGCTCGTATTATAGGCCTACGAGTAGTTTAGGATAAACCAAAGATTAAGCAATAGCAAATTTTTAAGAAAGAAAACTATTTTTCTGTGTTTGGGGCTGTTTTAAACTTGTTTTTTGATGGAACACTCTCAAATGCAAAGTTTAAGCAGCATCTACACGCTAGATTTCGAATCATGGAAAATACATTGCTTCAGACACTGCTCATATTAATACAGGGCATATAAAATTCAAGACGCGGCAAAATATTAGTTTCTTAATCTAGTCTGAATTGTATAGGGAGTGATTCACGATGAAAAGCAGTTTTTTCCTTCGTTAGAAACACTGTTAAATAGCCTTTGCATGATTGCTCTAATATAATGTTCTTTAAGAAATGCTACAAATACTTATTAGTATACATCGTCCGCCAGTCTGAATCGGAGAAAGAGTATAGGCCTAATACAAGGTGTTTCTTTTTTAACGCAACCAACGATTTGATTTGAAATCAAATATAAAACACTTCTTTGTTACGAATTCAGTGGTAGATGTTCCACACGGTGTATCCCATCCGGACCGTGGTGTAGCGCTGTATCTCTCTGTTGAGATAACCGGAGTGTTTCACCACGCGGGGCAGGTGGAAAACCGTGTCAGATACGTCTTCTTTAAAAAAAAAAAAAAAATTATCACTAGAATAAAGTAAATGGAAGAAGACTGTAAAGTAAGTGGTATGAAGATAACTACAATAGCCTACTTAACAAAATTTTGCAGAACTCGCAAAATGACATTATATTAATGTTAAGAGATTATTAGGTCACATAAACACTATAAGTACTGTATTCTAATGTGTATGGTAAGCCCCCGCCGTGTCCGTGTCTCCCCGGCCGAGGGCGGCCGCTGCCGCCGCCGCCGCGCCGCGCCGCCCCTGCCGAGGCAGGTAGTGTACCCATTTGCCACTCCCTCTGTTCATGGCCTTCGCATCAAACCCTCGTCAAACGGTCATTAAACACCTGTCACCCCAAGCTGTACCCATTTGACGCTTGTACCCATTTACCACTGCACCCATTTAGCACGACACCTCAACGAATACTACAAGATTGTCTATTATAGCCTACTCTTTCAATTTTACGGAGAGTGGGTAACAATAAAAATTCATGTTTGACCTTCACCATTTGGAAACTGTTATGATATTCCGCCATTGAGATGGGCCTATCCTTAAACTTGTTCAACATAACTTTTGAAAATTCGACCTAAAAAATAGACAAAATCTTTAAAATTAAAACACAGTTATCGTTTTCTACCCGCAGCCCACAGTGGCACAGTTAAGGTTTATGGTCGTGCTATAGCAGATTGTGCGCGATATCTTCGCATCTGAGCCTAAGGAAGTTTCCCAACTTTTGTTTTTCTCCGCTGATTATTATTTGTTTTCTGTTCTATTTTTGTATATGTTATGCAACTTTTCCCGTTGACAGGATATATTTTGATCCATCAGTAACGGATTTAGTTGTATTGTTGTACCGATAAGCAATGTGTGATTTCTGTTTTGTTATTGTGTAGACAATTTAATAAGTTTTAGTAAAGATGGACAGCGTAAATTTTATTTTCAACATGGTGAATTTTGAATTTCGCAACCCCAAAAATTACGCTAGGCCTACTACATATCATTACGACGTTTTGCGTAGGACCTACTGTGAAGGAGGGATGTGATTAGGGATTAGGGATATTGGTATGAACCAATATATTTTATTTGTATCGTACAGTTACAAACTTAAAAGGAAGAAGCGTGTTTGTTAATTCTAATTAATTGTAAGACTTGGTCGGTGCACTTAAGTGAAGAGTAGTCTATTAAGTTACAGACTCGGACAAGAGATATATCGTCGACGCCGAGGGTGAACGGTGAAGTGCGGCAATGAGACGATGAGAGGAGCGAGTGTCGGTGTCAACACTTGAACACTCGTCCTGGATAAAGTGTCCGGTAGTAGCCTCCTGTGTTTACTTATATATAGACTACCATATTTGAGGGAGAAATACTCGACAGATAATTAAACTCGATTACCTTGTTTAGACCGTTAAATTACGTTTCAAAGTAGAGTAATGTTACATTCAAAATTACGTTTTAAAATAAATACACTTTAGGAAAACTCTTTATATTGGATTTTTCAAATATTTGGACACCTAATTTTATTGAACAAGGATTGTTCTTTCTGATCTGGTGTTTGTTCTTAGTTCAGAATAAAATTGAAATAATCTCAAGAAAGCCTTTGGAAAAGGTCAAAATATTCAATCAATATTTGATTTCACTACTGTATATCAGTGGTGACAACCGCTCTCAATGTTTCTTATAACCCAAACTGAATTTATACCAACCACACTACAGCGTTTCTAAATGGAGGCCTTAGTATCAAGCTGTCGCTAATCAAAATATTTCAGGCGTCGAATTAATCGCAATAATTTCCTGGTATTGCCACTGTGACTGTGTGTGGTTGTTGTTGTTTCGTAGTCGCCAGCCTTGTGTGTTTCGCTGACCGCAGGCCACAACACGACCCACAGCACTGCGAGGTCACCGGTTTGACCTCCGCATTCGACGAATTACTCGGGTTCCCGGCAATTTTCTTAAACATAACTGTTTATATTGTGTTTCTGAATTACTCTAAAAGGACCAATTAAATGGGAGAGGCCTACTACGGCGGTCGTGCCACACATAACTCTAAGCCCAATCAGTCATGTTTGGGACATAGCGAGGTGAAAAATTAATTAATTACCACTCGAAAGTGCCTAAGAGCTTGACAAAATAAAATAATTCTTTGAAATAAACTTCTCCAATTATAATTGTCGAATGACGTTTGCAGTAAGGCTGCAAGTTAAATTGTTGTATAACACGTGGATTAAAATTTAACACAATAGGCCTACTAGTAAAATTTGAGATAAATAAACTTAAAACAAACTGACGATTGCAGGAATATATAATGGGAATGCTGTTGTAGCGCAGTTATTGCTAATACCGCCATTTTATTATATCTTCTTATAGAGAAGTGGTACAGTACTTAGAAATATGGATTCATCGGAATATTTCAGCTACCGCTCATGCGCTATGAACATTGTGGACTTTTAATGCAATACTCAAATGTGTTCTTGGTCAAGTTATTAAAATTGATTTTAGTTTGCGTTCAAATATATGTTTCTATTAATTTGAGGTTGAATTATCCGGATTTTCTGTGGTAACACGCTTTGTACGGTGAGAGCATCCAATATCAGGACAGTGCTCACTGTTTCCCCCACACTGCTCGCTGTACGTGTACGTGTCTTATATATTTCCAGCGCTCATATCTGCCTTATGGTACGTTTGCCGGACATACCCGTCCCTCTCTTTTTTCGTCGGAAAATATTGCACACTGACTTTTTCTAGTTTGATGAAGATAATTTTGTTACTTGTTAGTTAGTTACTTTATGGGTTTTTTATATAAGCTCTTCCAAAATATTAACATTGAAACTTTTAAAGAATGTCGGGCGTAGTAGCCCCAGGGATCGATGTAAATTATATAGAGGTTTCTTGTCATCTACAGGGCATATAGATAAATCGTAGTAAGATATTAAATAAATAGTGTAAGATGGTAAATTACTCTATGTAAACGTGACTTGTGTAAAAAAATAAGATATAAAAACTCCATAAAATGTAACTTGACCAATAATAGTACTAAATATTAATTTGTGTTTTTTTCATAAAAAATTAATTTTCCAATTTAAGCAAACTAAAAAAATACAATTCAACTTTTAATTTAAAACTGTTTACTTTTTCCTACTGTATCTATTATGTCGTCTTTATCGAAATGTTAACCTACATTTAGGCCTATTATTTCCTTTTTATGTGGTGTTACAAAAAGATGTATTGAATGTAACTTCACTTACAAATATTTATATTTTGTTCTATTGATTTTTAATATCATTGTTGAGATGCTGTACACTTAAACGTTAATTTTATTATAACTTGTTCCTCTTTTGTTATGTGAGGAAAAACTGCCATAAAAATAAACCAATTTTCTCATGTGAAAGACCTTCATAGGCGTTTTTTTTTTTTTTTTTTTTTTTTTTTTTTTTTTTTTTTTTTTTTTTTTTACAAAAACAAAACGTTTCAACCACCCAAATTAACTTCAGTAAAATATTCTGTTTTATACACCAACTCTCCCCAAAATATTAATATTTCCCCTCTCAATTGGACGTAATCACCCCGGCGGCGGCCGATCATGTTGTTACTCTCACATTCCGGCAATTTTCCGCTCTTAGTTATGGTAATCGGCGATACCGGAGAGGCGGATGGGAGAAAAAGAAGGTGCGTGTGGTGCACGGCAGGCGTATAGCGTGTGGCGTGAGGCCTAGTCGATGAATTAATTATAGGCCGGTACTGTATTGTAATGTATTCCGGGTAGCGCCGTGCTGCGGGGTGCCGATAGGACGAGCTGGCGAGCGCCTTGGGTCCAGGGGAACTGAGCTCAGACCGGTGCAAGTGTTTTTGGTTAAACACAGAAACGAAACGACAGAAGGTTGGAAACTGAATTGAATTGGTATGCGTCGTTGGTAAAAGGTAGCTTGTGTGTATTGACGGTTAAAAAAGTTAAGGGCAATCATTGTTGTAAATCTGGTCCAAGGGAAGATACACTAATTTGTTTAAATTCTACAAAATAATATGTTTACATGATGAGGGAAATGTTGTTTGTACGCGATGTGATGTATAATACTGGCCTGTATATTAAATTTCCTTTTTACTGTAAAAATATATATTTACATACAGCCGACGGTCTTCGTAATGTTCTCATTAACAAGATCTCAATAAGGTGAATTTAATAAAGGGCAATGTTCGCGTAGATACAGTAAAATGTCAATGAAGATGCTTATAAACGGATTTTTTCTGTGTGTTCAATAATAATGTCGTTTGTCCTTGTCTAGACTGCATAGGCCTATTATTCTATGATTTACATTAAATCGTTGTCAGCACTAAATCTCGCCACCCTTACTTAATATTAAAAGAATCTTCACGCCGCTTTTCACATTACTGTACTTCGATTGCAACAATTTCTTCTAGCTCCGGGTAAAGTTCTTCAATTCATTTTCTAGTTCTATTATTCTCAGAACTTTAACGTAAAGTCCTCATGAACAAGCACAAAACAATGTCAATTACTAGTTGACGATCAGGAATTGAATTTTTCATCAGGATTTCGACTGGGCGAATTTACTCGAACATTTCTTTAACGCCTAATCACCCCTGTGCCGCATCCTACGTGTTGCTGTAATCCAAAGATAATCATATCCAGGAAACACGTGATTGCATTTATGTGTTGGAGTGGGAGGGGTAACGTTTAAAGTTGCAAAGTCTCAAGCAGCACACGGGGGCTAATGAGCACACGTGGGTTGCGATAAGTCACCCCCGTAATGTCTCAAGCAGCACCGGCAATCCTCCTCGTTACGGCGGAGGACTTTACTGTTGTAAGATATGTGGAATCATTGTAGCCTAGTATACGCGTCGAGGCGTTACAGTTGTTAAATGTTTTCTCACTTTTTAAAAATTTATCCCCATACTGTTTTTAAAATGCGTCCTATAGGTAACGCTACAGGAACGGCCATGCATTGTCCATCTGTTTTGAGGGCTATATAGATAATTTTATTGTGCGCATTATTTAGGTTTTAGGCCTATATGTTTTTCTGTACAAATATGAATAATGTATACACAATTTATTGTGTAAAACGTCTTTGCTTTGGGCACATCTCCTATAGTCATAGCAATTATCGCAGCAGATCTTCAAGCATGCCTTGAGCACTATAGTTGACGAGTATTCCCACTTGACTTGTCTTTTAGTTTTCAACATTTTTGAAACAATAATTTCAACATTTTTAACATTGAGGGTAGCAAGGAAAGTTTTCACGAGTTCATTATTTGTAGAACATGCTAAATTGTAGCCAATACTGCAATTGTGATAAAAGTTTTGTTGTTTGGGGGCTAAATTTGTCTGGGGTTTGAGGGTCTAAATTTTGAGATTTTGCTGATTTAACACTCATGTTATCCAGGTAAATTCACGATTATTCGGGTATTTGGTTTGTTGGCTGGCAGTGTAAATGCTTTGTCACTTAATTGCTTGGTAATCGTCGTATAACTATTGTGTTGGTTCGCGTTCTTGGCTGACGGACTGGGTGGCAAGATGGTCGCTCGCTTGGGTCGGTTGATCTTACTGGTCGGCCAGTTGGTCGGTTCGCCGGGCAGATAACCATTCCTACATTGATCAACGCTCCCTCGCTACCTCTGATGATCTTATAGGTTTCTCAGTTGATATCCTGGCTTCGTTTTCTATGTGGATGGCAGGATGGTTGCTCGGTTGGTTGGTTGGTCTTATTGGTTGGCTAGTTCGCCTGGCGGATCGCCATTCCCACATTGATTAACGCTCCTCCGCTATCTGATGTCGGGTAAATAGAGTAAGTGGCTCGGTCGTGACGGGGACGTCTGCTACATTTAAATACAATCGCTGCCTGGCTGACCCTCTCTACCTTAACCTCTGCATCTAGCTCTCCTCGGCTCGTGGAATTCTTAAATTTTCAAAAGGTTTGGTCAACTTTTAAACTTTTTGTCATTTAATTATTTATTTTGTGTTTCATAGACTTTTGAGTCATAAAATGTATCTCGGTTAAAGACAATAAAATTTCATTGTATTAAGCTGATTAATTTGTCATGTAAGTTTTTATCATGGTGAAACGAGGTGACATCTATATAGGCCTACTCTTTAAAAAATTGATCATCTTCGTGGTGTGTACGCGTTGTAACGATGACACTTTTGAACTATGAAGTTTTTGTTTCCTGTAACTAAAAAAATATCCTTTACATAGCCAACCCAACTAATCTACACACAACACAATAGCCAAGAAAAACCAACAATCACAAGATGTTCGCCATTGTTCAATTTAATCGGTCTATAACAGTTCGGTATTTCTCGTTACCCAGTCCGGATAAGGCAGTAATCTGCCTGTTTGTTTGTTTGGCTACGCTGAAGAACTCGGTTAATTAACCGATTGGCCGGGTGAGCGAATAGTTGACCGAGCGGAGACGTTCCCATTGTTGCGCCGTGTACGTGATCTTCATACGCGGCGAGCCTTCTCTGCCTGTTGCTCCCTTCAGATGGGGCGGCGATAAGCACTCGTTTGTTGTTGTTTGTACGTTTGTCGGGACCACACTGAGTTGTCTGAGTGTTTTGTCGGCTTAGTGAACAGCTACTTGTTGCTTGGTGGAATCCGCTTTTGAGATTAAGTGGATGATGACCGAGTTATACAGTTCAATGTGGTTTGTTGAATTGACGTCGACTAGCGGTTGCTTTAGTCTAATTTTTTCAGTGAATCATTGAGGAGTTGGAAACTTTTAATCTCCAAGTTCAGAACAGGAATTTCAAGTCAAAATTTTCTATCACATTTTAATGACTGTCTAGTCCAATGACTTAAGGCGGTGACACACTACCGGACTTTCCAACGGACCGTAAATCGGACCGAGATCGTACCGAACCTAACACCCTAAAGGGACGTAAATTTACTGCGAAAATTTCGCCAAACAATACATGGGACCGAGCAACGTACCGGACAAATCCACCGGACAATTCCAACCTTACTTACGCATGAACTTTTGCTGGGAAGGTTTGACGGGTGAGATTCTTTCCTGCGAGACGAACTTCTACCACATTTTATTGGCGAAAAATTGTTACCTGCTGAATAACATCTAAATATTTTTTATATCACAATCTAATCGAGATATTTTACTCCATACGTAATGGACACATTTACATCCTCCGAAAGCCGACAACCATTTCCATAAGTGCGGGACAAAATAATAATCCGTCGTAATATATATGGCGTGTTTTTTCTTTGTTTCAATTAACAATTAGTAAGTGACGATGAGGATTCGTGGAAGCGCGGGTCGGCGCGGCGGCGACAATGGACTTTCCAGGAACCGACGACGTTCTTTGTCCGCCGCAGGGTCACAGATTAATTGCCCCCTGCCAAATAAGGGCCGTGAGGCCGCAGATTATCAACTTATTGACCGGCATATTAATAATTTTTCCCGCTTGAGACCGGCACTTTTTGGTTGTTAATTGTGTGTAAAATTTTTATCGTTTTTGTCGCGTTTTCGATCTTAATTATTGGAGTTATGAAGCTTTTTAAGGGACTAATTTATGTGCGGATCGACGATAATTTGTTCAGAAATTGATGCCGACTCGGGATTAAATTAAATACACGGTTAACGTTCAGGAATATCAAACAGAGATCCATATTATATTCCATAATTTGACCTTTATTTGGCATTGAATCTTGTACTGTATGTAGACACCTTTTTTCACGTGTCAAAATGCCTTTGTCATAGAAATTGTGTATACTGTTCGCTATTAACCTCACTGCAATCACGTGTCTCATTGTAACTCAAGGGGGGGAAGATCTCCCACAACACACCCATTTCTAGCACTGTTACAAGCTACACTTGCTTACTCTCTGTTCTTCTCTGGTGCTGCCGTAGCCCATGTGTATCTACATCCTCATGACACCACTCGCCCGGTCTCTTCCTGTAGTCTCCCAGTTCATGTTCTGTTCGGCTGTTCCTCTCCCGCGGTTGCCCACAAGAGCTGGCACCATTTACCCGCCTGTACTCATGTCCCTCCCCGCGCCCGTGTACCGACGGCCCGTGATGGCGGCGGCGTGCCGGTAAATCACCGCCTGATCGTGATCTCTACCGCCGGAGTCTCCTCTTCCCTCTACCAACGTTACCGTCGCCGCCGCCGACGCCGACGACGACAACGAAGACACACTGCTTGAGGAAAACTTCACAAATTATTGTGAAACTGCAGCACGTTAGACCTGACTCTCATATATTTTGACACCCAGTAGTTTACCATGCACGAACATAATTTAAACAAGAACATATCCCATACAAAATTACTGAGATTGGTTGACGTTGTAAAGTCTATATAGCTTCACAGGCAATGGTTGCTGTTTCTAAGGTAGCTTAGTACATTACGTGCATTATATACATTACTGAGACACTGCACTTTGTGGTTCAGGTGAGTCTGACAGAAGGGCGGGTGTGTTGAAACAGATGAGGTGTAGAATTGTTACCACGGACAAAGATCAGCTCATCCATTTGGCAGGATCATTTTTAATGGCCCAATGATCAAAGGCTGCAGTTTCGATCAATGGATGCAGTTTCGAACACCAGAAAACTTTTAACTTTTTCAGTTCAATCAATGATCCACAACATGAAACCTGTGTCTTTTTAAACCACGAACTTCGGAATTTTTATGGTCACTGTTAATTCTGAAGAGAATCTCGGACTGTTGAGGAACCATCTCTACATATAAACTTCATACACTGCAAGAGGCTAAGAACACCTGGTCTGCATTATTTTTTTGAACTTTTTTATGCCTGAATTGTCAACGAACAAACTATACAATCATTTTTCCTAATCATCTGGCTTCTATAGGCTAAGAAGAGCTAAAGCTTTACAATATGTCAATTGCATTGGTATGTGCTTGATCACGTTTCAAAACTGTCTCATACCACTGTTGAAATCCTAATCGATTTCAAACTCTTATAAGGTCGTTATATCAAAATATGCTCGCATTAAATTAAGAAGTCGTGCGGAAAATACGCAAATTGTAGAAGCAATTTGTAAAAAAATTATTAAAGGGCACTCTTACCTGCATACAGATTTTTGTTTGTAAAAAGTACTCTTTTACTATCCAAACTGTTTAAGGCTCTATATTAAACTTCCTGGCTCTATATTAAACTCTTAAGCTTCCTGGCCTTAGCTACCGTCGGATTAACCAACTTCCTTGGAAATCCCGTTCACCGTTGCAACCAATCACTGAAATGAAATCGAAACATAAATTTACGAAAGGGCCTTAACAAATGCTTACAAAATTTATTTTGCGCTATGTGAAAATTGTCCCGCTCCAAAACAAACGTACGTGCTCGGTCCCCCGGGAGAGGAGCGTTCTGCTGTCGTCGCCGGCGCTTGTGTATACGTTGGGACGTACGTTCGTGTGTGTGTCTGTGTGTGCATAGCAATAACTCGCGACTGTCTGGAGGTTATGAACAATGGCGCTGCGCCGGTGCCGGTCTCCGCGACTGCCGCTGAGATTTATCGCGTGTTCCAGACACTCTTTCCCCCCCTACACCCCCCAGTAACTCCCCCCCCCCTCATTGCCGCGGCGAGGCTCTTTATTAATTAAAGGGGTGTAATTAAACATCTTACCCGGACCCGGCCGTAACTGAGACCTTTTGCTTTATCTCGGAGGTAAATAGAATTTTGGTTTTTATGTCGGGGCGTGGGCGCCCTGTGGTGATGGTGGGTGGGGGGGGGGGGGGGTCACGAGCGCACGTTATAGCTGTTTATTCGCGTTAGGTGAATAGCGATAAGTTCATTAAGGTGTTAATGCGGTGGTTATTACGTAAGGGTTACGGTGGGTTGAAGAGAGAATGAAAAATCGGAGAATAGAAATGATTTTATGTTAGGCCTACTGTACTTACCGAATAAAACACTACATAGGTATGCGTCGAGTACCAATGCACGGTTGCGTTATAGGGCCTACTGTACATTAATATGCGGCAAATATTTTTCTAGTGCTTTCGTCAAGTCCATTTCAAACGAGAAGAGGCGATGTCATTTCACGTAGACAGCGTGAGTAACATTTTATCGACGCCTGTTTCATTTACAGATACCCTATGCTAGTTCTGATTTTGAATGTAACTTCGAAATAGGCTAATCAAATCGAGGCGAGGACAATTATGCTGAGTAATGCAGAAAAATGTCAGATTTCAGATTGTCAGGTATGCTGTTTTTAGTGTAGTCTACTTGATAACACTATTAGAATGTTTTTGTGAAATATCACTTTGTAGCGTCGATGGTATGGCTCCTCGACCATAGATTTTCTCCGCAAATCAACTAGAAACCAAGTGTGTCATGGACTTTATTGAAATTCTTTAAAATTTCTATAACTTTGTTTTTTATGGCATATTGATACCTTATGTATGTGATTAATTTACCAAAGATCGTTTGTTCGAATGTCAACAATTTGATTATTTATTACAAGAAATATTTAGAAATTTGTAAAAATTACACATCTGGACATTCTACATTTAAAGGTTGTGGTAGTTGTAGACCTCGTGGTCAGCAGTCAGGCCGAGCGGGCTGAAGAAGGAAGGACCGTCTCTAATGGCTGAACCAATCGGCCGTTGCCCCGGGCGACGATGGCGATGGTGTCCAATAGACCCTAGTGTGGGATTATGGTACACTCGTACAGGTGCGAGAGCGCCCTTAGACACCGACGATAACCACCCATTGTCACTGGAGCAACCTACTGTCATCGGTAATTCGGTATTGGGGATCTTCCTATGGTGCCCAATAACACGACTGCGCCTGCGGTGCGTTTGTCATGGGAGAAGGATAGACGGAACAGTCGCGACCATTGTCAGTGTTAAGTTGTCACCGGATTACTCTATTTAATTGCCTTTGGTGTATGATTCGATATTTAAAATCATTATACTCGCACCGGACTGTCGAGGAGTTAAGTTACACATAAAAATAGGAAATTATTAGTCTAATCATATTGAGGTTTGTGACGTTTCGTGATCTGAAATATGCCTTTATTTGGAAGATATAGGTCAGTGTTAACGTAATCAGTGATGTAAAATGTCCGTACTGTTTAAGTAGACTTTGATGAAAAAGAATTGCTAAGGATGTATGATCGCAAATCGTAGTTAAACTTAATGTATAGTTTCTTTAGGTATAACAAAGTTTATTTTACTAAGTAAATTTATATTGAATTTCTGTGTTTTTTCTAAAATTTTCCGGTGTAAGAAGGCCGTTCTGTTAATGTACGCCATAATAAAATGCCGAATTGATATTGTAATATAGGCTAGTCACTCGATTTGCCCATCGTGAGCCTTTTAAATCACTGAATATTTGTCGGTGTAATGTTCATATATACAGCATGAGCACATTTTGACTGTAGCCTATATGTATTTCTTAAAAAATATCGATGACCCATTTCCGTCCAGCGGATTGCACGTTGATAATATTTGTCGCTGATAAGCCAAATCTTTGTCGTCAAGTCAACAGAGGAAAATTTAAGTATTTTCTTGAGAAGTTCTTGTATTCATCTATAGATCTAAGTTTGTTTATTTGCTAACGGGTTTTGTGTTTGTGGTGTTGCAGATCAGATGAGGACGACCCCAGTGGCAGCAAATACCCCCGAATGGAGGAGGACAGCCTGCAGGACAAGGAGCGCTTTGCGAGGTAAGCATCTAAGCTGACCAGTAAACATCCGAGCTAACATTGCATTGCAAGCCAGGCGCTAACCCACTCGAGCTAACCGTGCAAGGGTGGTGGTAGGGCAGTTGTAACATTTAAAAGACATATATGTATGTTTGAAATAACTTCTGGGCTAAAAATTTAATACTCAATTATCGACCAAAGAAGGCCTCAGTTGCTCTTTTTTTAACAATTAAGACAATGACTAATTTGAACGAATAATCATTTTCGAACTTGAAATACACTGATATATTTAATTTCCGTATTTCGCAACCTTACATAATCGATAATTCTATAGTTTACTATTGATCGCCGACGCACCCAGGCATGATATTCTGGGTAGGTGAAATGTGGCATCCGCGTATCCTTACACTACTAGAGAATTTTACTCCGAAAATATCCTTCAATACCTTTAACACGGTACTTAAGTGTTACCTGTAAACCTGGTACCCGAACGTCCGTTGAGCTCTGTGGAAGTTGCGGTGCTCCTATCTATGATAATTTTACTTTCCCACATTTGGTTTTTATCAAATTAGTTGGTAGACATAGTCACGGTGAAAATTAAAATGGTCGCTCGTTGTATATCAAGTCCGAGTCCTTGTTGCTGTCGCGTTATCCGCATTCTGTCTCCGTCTAACACATGTCGCGGTGACTCATTGCTTATCGCAGTTTCGCTGACCAATCCTTCCTTCCCTCCTCTATCGCCCTTTGTTTACACGCCCATTCGTCATTGTTGTGAGCCAAGTAATTTGCCGCGATAGCGATTTCTTTAGTAGCTGTTTATTTTATTTGTTCTCGCCAGTTGTTTGAGTGCATTAGCGTTAGTGGATGCATAACAAGCTCTTTCTTATGTAGGCAAGGTTCAACTCTAACTTTACGGTTAGAATTAGTAAATAATTAAATGGAAATCTATATTACCGTCGGTGTTTAAGCGATTTGCATTTTCCTACTTTATATTTGTCAGTGTGCAAGTGATTTGTTGAAATATTTATACAGTATCTAAAAGAAATCAAATAATATGAATCATCATTACACTAAAAGCCAGTAGAATTGACGGTTCAACGTCACCTTCTAATTGTTTATCATGCGCCGTATTCGGATGGACAATATCAGGAGGACGTGCTCTCGGACCGCCACCTATTATTGGCGTTTATATACTTTAGTCTCGTTGTAATCATTGAACTAATTTGAAACTGCTACATTAAATATAAACTCTGCTTGTAAATTGATAATGTTTTGAAAAATACATGGAACCCCCCTCCCTCTCAAAAAAGTTAAGCCGATGCACATACATTTGGGAATATTTGCTATTATAGGCCTACCTGATATATTAAAGACACTGTTAAAAACGTGTGATGGTGGTCGTACCTAATAGGAGGACACCTTTCTCGTGCAATTCGCCGGTGCCACTGGTGTGGAAGGGTTGAAAGTTTGATAAACCACGTAGGTCGCGTTCGTATGTAACGTTAACCTAACGACAAGGTTGCCGCAATGTTGGATCAGCCACGCGGGTAGTGAGGGGTGAGGTGGAACGTAACGACAAGGTTACCGCAACGTTACAATGACGGCCGGACGTGCGGTGTCCGCCGATATTGGACATCTGAGGCCGGCCGCACCAATTACCGCTGAGGACCAGGAAAAATAAACTTTTATGTGTTTGTTGCACTTAAGACTATTTTTGTTCATTGGTCGATTTGACGGTTTTATGATTGAATGACATTATTTTCATATTTGGACACAGAGAAACTGTTCGTATGAATCGCAACACATCATATAATTGATTTTCATACCTCCTAATCGTAAATTATTGGTTGATTAAATTATTATAAAAATATTAGAAATTAATAAAAAACTGTATGTATAAATTCCTATCGATAATGGATAGCGAAGTCTGATTAGGCAGAAAGACAAAGGAAAGAGAGGAACAATTCAAATTCATTTTCAATTCGAAAATAGTCAGACTTTTTTACTTTACATAACCACGAGGGGAGATCCGATTTGTTCAAAATGACGCCACTATCACTGCCACGATGCTCTGGTGCTCGTTCGTTCTCAGTCGTTGCCTGATTATCAGAAAATAATGCATTGACTGCTGGGGGATTAGTGTTGACATCATGTTTTGCAGTCTATTTTGTTCAGAGTCAATGCATGTTTGAATTTGAGATCAAATTCGGCATCGTTGGTCTCAACTCCTACTGTGGGTCGTCCAGGAATCTTAAAAATGATGAATTTTATAAAATGGCTATACTGTAATACTAAGAGTTACCTTAAATTTAGAAAATGGTTAATTTGGTATATTAATTATTGTAAGTATTAATGAATTCCTTTTTATAATCATATTGTCACCATCTTGTCGTCCTTCTCTAAAACGTTTTTTTCCGAACACATAACAGAAAATTGTTTGTCGTGTTGAATTTGTTGTCCTTTATGCGTCAAGTAAATGTACCTATACCGTAAATTTATAACACGATCTTGACTGACGTATATACTGTCATGACATGACCAAATTACTCAAACTGTGAATAATCTAACGCCTCATCAGCGCGTGGAAATAAAACCGGGCAGTTTTGGAACGTGTAATCGCTAGGTGTAATCTCTCGGCGCGATTAAAATGAGCGGTCGACGAAGAAACGTGAACAGGCGAAAATGAGTCTTTGGGGGGAGGGGGGGGGAGGCACCGTGGCGGCGGCGGCGGAACACAACGAGAAAAACCAAAGTGAAAATACGACGTTTACGCGGAGAGTCTCTGGTGGTGATAATTAGATACACGCGAGAGAGGTAGCGGAGGAGGAGACTGGAGTTGTGCTGGGCGGTCAGGGAAATCTGAGTTCCGAATTGTTATTAACGTTTGTTCATTAA
The DNA here is from genome assembly GCA_030545055.2 of Neoaliturus tenellus. Classification (NCBI taxonomy): domain Eukaryota; kingdom Metazoa; phylum Arthropoda; class Insecta; order Hemiptera; family Cicadellidae; genus Neoaliturus; species Neoaliturus tenellus. The sequence goes on from CM061533.1 coordinate 101,504,328, forward strand.
AGGATTGCAATGGTTTTGTCTATATTTATTTTTAATGCATATCATAGAATAAATATAATATCCTAATGTCGTATTCAGTAATTGAAGTAATATAAAGTCATATCTAATCATCGGTTATAAACTATACCTCACTGTTCGACGCAATGGTATAAGCGAGTCAAGTTATTTGATAAATCTATGTTTAAAACAAGTTATTTCTTGTTCCATGTCAGACATAATAGCAGAGGTATGTGTTATTACAATTGTATGGCAATTATATTCCTCCCGCCCCTCTCCTGGAACAATTTATTTTCTTTCGATAGCCCACGTGATGGTTGGCTCATCGATGTTCATTCAGTCATCAGTTATTATTGTGGTGATATTTATATTTTAATAGTCATGTATTTAATTAATTGTTTAATATTCACTACATGCGGTTATAATTGAAAAACAGGACCGTCGAAATCGCTAATTCGGTTAAGGATAATGCCACAGAGCTGCATGCACGTCGACCAATCCTTCCTTCTTTATTAGGCTTGTTAAAATACTTTTCCAACAATACTTATTCGATTCTTAAATGTCTGTCCACCCCGTTAGGATTTTTTATTTAGTATATAAAACACATTTAACTCTCTTTTCACAATTAAAACGAATGGAATCCAATAAAAATATAAAATAATTTAGAGCGATAAATTTATGATTTACTATAAGAGTTTTTTTTATTTTTTTTTTAATTGTGTAACGTGAATTATACTTGTTTGAATATTTTCTTTTAATCTTTTGAAAAGACTCTCAAATGATAACTGAATCCTCTAGGGTATAAAAAAATGGAGTATTCGTTCATTACAGCTTATTACGAACTGGTCCTGGCGCTGAGCAGGTCAAAACCAAAATGGTATTCGCATCGGCGGATATGAGCTGAACTCGAACGATTTTTCCTCGGCTAACACTAGCGCGATAATGGCACTCTTGTTATACCATCGTCGCTCGCGGGGCGGGGAAGGGTGTTCAGACCCTTGTAATATCAGGGAATAACACAACGCCAATGACAATAACAGAGGATGGCCCCTGTAATGGGTCCGGTTTCCATAACATCTGTGACCACCGCGCTTTTTCCACTTTTTGATTATTTCATTTGATGTTCATGTGGTTTTAACCATGTTACAGAGCTTCTTTGTATTTCTTCTTGGGGATCAGAATAGATTGTGAACCTTTGATTGTGATTCGTCTGTAACCTATTGAAGCACATTTTCTGAATTATAGAGATAACCTTATTTTAAGTTCCATTTATGGCTGTTTTCAACCATTGTTAAATTTTACGTGCATTTTTTTTAAGAACACGATTTTTTAAAGTTAATGTATATTGATGTGTCTGTTTGACTTACGTCGCATCTTATTTGTCATGTATAGTTTATTATGTATTACAAAATACACTCTTCCCCTTTTTTAATTTCTAGGACGCTAACGCTATAATCAATTTTATATTATTATGCACCGTAACAAACTCTTCATCTTTAAGCTATAAAATGTGACCTTGAAGATTTTTCTAAAAAAATTTAGAAATAAAAAATTTTCATGTGGCTTACACATGTGGTATACAGATGTTTCAGAACTCCCTACCAATATTTTAGGGCATTGTTCCTGGGTTAAAAACATATCGAAATATCATATTTAAATTGTCCGGAAGTCTTAAGTTACTCACACAGCCGCCATATTGTTTTTTACACATAATAATTTTTATTTCCGTAACAGATGGTTGTATTCAGATCATATTTGGTAATAAATCTTTATCATACCAATGTACATTCCCAAGAAAAAAGTTAATTTTTTCCATTGTATATTTTCAAAATGGCGGCCGTTTTAAATTTTCAAACTCAAATATCTCAAAATCGGTAAATTTTATAAAACTTTTACAAGACACAAAAAAGTTGCCAAATTAAATTACCTAACCAATGGTGCCAAGTTTGTAAGGATCTGACAACAAATAACGGAGTTATTGCGATTTTTCTTCATAAAAAACGCGGATTTTGCATTGAATTTAAAGCAAATGAGGCCATTTAAACAGCAAAATCAATGTTTTTATGAAGAAAAATCGCAATAACTCCGTTATTTATTGTCAGATCCTTACAAACATGGCACCATTGGTTAGGTAATTTAATTTGGCAACTTTTTTGTGTCTTGTAAAATTTTTATAAAATTTACCGATTTTGAGATATTTGAGTTTGAAAATTTAAAATGGCCGCCATTTTGAAAATACCCATTGGAAAAAAATAATTTTTTTTTTCTTTTTTTTTTCTTTTTTGTACATTGGTATGATAAAGATTTATACCAAATATGATCTGAATACAACCATCCGTTACGGAAATAAAAATTATTATGTGTAAAAAACAAAATGGCGGCTGTGTGAGTAACTTAAGACTTCCGGACAATTTAAATATGATATTTAGATATGTTTTCAACCCAGGAACAATGCCCTAAAATATTGGTAGGGAGTTCTGAAACACCCTTACATGTTAAGGGTGCGGTCTACCCCTGGCGCGCACCCAAATGCAAGGGTTTTTTTAGAATCGTATTATCTTCTGCCAAATGAAGCCTAGAGATATAAATAAGGTGTCATATTAAAGAAGAATAACGGTACTAGTTTTCGTCTGTTACAATTTTGTAATTAGTTCATTAAAACCAATAGAAAACTTCAGTTAAAAATCGAGAAAAACAGATGATTTTAGACCGGTATAGCTGAAATTAGAAATTTTATTTTAAAATTCTAAAAAGATAGCCGACTAGATCCTTTTTCTACTTTTAGAAAAAATTAAGAGTCAATCTCTATCTTAATTGGTTATTTTTAAAACACGATCCCCGTAAACCTCTGCATCTATAAAACTCAAAAACAGATAATTTTACACAATTATAACTGAAATTAGAAATTTTATTTAAAAATTCTAAAAAGATATCCGATTAGATCCTTTTTTTGTACTTTTAGAAAAAGTTAAGAGTCAATCTCTATCTTAATTGGTTAATTCTGAAACACGATCCCCGTAAACCTCTGCATCTATAAAACTTGCCTCGCGCTACGGCCGCGAGGCGGCATATTCGGCATTGTTGTTGTTTTTGTTTTGGTTGGGGTAGACCGCAGCCTTAAAGAATGAACTGGTACAGTATTTGCCAAGGACTAAAGAAGAATATCTCTTCTCTTTGTTAAAAATTATTGTAGAATATTACAGTTCTCCCTTACACTACAACAGTTTGTAAATAAAATACTGTGATTAATCTCTTTTTGCAAGAGGATAATTAATTAATTTACAGTAGGTACTGCTCCACGTACGAGAAACAGTCCCTAATTTTGTTCTTGGCGGGCGAACATGCAAAATGATTAAAATTTGTCTAACCATCAGGACAAGTGGTGTTATCACATTTACTTTTGTTGACTGGATTAAATAAAAAACGATTAAAATATGCATGTTTTGTGCTATTGTTTAATTGCTCTATATAAAATTGTATGGGAAATCCTTCTCTATTATCCACAATGATCGTCACAGACATGAAGTTTACTTACTACCTAATTCATATAGGCCTATTGAAGCACTATAGACTGATAGACCCATTTTAAACTTATCATTGTTAATTTTAACTAGGTGGTGCCTAGTATTAAGCGTTAAATTCCACTTGCAGGTGTTCAATACAATCGGAGCTTGAAACCAATGGTAGAAGGTATGTATCTACTCTAGCTAGTTGTTTTGCGTTTATGTTTATCACTCAATATATCAACACATACCTATGTTATTAGAGTGTGATTAGAGTCTGATCTCAGGATAAATGCTGGTAGTTTATAAGAATTATACAAATGTATATTTTCTTCTTTTTATACAACAAAAATATATTTAACTTTTTGTAGGTTTAGAACCAGTTTCCATTTGATTAATTACACTTTGAGTATACCGTTTTCTCAAGATTAATGTTTAACTTTAAATAAAAATGAAAAATGTAAACAAAGGTTTTACTTAAAATATTTATCTCCCCTTTTGTAGCTAAGCTTAAAACAAACCAAAATTAATTTAGAATGTACTTAGTTAAAACAAATCACTTTTGAGATGAGATATGTCTAGTCAACTAAACTATATCATATTAACTCTTGCAATTAGTGATGTAAAATACCCGTGTATTTAAAATTCTGGTATATACCCAAAATTCAAGACTACCCGGTTATTTGGGGTATTTGTGAAATCGAGCAAATTTAATGATATTTTCCCCCTAGTACGTTATTATTGTCATCATTGTATGACATATTGAGAGAGTCTTGAACTAATTATATACCATTTTTCTTAAAATCAATGATATATTATCCAAAGTTTGTAACTGTATAAAATAAACAATATTTTTCCTCGTCTAAAATCATATGTAATATCATGAATTAACTACAATTACTATTGAATTTTTAATCGTATTATTCATGAATAATATTCCAAGATGAGCTATGGTGATTTCAATTTATTTATAATTGTATAACAAAACCTGATAATTTTTTTAAAATTTATTTCATTTTATATATATCAATGAATTTTTGGGAGTCATGAAAATCATGTATTAAGATCAGTTGAACTCGCTATGAAAAGCTGTAGTACTAGGCCTATCATGTTGTACGCTATAACGTTTTATAATACTCTATTACACTTTTATTCCATATAGAGCTAGTAAAAACATTTTTTTAATAAAAGATCTTAAACAAAAGTCTTTTTAAAATGATTAAATATTACATACTGTACTGGGTTTTTATAATACCTAATCTCGTTTTAGTTTACTCATACTAGGCCAAGTTTTCTCTCTCTAATGATTATCACTACCTTTATAAAATCTTTTTCCATTTTCAAAAAGATCGAATTCCCTGCTGGGTCAGGATCCTGGGTATTTAATTTGCTATGCTCCAAGAAATGCTAGTTGAATCATGTGATTTTTTTAAAACACATGTTATCATCATTAGAACGTCCTTACAAAATCTACTATATATTTGTCAAATACCACTGACTCACGTATCAACGCACAGCCTAAACTACTAGACCTAGAACCTTGAAATTTTGTATGGACGTTCCTTTTAGGGTGTAGGCATCCACTAAGAAACGGTTTTTTGAAAATTCCTTCAGGGCTCCGCCCAACACGTCTTCAAAGTTACCATGTTATTCTTATGGAAGCAACATTTTTGTATTGGAACATATGACTACCGTACATTAAGGAATATTAATTTTGTAAACAGCTGATTAAAATTATTGAGGGGAGATTGGTAATAAGAAACTAGAGGATAGTTGCGGCGAGTGAGCTTAGCGACCAAGCTAAACCTGACGAAATTTTAATATAACGCTATCCGCATGGCCAATTTTAAATACGAATTAGGAAACCTGCACGGTTGAAATTTGGAGTGATCTTTTTTTTCTTAGGTGCTCAAAAAAGTGCTTTAAACATCCATTTTAGGGCTCCGCCCCACAGGACTTCAGAATTACTTTAGGGCCTCCGGGGTCGATATTTGACATGGACGTTTCTCTTTGCTCATGGGTGCTCACTAAAAACGGTTTTCAAATGCAGTTTTCGAAGTTCTTCAGGACTCCACCCTACAGGACTTTAAATTACTTTAGGGCTTCCGGGGTCGTTATTTGACATGGACGTTTCTCTTTGCTCATGGGTGCTAAGAAAACGGGTTTGCAAACACAGTTTTCGAAGTTCTTTAGGGCTCCGCCCCACAGGACTTCAAAATTACTTTTGGGCCTCCGGGGTCGATATTAAACATGGACGTTTCTCTTTGCTCACGGGTGCTCGCTCACTAAGAAACAGTTTTTCAAATACAGTTTTCCAAGTTCTTTAGGGTTCCGCCCCACAGGACTTCAAAATTGCTGTTGGGCCTCCGGGGTTTAAATTTGAATCGGACGTTCCTCTTTGCTCATAGTTACTTACTAAGAAATAATTTTGAAAAATTTCGTGTAGGGCTCCACCCCATAGAACCTCAAGATTACCATGGATTCTAGGGGGTATAAATTTAACGTTAATGTTCCGTTTTGCTAACAGGTGCTCACTACGAAATGGTTTTGTAAATATAGTTTTTGTAGTTCTTTAGGGCTCCACCTCACCTGACTTCAAAATTAATCAAGGGCCAACGTGTTTTAAATTTGACATGGACGTTCCTTTTTGTTCATAGGTGATCAATAAGAAACAATTTTGCAAAATGTTTTTTGGGCTCCTCCCCACAAATTCTCAAATCTACTATAGATCCTACGGGTTGAAATTTAACGTAAAGGTTCCGGTTTGCTAATAGGTGTTCACTAAGAAACAGTTTTGCAAAAGTACTGTTTAATGTTCTTTAGGGCTCCGACCCACATGTCTTCAATATGACTGTAGAGCCTACGGGGTTGAAATTTGACATGGTCGTTCCTATTTGCTCATAGGTTAGGGCCTTTTCTATTTAAGAAACCTTTTCTCTCTAAGAACAGGTTTTGCGAAATTCCTTCAGAGCTCCACTCACACTACTTCATTATTCCAATGTCATTCTCAAGGAAGTAGATTTCGTTGCTCTTCAAAAAGATTGTATTACCTATAAAATAAATTCAATCACGGGCGAAGCCGCGACGGGCAACAGCTAGTAATTCCATAAATTAATAATGGCAAAAAGACATTCCAATCTTCTTTAAATTCGATACAAATTATAAATACGTGTAGTTTTTGGGTGTTTACCCGGTCATTGGGTAAATATTAAGGGGTAAATACCCAATTTATAAATAACTCACTGGGTATTTACCTGGGATATATCACTACTTGGAATTAACAACTAAAGAATGTAATTGTTATTGCTAATTTAAAACTCTTGAATCCCCATTATTTAACCTTTACCTTATAGTCATAAATTTATTTTACTTATATAATGCTAGGGGTTTTATTGTTAAGAGAACCCCTGTTACAATTTTTAACCGATTTTCAAGTTTTTGGTGTTATTGGATAGGGGTCGGTCTGAAGCTGCAAATGTAGTTTTAGGCCATTACCGGAACTGTTAGTCACAAATATTGGATTATATAGTTATAATTGATTTATTAATTTATTTGTTTGCGTAAACTAAACGTAACATTTGTGCTCGATTTCGAGCACTAGTTCCTAGCACGTTTGCACTAGTTCCTTTTAATATGTATATAAACAATTAAATTGATGCACCACTGATTTAAATGTACCGAAATTGTACATGAAAAAGAACATAAATATTTATTTTAAAACTACATTTCTGAGTTAAGATTTGAAGCCCCTGTGGGTCTTATTCCGATTTTTATATTTATTTCAATGGGAACTGGTTGAACTTTACTAAGCTAATGCTTATGCCCTTTATCCCTTTTGCCCCTCCCCGGGTCAAACGTTTACGTAATGGACAAGTTATCTTTTAACATATTAACAACGAGTAAGAAAGAAAAAGAACATACAAGAAGTACATAAACTAAAGTTTCACTATTTCCACTTGATGCTGTTTATATTATTTAAAATATCCACTTACTATTATACGATTTCGCTCTAAATCCCTCTTTGAAAGGATGTGATATATTATATTACTATGGATTTTTTTCAAACGTTATTGCCATAAACCAAATCGGCCAGTTGTGCCAGGACTCGCCATAGCCGCTGCGCTGCGCCGCGCCGGTGGGAGGATCGGCCCAATACTCCGATAATGGACCAATTTCCCATAACAGCGGCGGGGCCGGGGCTTCGGCTCCGATGTGATTCCAGTTATTAGGCGCTGTTCCCCGTCCTCGCCATTGCGATTGCGCAATCCGCCGTGGATCGTGGATGTGCGTGATTAAAAGTATTTTCGAAATTGGTGATCGCCGGAGTAAATCGGAGGAGTGTTATTGGGAGTAATTGGAATATTTTATCTTTAGGGAGATCAGATGTTGAGGATTTGTCTTCAGCTAAAGCAACATGTTTTTACCAGGAGTTGCCAGCACTTACGATGTGATCAATTTTTGAAGTTAAAGGGTTTAATTCCTAGTTTTAATTTGGTATCAAATTACCGTTCGTGGATTATCCTATAATAGAACAAGTGGAGTTGCTTGCGTAACTTAAAATATCAAAGATATTGTAATTTTAAACGGTTTTTACCAAGAAAATGTTACGATCTTAGTAAGAAAAATGGAAAAATCAAATTCACTCTCATACTGAAATTTTTCTGAGTGCTTTTAATGCATTTAGTGTGTGGAATATATGAAAAGTGTAGTAGTCTTCAAGAAGATTGGGCTTTAAACTTAATATTATTATGAACGTTAATACAGATTAATTCGTTGTACACGGAGACGGTGTCGTTAGGGGACTGTTTCCGTGCGAATGTGACATGTTAGATCCGATAAAGATCAAGCATCTTTTCACCAAAGTTCCCTTTAACTAATGCAACTAATAAAGCTAATGCATAACCAAGTAAACATATCATTATGCTCACTATCAATTCCACTCGATTCCTGACTCTCTTGATCCTGCATCAGCTTCGGATTCCTGTTTTCCAATAGGCCCTCTGCTTGAAAATGCTTCCTCCTCATATAGATCGGAAATAGAGCACAGCATAAAATCACAGTTGCTTTCAACTGCTAAGTAGATTTATCCACAGAAACTAATCTTCTTCTTAGATATACCCTACCTGCTTCTTCAAACTTTAGGACCAGCGTGCTGCTGAAAATTTCTATATCCATTGATTGAGATAAAATTATTATCATTTAACTTCCTTTTAGTAAAGTTTCCTCTTACTGGAAAACTAATGGTCCTTCAGTAACCAATTATCATGCTTACTTACAATCCACGATCTCGATGCAGCTCCACATTATACATCCTCCCCAATGCTATGCAATAAGATTAGGCCTACTTTTCGACACCTAAGTTCCAATGAGATGATTCAGCATTTACCAGATCTTTCTTGAATTTCCAAGCGAATGTTCCTACGCGTACTTAACTTTCTGCCATTCCTCTTGTCCCCACTGCTCCACAACTCCTCCCCGATGCTGCCTGACCATTATTTCTTCATCTTGTTAGTTATCAAGGAGAACATCGATCAATTTTCGGCAAAGATTCATTTAACTGCTTGTAAACATGTTTGTAAATAAACCGATCGGTTTAAGGAGGTCCATAATACCTCCTCACCGATGGTGACTGACCATTACTTCCTCTGCAAATTAGATCCCAAGAAGAACTTCATTTTTCGGCACAAAGATTCTTAAACTATTATATTTCCACTACCGATCTCTCCGCTGATCTACCCGATGATGGTCTTTCACGATACCTTGGCTCTACACTGATCCTCCGAATATCATTTAGAATCTCCTTTGCCAAGTTGCCTTCTCCGGCACTGCTCCCCCAGCTCGCCGTTGCCTCCCGCCGCCACTTTCCCCCTTCACCGCCTCCTGCGCGGCCATAAACAATCGGATGCTGGATGTGGATGCTCCGCCGCGAGAGGTCGTGACGCTGCTCGGTCGACCGCGGCGGTTCCCACGATCCGCTCTCGTTCCAGGTCACCCCCGCGCCGTCCATGTGTGTATCTCCCTCTTGCTCCCTCTCCCGTCTCGTCCCATCGCTCCCTCTCACTCCCCGCTAATCCCACAGCTCTGTCCTCTTGGCTGCCGGAACGGTACCGGAGGTGATTATAACGGGTGTCATTCGGAGTGCGATACAATTGGGAGTGGAGGATTCTTTTTTGTGTTCGGGGTTTCGGGATCCCCCCCACCGGATTTTTCCAAACGTTATAGCGTTGTTGTTATAATAAACTTATGAGGTGAAATAACATATATAATATTATATTGACATATAAAACATTTTATAACTTTCTTAATTTGTAGTGAGCCCATTATTATGTTAATTTTACTGATACTTAAGTAATACGGTACGTAATATTTCGTTTCACATCTTTAAAATATGCTCACATAAAGGTTCAAGGGAAGTCAGGGTAGTAAAGGATATTAGTTCTGTAACACCCTGATACAGATGTTTCAGCTCGCAATCGGTAAATGAACTGGTTTCGATCATTCTAAAGTTGGTTTACCCTACGCATATTGGTCGGCCCGTCGACACGGTATCTCGCGTTCGCACCGGTGTGTATTGTACATTACCGGGAGGAGGGAAAGAAACGATTTATTTGCGTCAGCGAGCGCCGCGACGACGGCGATGGTGGCGGTGGCGGAGGACCGATAACCGGGTGTATTCTATTAGCCGCAGCTGATAACTCGCGCTCGGCAACATCCGAGACAGGCTAGAAACTGTCAACCTCTAAACTCGAGCGCTAACTTGGTCGCTGCCTAACGAATAGCTTGACTTATTTATATTTTACCATAGTTCGTTCATAAGTTTAATCTACTATACTATGAGATATCTTTTTCTCCCTACACCCCGTTCATTTTTAAATTATGATTTAGAGATCGGCCCAAACTTCATTTTGCTATCTATTTTCGTCCTCTTAGTGATCATGTAGAATTAAGTAGCGAAATTTAAGTTAAGTAGACATTTATTTCCCTTAATCATAAAGATCTATGTAAATTATATTCTCTTCTTAATTAAAATTAGGCATGTAACTTAATTTGATTTAAAAAAAGATCTTTGAACACCTTAATTTTCGTTCCTCTGAGATGGACTCTTACAGTATACTAGTTGCAACATCAAAGAAATAAGTAAAACACTTAAACGTATTAAAACATAATTGTGTTGCAATTGTTTTTGTTGCTTTCACATAAATACAAGACTTTTCAGTCAGTTAAAAAAATATGTTTTAGTAAAGTATAGAAAATAACGCACATACAGTAATTTTTAAATTGTAGTCTACAATTAATTAATTTGTTGTATAGGAAACTATATAGGAAGTGTATGTCTATGTCGTAAAGGTTCTATTAAATGTAAAATCCGACCTTGAGAGTCGTATGTATGTTAGACAAATCCCGTAGTGGACAGAACGGCGCGGCGTTTGCCAAGATCTCAGCGAAGTCTCTGCCAAACACGTGATGTTTATGTCTCCCTCGTTGCGGAGTCAACTGAATCTTTGTTTATTAAACATACCACTGTTGTTTCTGACAATGTTGGAATGCCTAATAATTCCTAACAATTGAATTACTGCGTAATTGGTAATTGTTATTCATTATCTCATTATTGAAACTGACAAAAAGTGTGCTACTTTTATACATTGATACAATTCGCCTTTAGTGGAATCGTGCGCTATTATTCATACGCCTCGTAAATTAAAACTCGGGTCCTTTCGCGAAAACACCTATCCAAAATATGCATAACAATCTATGATAATATGGAATAGAAACAGTTTATCTCAATGACTCATTCCGTTCGGTCCATGTTTAATTATGCTGAGTTATTTAAGTTTTTTTAAACTTACAATAAAATTATCCCATACATTTGAGTATGTTTTAATGATGAAGGGGCACATTAAAGAATTTGACAATTCAGAACTAGAGAATTACCGTACAGATCTCACTGTACAAATCTTTCGAAACTATTTGGTATCGAGTAGCTGATCCCGTTTCTAACCATTACCGAAAAATAACAAATTGCTCTTCACGCCTTGTATAGAGTTCTGCTCATATTTTACTGCGTGTAGAGGTGCGAGATCCAGCCTCGGTCGGGCCGTCCCTCAATCACATTTGCAAGTATAATGGTTGTTCTCGGCACTCGTCTATTAATTCGGTCGCCGGAACGGTTGTCAACACCCAACAGAGTGGTTCCATTCCGCCACCTCTCGTTATCTCTACCGCTCGGCTCACCCTCTACCCGCCACACAGCACCATAGGCGTCATTTGGGGGGGGCAAGGGGGGGCAGTTGCCCCCCCAATAATTTCGGTGATTTTTTTTTAATTGGAAATTAAAATGTTAGGTTATGTAATATGATGAAATATTTGTATATAACAATTATAAACTTCTGAATCAGACTTTAACAAAATGTCTACTTTGTATTATTTACACAAAACTCTTAAATTGACTCATTCTGCAATCGTCATCTGTAGCAGGAAGTCCCATCTCACGTCTGTTGAGGGCTCCGGTCTACCTGCACGACGACGTTACCGAATGCCGCCTCTCGGCCGTAGCGCTAGGCGAGTTCCGCGAGTTTGATGGCTGCAGAGGTTTACGGGAATCATGTTTTAAAACTAACAAATTATGATAGAGATTGAATCTTGACTTTTTGTAAAAGTAGAAAGACGGATCTCGTCTTCTCTGGTTTTAGAATTTTTTTATAAAATTTATAATTTCAGTTATAATTATTGTCTAAAATCGTTTGTTTTTTCTAGGGGCAAGTTTTGAAGATGCAGAGGTTTACGGGGATCGTGTTTTAAAACTAGCCAATTAAGATAGAGATTGGCTCTTAACTTTTCCTAAAAGTAAAAAGACGGATCTCGTCAGCTCTGTTTTTAGAATTAAATACAATTTCTAATTTTAGCTATAACTTTCTAAAATCATCTGTTTTTCTTGATTTTTAACTTAAGTTTTCCATTAGTTTTGATAACACTACCAAAGTGAGATTACCAAAGTGTAAGAAAGGAAATTTAGCACCGTTATTTTTCTTAAATATGACACATTAGTTGTAGCTCTAGGCTGCATTTAGCAAAAGATAACAGGGTTCTAAAAACCCTTGCATTTGCATAGAGAAAAACAGATGATTTTAGACAGTTTACTAATAATAATAAACTCTATAGCTGAAATAAAAAAATTTATTTTGAAATTCTAAAAACAGAGCCGAAGAGTCCCGTCTCTTTAATTTTAGAAAAGTTAAGATCCAATCTCTATCTTAATTGGTTAGTTTTAAAACACGATCCCCATAAACCCCTGCATCTATAAAACTTTTTGCCACTAAAAACAGACGATTTTAGACAGTTATAACTGAAACTAGAAATTGTATTTAAAAATTCTAAAACCAGAGAAGACGAGATCCGTCTCTCTACTTTTGGAAAAAGTTAAGAGTCAATCTCTATCTTAATTAGTTAACTTTAAAACACGATTCCCGTAAACCTCTGCACTGTCTGCAGCGATCAAACTCGCCTAGCGCTACGGCCGCGAGGCGGCATTCGGTAACGTCGTTCGGGCTCAGGTAGACCGGAGCCTTGATTTGGTTTAACATAACCTCTTTCGCGTGAAAAGGTAGATATAGTACCTTCGCTGATGTCCGATGTTTACACTGTTGTTTACTTGAAAATCAATCAATTTCCTTACCGATGAGTAATCAATTGGGAAAATTACAAACTTTAATTACTTGTAGGTCCCCTCTCTTTAATGGACAATTTACCAATTCACTTTAGAAACAACTTCACGCCGAGCTCTACCCAATGACACCAAAATCATTAAAATATATTGCAAATTGTGGGAGGAGTTTCTTGAACAAAAACCCGTATCACGTATTAAATAGACTACGTATAGATGATTTTGTAAATCATTATTTATCTTTTTTTTAATCACTTAGTCATTTTTTACCTCTCTTGTCCTCAATAACAATTTAATTTTTTTAGGTAATGTAATGGGCAATATACCGTAGGTGTACTGATCCTAAACAACACTAGTTAAATGTTAAATGATTTTTTTGTCCCTTATACGGCAGACTGCAAAGGTGCTTTGTCAAAAACTAATGTGTTTGTGTTGTTTGTGGTAAAACAATGTGTTTTACCATACAAACCTATGGAGTTTTTTATACAAACCTATGGAGTTTTTGTCTATGTATCTGACTGTAAAACTTTAGAGTTGTAAATAATAGACAATAAAAATAACTAAATAGTTATAAAATGATGTTTTTTATTTTAACGATTTAGTATACATTAACCAATTAAATACATTAAATTTCTTAAGGTGTTTTACATAACCACTGGCAGTTCCAGAAGAATAATGACTTTCTACAAATAGAAACATGTTATATAATCAAATTTTACATGCATTAGGGTATTGTTTTCATGGGTTTGTGAGATTATAAGTTCACATTTTATGGACAGCTTAGTGTCACAATGTAAACTTATTTAGCTCTTATTGACAGTTTTTAGAGGAATTTAAGATGTTTTTGGCGTATTTGTGGGAACGGGGGAGGGGGTATGAACTTATGAAAATCTTGCCCCCCCAATCAGAATGCTGAAATGACGCCTATGCACAGCACACAGCTACAGTTGCCCCTGTGGTACCACGCTGTGTAGGTGTTAACTGTCGCTAATCTCTCCGCGGGATAATCTCGGCTCCGCACAGTTTACGACTAACGAGCCGCTAGCAGTTACAGCCTCGTAACTGCCACCTCTCGCTATCTCTACCGCTCGGCTCAACCTCTACCCGCCACACAGCTACAGTTGCCGCTGTAGTACCACGCTGTGTAGGTGTTAACTGTCGCTAATCTCTCCGCGGGATAATCTCGGCTCCGTACAGTTTACGACTAACGAGCCGCTAGCAGTTACAGCCTCGTAACCGCCACCTCTCGCTATCTCTACCGCTCGGCTCACCCTCTACCCGCCACACAGCTACAGTTGCCGCTGTAGTACCACGCTGTGTAGGTGTTAACTGTCGCTAATCTCTCCGCGGGATAATCTCGGCTCCGTACAGTTTACGACTAACGAGCCGCTAGCAGTTACAGCCTCGTAACCGCCACCTCTCGCTATCTCTACCGCTCGGCTCACCCTCTACCCGCCACACAGCTACAGTTGCCCCTGTGGTACCACGCTGTGTAGGTGTTAAGAGTCTTCATCACCTTTGGCAAAATATCCTTCGTACACTCTGATTTCCATTACAACTGTCCTAGTACAGTCAGGTGCGCTCAACTAGGGCGAGGGGTGAGGCGCGGGTACATTTCTAAAAACATCGGACTGCGACGTCCAACACACGCACGCGCAGACTCGCTGCAATGAGAGTTCGGCCAGTCCGATGCTGCTGTAGCGTCGTCCTGTCTACATTTGAAGAGTATTTTAAATTATTATTAATACTATGCTCAAACTTTTCCATTTCAATACAGCCGATTAAAATTTTACAGCGATTACAATTAATTAATGGTTTTCAATTACTATATTAGTGATAGCGTTTGAACGGAACCTCCGATTTAGATATAATTTAGGTCAGGGGTGTAAGGCAGTATCTACTTGAATGAGTTCGCGAACCAGAATGATCAGACAATACAGTAACGAAACAAAATAAATAATTTTAAAATGATGGGACTAAAGCAATCATTTTCTTTAGAATAATCTGACGCAACGTATAGAGGCAACCCTCGCACACCAAAAACAATTAGTTGACACCCACTAACAAAGGACATAATCAACCTCTTGTAATGTATGCTAAATTGCGTATAGGGCCTATATTGATAATTTTATTCGAACTAACCGAATTATGAAAGAGTTAAACGAGTTACACTCGTATACTTATAACTAGTAATATATTTAATTAAATAGCCTAATTAAAATTACAATTTTGTTTTCTAATTGCTTGGAACCATTAAGTTGTTTTCATTTATTTTTCTAGTCCCAGTGTTTGAAAGTCGAAACATCTAGCTGTGGTTTTCGTGCCGCTCTTTTACAATAGTACGTTAAATTTGTAAAGCATAGTGGCTTCACTGGATTTTACTTTTAAGCTTTTTCTGTAAAGCAGTATAAAATAATTGTAATTTGAATAATATGCGAACGTACCGCTTTTCTCTCAGACCATGGAAGGCTCTAATTAAATATTGGTCAATGAGACTCTGGCCCAGAGTCTAAGAACAAAATACATAATTAAAGTAATTAAATATGATCAGCCGATCATAATAATTTTGAAAATTCAAACGCAAATGTCGGTATTTTTATTAGAACAACTATAACAAAATATTCGGATGATGATGAAATATGCCCAGATGAGATAATTTTTCCCTCCTAAAATTATTAACAGAACTGCCTAAGATTTATTTGCATTTTAATTGCTTCATCATCACGTTATCCTATTGAAAACTGAACAAATCAGTGTAGGCCCTACCAAATTTCAACTCTCTTGCGTAACGAAAAAATTGGAGGATTAGGCTAGTGATGAACTAGTGAGAGATTTGTCTTAAGGCGGCGACTCACTACCTGACTTTTCACCGGACCGAGCACCGCACAGAGCATTGTACCGAGCAAAAACAAACAGCAAGACCGGAAGTGTGTCAGCAGGGGTCCGTACATCGGGCCGAGCGCTCTGGAGGTGGTTTTCTGGCGAAACATCAAAGAAAAGATTGGACAGGTGTACGGTTCGATGTACGGTAGTGTGTCTAGGTAAATGTTGCTCCCTACCGAGCGTGGCCCCGAACGCCCGGGATGGAAAGCCCCTCCCTTCTCCACCCCATCATCTAGCGCCCTATGACTTACGCTCCCTATATCTCTTTAAACTTCCTTCACCTCGCTTGGTGGATTTGTCCGGTACGATGCTCGGTCCAATGTCTTGTTCGGCGTAATGTTCGTAGTAAATTTACGTCTCTTTACGATGTAATGTCCGGTACGATGCTCGGTCCGATGTCTTGCTCGGCGAAATGTTCGAGTAAATTTACATCCGTTTACGATGTAATGTACGGTACGATGCTCGGTCCGATGTCTTGCTCGGCGAAATGTTCGGAGTAAATTTACGTCCCTTTACGATGTAATGTTCGGTACGATGCTTGGTCCGATATACGGTCCGATGGAAAGTCCGGTAGTGTGTCGCCGGCCTTATAAAAAGGAATTTCCTTCACTTCAGGTGGTATCAAGCGGAATCGTATTTCGCGCACTTCCGGTGTTACAGTATTTGTAAACACTGTCATTAGAAAAATTTATGAACGGTTTAGGCTTTGAATCTCATCTGTGATGGGTTGAAAATACACTTACACATTACTAGTTGTCTGTATTATGAACTGTAAAAACCATTATAGTGCAAATAATGTACTGCTCGTCTTGAGTACATAAAAAAAAAACTATCGCCAATGAATCATTGTGCTGGATGTATAAACACACGTGTTCTAAAATTGAATTGTACGAGTAATTTAGATGGATAAAGAAGCATTCAAATAAATACGAGGAATGTGTCCCACAACATCACTGAGTGATTTATAATGCGATAATGTTTGTGTGTGTGTGCTTGTGTTAGTGAGAAAGACGACGTTTGCGAAAAGGCTATATAGTAGCGCCTCGAACGGGCAAATTCGCAGACCCCGTTTTTGCTCAAAACATGCGTTCGTAGTCCCCTGTTTCGGACGGCATTTTTTAACCGATTTGAATGAGAGTGGCCTTAAACTGTTCAGAAAGAGTGCCTGCGTGTCTCTTGTACCTCGTTAAATCGATATGGTTTCTTAAAATTACTTTAAAAAATTGTTGAAAATCAAGTAATTTTCCCCTTTTTTAACTGTATTTTTAGGTACCTCAATGTACGTTTTTTATTATTATGAGGTAATAGAGACACGCGGGCACTCTTTCTGAACAGTTTAAGACCACTGTCAATAAAATCGGTTCAAAAATGTCGTCCGAAACAGGGGACTACGAACGCATGTTTTCGACGTTTTTTTGCAGGGGTGATGAAGACTCTTAACTGTCGCTAATCTCTCCGCGGGATAATCTCGGCTCCGCACAGTTTACGACTAACGAGCCGCTAGCAGTTACAGCCTCGTAACCGCCACCTCTCGCTATCTCTACCGCTCGGCTCACCCTCTACCCGCCACACAGCTACAGTTGCCCCTGTGGTACCACGCTGTGTAGGTGTTAACTGTCGCTAATCTCTCCGCGGGATAATCTCGGCTCTGCACAGTTTACGACTAACGAGCCGCTAGCAGTTACAGCCTCGTAACCGCCACCTCTCGCTATCTCTACCGCTCGGCTCACCCTCTACCCGCCACACAGCTACAGTTGCCGCTGTAGTACCACGCTGTGTAGGTGTTAACTGTCGCTAATCTCTCCGCGGGATAATCTCGGCTCCGTACAGTTTACGACTAACGAGCCGCTAGCAGTTACAGCCTCGTAACCGCCACCTCTCGCTATCTCTACCGCTCGGCTCACCCTCTACCAGCCACACAGCTACAGTTGCCCCTGTGGTACCACGCTGTGTAGGTGTTAACTGTCGCTAATCTCTCCGCGGGATAATCTCGGCTCCGTACAGTTTACGACTAACGAGCCGCTAGCAGTTACAGCCTCGTAACCGCCACCTCTCGCTATCTCTACCGCTCGGCTCACCCTCTACCCGCCACACAGCTACAGTTGCCCCTGTGGTACCACGCTGTGTAGGTGTTAACTGTCGCTAATCTCTCCGCGGGATAATCTCGGCTCTGCACAGTTTACGACTAACGAGCCCCTAGCAGTTACCCTCGTAACCGCCACCTCTCGCTATCTCTATCGCTCAGTGCTCGGTTAAATCTCGCATCCTCACAACTGCTGTATGATCATCCCATCACCGGGTTTATTACTTTGTCGGGTTTATTATTTTCTTTTAGTTTATAATATCTTTCTGTTTTGTATATTACAAACGTACATACCCGGGGATACATCGCAATCCACTTTTTAAATTTTATAAAACGATAGGAAAGTGATGACCGAGGAAGTAATTAATGCTTGTTATAGGGTTTTTTCGTGGACTAATATCTTTCCTTTATTGGCAATAAGTACTAAATTGCATATTATTTAATTTAATTGTATGAGCTCAATGAGGCCGAGATTTCTTACGTCTCCGAGTACAATATCCGGTATAAAGTTGAGGAAAAAAATTGTAAATGCCTTGTTTAGTTAATTATTGTTATTCATGTAAAAAGGTTCTCGATGGCCACATTTATGGGCAAACAGATTGCATCTTTGAATGGAGGGATTGATAGGAAATGTTTAGTGCGTCTGTACTCCTGCATTTGCTCCCAAGCTACATCGGCTTCCTTGAAAATGACGAAAGAATTACTATTTAATTTTAAAACCTCAAGAATGAGTGGCTCATTATGTTTTTTTTAGAAGACGCCTTTTGCTCTTTTTAGCCGGTAATGATGCATCCATAGACAGGATTTTTGCTGTCCCCGTTGATTAATTTTGTCGCCAAATCCCCATTTCTGATGTGCCCCCATTTTCCAGGTCGCAGGGTGGGCGTCTCACACCCGCCCCATCGCTTAATGAACGCCCGGTCTCATAGTAAGTTTTCGAGATCTCACAATCTGCACCGTTCGTTTTTTATGTTCTCTGCTTCAATTTTGGTTCGTCCATGTCGTTTTTCTCACCGTCCGTTATTTTTGTTTGCTCGACTTTTTCGCTGCTCGTTTACTTATTCACGAAGTGCGACCGCTTTCTGTTTAAATTGTTAAGGTGTTCACACACACTTTGCTGTTATTTGTCCGTATTTGTATCGTTGTGCTCAATACAGTAGTGCTTTTGCAGACGTTTAGATCTGTTTTTAGGCGTGTTCATGTCTATGTTTGTTCACTGATACAAATGTTTTGTCTTGAACACATTATTTATCCACATTTCCTAGCTGTCAATTATTTGCACCGAATACGTGAAAGTCGTTTACCACTTGAGTTCTTTTTCGCATATTAATTACTTTTGCTTATATAAATTGTTTAACATTGTTTTGATAATACTTAAGTTACCCATGATTCGTAACTTAAACGTTAGAAGTCGCGTCTACTCAGTATTGGTTTTTGCAGAGAAATAATTGTTTTGTTGATGCATGGAATTTTCAAAAACTATATTTGAAAGGTTCGTGACAGTGTATTTGGTTTTTCCCAATTTTTTTGCTAATTTAAATTTCCTTATCGTTCCGCATTCAGGATTTTGTTTAACAATCACGTAACGTATCTGTTACAACGGGAGTTTACTTCCTTGTTATTTAAGATGATGTCGAATTTATTCCACTTAAAATAATTATGGGCGTGTCCTCTCGCTCGTTTTGCATCGTTCGCCGCAACTCGGCGACAACTAGTCTATCGATTTTTCAGAAATGAAAGCCACTTTATAATTAACGCCGATGCAATATTCATCGCAGATGGTATCGGCGCGGCGGTTCCCCGTATCGTGACGTAACAGACCACGTGACGTCGCCGTGATGACGTAACGGGCAATATGTCCAGGACATAACTAGCTTTAAGTAGCATTATAAGTTTTTCTACTGTCTCATTTTTCAGGATTACATTTTTTTCGTAGACAAATGAGAAATCTATTAAACTACAGACCATCAAGATATTGTGAATCAAATTTGTCAGTCATTTTTTCTTACAGTATAATTCCAATCACAGTTTACATTACCGCATTTTAGGAGAAGATAAAATAAATAAGATACCGTAAAATAACCCTGTCGTCTAATGTAGGTTGATTTTGCCAGTGTTTGGTAAAAGTTACGTCGTTTGAACGATTTACATGGCTTAATATTTCGGTTTCTCTGCTAATCACCAATTTAAATTAACTCCATGATTCCTCCAGTAAAAACTGCTGCGTTGCGGATTAAGCCAAGTACGTTTAGCTTTTCTGACACTTCTTTCTTACTTCATCCGTTCTAGGTATTCTCTACTATTCTACATTATTAGTAAAGGGCAGTACACAGCATTAGTAATTTAGCCACATATACTGGACCCTGGAGGTATGTTAGTGATTTACATAGGTATCATCATTGCGAAGTTAGTATATACTAACACCTGATCTAAGTTTCTCAGCACTATTCGGTAACTTTTATTCTTTATATTTATGAAAAAGTTACATTCAGTTTATTTCCGTTAAAATAAGGGAAGGTTAAAAGTGAACTTTTTACCCAATCAGTTACGGTTTTATTTCATAAATAAGTAATTTCGTTGTATTTGAAGTTTTTTAGACGTGAAATTGTTAAAAAAAAGTTAAATCTTAATCTTGGCTAAAATATTTTAAGTTGGAACATTTCGAAGACAGATATATTCGGACACTGTGCTATAACATAATGAGCGAAACTTGTATTGTTTAGGGGAAAACGTTTAATATCAGTCTGCAACTTGTATTCTCATAAAAAAATAAGCATTTTTATACTAGGTTTAACCAAAATGAGGAAACCGGTGTAAAAAATAGCTTGGATATTTAATGACATACACACGTATTGGTTCTTGTGTTTAGTTTGTGTAAATCTTATCTGTTACGTCATATTATGGGTAAAGGCACTACAGTTTATGCGCCTACAGCCCTATACTCTAGGCCAGTTCAGTGCAATATATCCCATCTTGTTTACCCGTCTCAGTTTACTGTCAAGTTGATCGCCATTCGCTAATCGATTCTCTCGGACAAACAAGTCAGAAAAGTCAAGATAACACATAAAAATGGATTGATCTGACAGTTTTCCTGCGTTCTCTGGTTATTGTAAATTAGTTAATGACCTTATTATGTCTGAGCGATTCATAGCATGACTTCTTAATTCAATTCGCTGGCAGCGATCTTCCACAGTTTCAAAAAAATTACCGCAAATCTCAGATGCAGTAACTTAATTATAAATTACCTCTCTTACTCATTCCCGTTGGTTGGGAGTAACCGGGTGGCTTGATAGCTCGTGCCTGGATGGCCGAGGATTTCTCGAATCGCTGGCTAACTTTGTCGAAAATCAGTGGCGAAAGTATCTCGGAAAAGGAAAGTTTGTGAATTGTTCAGGAATGTTTTAAAGTGTTCCATATCGTATACGTAATTCTTTTGCTTTTACATGCAATAAGGTTATAAAACATAGTTTTATAATACGTCTGAAAAGTAACATTTAACTTTTATTTAAAAATAACCCGGAATGCCTAACGCTTTTAATAATAATAAATAAAAAATAAAAACGACCTAAGCATTCTTTGCTTGGCTTAAAGTGTAAACAACGAATACAATTGTTGTAGGCCTAATAGTTTGACATATTGCACAAACGCCATCTTCAAATTTTTTATTTAAAATTGTTTAGATATTTGTGATAACGTTCGTCCATTTTAACTAACAAAACGTTAGTTGATAAATATATTTTTAAATTTACAATGTCAAGCTGTTGAAGTCGATGAATTCGCTATTAATAATGTATATTACTTTTACTTTACTGTATATGTAGACCACTAACAATGCATGGTTGAATTAAGAACGGTTAGAAGCTGAAATTCTTATTTGACTTTCATTGTTCTCACCTTAGTATACAACAGTTTAACTTATTATTACATACGTTTTATGTATGTTTTATCATGATTAAACATATAGTGCATTATAATTAATAAGGATGTTAAGAGGAGGTCTCATTAGAACTTTTCCATAGTTCAGAAACTTCAATGGCAAACCCTCCTGCTGGGATTTAGACCTTAATTGGTTGCAATTTAACTGTGCCAAAAATCGTCAAGGTCTGACACATGTTTGCAATGTTTGGGTTCCCAAACTTATCATTATGTCTATACGGCTATGCATATTTTGCTGTTGAGAGAAAGAGATAAAGTCAACATTGAAGATTATGTGGCTATGAAGAATTATAAAAAATGAGAGGGCAGTATTTTGTGACTACACTGGAGTTATTGTTTTTTCTTTTTAGAGGATCCTCCTCTTACCAAACCTTGTTAATCGTGTAGGCCTAGATGTAAAGCCTGTTGTTGTCTGCTTATAATTACCTGGCGGTTCGTGTCTGTTTCAACTAACTGTAGGGAGAATCACTGCGAAATCGAGCGGCGGCGGCGCAACAAGATGACGGCGTACATCACGGAGCTGTCGGACATGGTGCCGACGTGCAGCGCGCTGGCGAGGAAACCGGACAAGCTCACGATACTGCGCATGGCCGTGGCGCACATGAAGGCGCTCAGGGGTGAGTGAGTACACACTAGAGTAGCCTAGTGATCAAGATTAGTGTTGCGGAGACATACCGAATATACCATTAAGTGCAACACTGTACTTAGTTCAAGGCAGTCATTGGTGTAACATGGAAGGAGCCGAAAGATATAGGCCCTCCAAATAATTTAGAGATTACAATAGAATTAAATTGTTGTGAAGAGATTACTTTTATCTTCATCCTGTACGCACGAATGGGATGGGGAACATTTATCTTATGACGGACCATAACAGTTCTAAAAATCTTGCCCTTATTCCAATTTGCTGACAGCCCTCGATCACTGCATCTGGATAGAGCTTTTTCTATGAATTTATAGGATATTCTTTTCCTCGGACCCATCCATTACCTCTTTTTCATCTCACCTATATAGGACTTCCTCTTCCATGGACCTTCTAGGACCTTTATAGGACCTTCTTTTCCTCGGACCCATCCAGGACCTCTTTTTCCTCTCACCTGTATATGTTTTTCGTCAAATCTTCAGAGGCCCTAATGAAAGGTCCATGCAGTTAACAAAAACGTAATTTGATAAAATATTTTCTCGGTGGTGTGCGAAATATCAGTTTTAACCTTTTTGTTCTCTTTAGAAATTCCATCGTCAATATGTTTTTGCAAACGTAATTTACACATTTGATACCGATGTAAATACGCCACCTGGTGGTTAAAACATTCCCGCATACAATCTCGGGATTAACATTAATTTGCATCCCAACATCAACTCGCTCTTTTCACCTTACCACACCAATGCTGTGTAAAATATACTCATTATGTTGTAAACATTGCATGGTATTAATAGGCAAACTACTGTAATATACTAACAGTAATTAATTTAAGTAATATGATTTTTTTCGTATTGGTATATTAATAATTTGTATTTTTTGTGGGGAGGATTTGCATCAAAGAGAATGGAACTGTAAATTTTGCATTGACACACGTTGAATTAAATTGCTACGGTACTAACTTATTGATAAATTTGTACGTGAATGCGTTTATCATTTTGGACGTAAGCTTTCCTATAAGTTTGAACGTGAGAAGATAAAAATTTGTCTTTTTTTACTTCGTTGTGGAGAAAGCCGAGTAATTTAGTCCATCAACGCATGACGGTTGTTGGCGTGGAATGTCGCTACTGTATCTCTCTGTCGCGCAGTGGCGACATTGTATCGCGCAGTTTGTGTTGTGGGCAACAGCGTCGCCGTGTTTTGGGTTGTGGCACGGCCGGGGTGGCTGCGCTTATCAATCAGAGCTGCAGCCAAACAATGCCACCGGCGCGGCGGCGACAAGTGCGGTGCCACCTGTCCCCGAGGGGGTCAAGTACTTCAGTAGTATAACGTGTTGTACAACCGAGCAAATAGGATCAGTCCAAGTATCCGGTGTAGACTCTTCTACAGTCCAATAGATAATAGTTGCCATGTTAAATTTCGCGCGTTAAATTCCGAAATAATCATACCATTCATTGTGAAAGCCGTGTCCAGATTCAATCCTAAGTAAACAAACATTGACTTCCAGGTTTACAATATTTTCGCATTCCTTTTGTATTGCAAGTTAGGTACATAAGTTCTTATAACAAATAATTTGTGTTTAAATGTTTAGGAATTAATCATATTTTGCATGTTTCAAAAAACTTAAATTCATACCACATGCCTAGATTAGTTCAGGCACAGTGGATATTTAGAACTGTTCTAGTTCTTGTCACTAGGGTACCTCTCCTTTCGTTACTACCTTTGATAGTATATAGTTCTGCTTTTAAAACACTGTAATTTATTTCCTTAAAAATCATGCACAAAATGTTTTCTCGATCCTCTTCCACAGTTTGGCCTACAGTATTTTTCTTTTCGCCTGGTTTGACCCTCCACTGCAGTCACGCCGCGGCCCGGTGCCGCCCCCAGTTCTATAGCATCCCTTATCAATTACCCCCCCCCCCCCCCCCCGCCACCCGCGTAACGTGTCGTCGCCTTATCAATCATTCACGTTACTCCGGCACGTCCGGCCGACCACACCACGGACACACCGCGCTCGTAAACGTACCCTGGGGTCCACTCGACTTGTTTTACGGCTTTGGTTTGGACGCGACGCCTCGACGGTCAACGTGGGTCGCGAATTTTAAATTTTAAAGAGTTCACTTTGAGTGTCGAGGAATTGTATTGCAGGACATGAATGTTTTAGTGATGCTATAAATTTGTTCAATTAATTTACTTCTAAACAGTTTTTTTTCAAAATGTATTTTCTCTTAGAAAAATTATTGAAATAACATAGTACATGGTACAGTCTACATAATTGTGCAGTGCATATTAATACAGATTTTTGTTATTGAGTTACTGATGAATTTTTTAAACTCATTAAAACATTATTTTTTTATGCATAAGTTTGTTGATTTAATTAATATTATGAGTAGTAATGAAATTACCGTGCAATAAGTTTAATTTTCGCTCAAGTTACATCAGGACATCGAATCATTCCATTAAATTAAACGCCAAACAGAATAATTAATTAAGCATCGTAAAATGTCAATTATATTGTGTCCTTTTGAACTTTTTTACTCAATCTGCAATTTCTAATTCCTTGATACCCTGTTAAAAAATCAACCGGTAAAATATCTTCTTTCTATACTTAAATTTGCTTAAATTCTAGGGCAATTTTGTTAAATTGTGATAAAAAAGTATTCCCGTTTTCGTACTGTTTTAATTAAATGTACAAAAATATTCTACTGAGAGTTTTTTTTTCAAGATAGTTTATTAAACACGTCTTCTACGTGTTGAATAGTATTAGTCTCGAAATTTCCGATTCCCCCAGCGGAGAGGTGTAGTAGAGAGAAGTCGGGACATCAAAGATGGAACAAAGGCGCGCCTGGGGAGAGAGAGGAAACAGAAACTGTACTGTAACTGTGGAGTCGCCGAGATTGTGCGGTTTGAGGTGCCGGATTGAATGTGGTCCCCCGGGCCGGATGTCTGCCACTCACTACCACAACACACGCGCGCGGTCAACCCGGCGAGAGATACGAGGGGCGAACAGAGCGAACAGCACCAATAATTGATAGGCCACGTTACATTAAAAAATATATCCTTTAATGGTAGAAAAGCGTTTTAGTTAATTCCATTTTGTCATTTAAAAACAATTCATTGGCATTATGGCATTCATGCGGCTACTATAAAGTCAAATATGTCAGTAGAATAACAGTGTTTATGTTATGACTTGAATTATCAGCTACGTTGCTACGTATGTGATTCATACTTCGCTTTACTTTTATTCTTACGCTGGATTGCTTGATTCGATTTAAGGATGACGAAAACAAAACTATGCCATTTATTCGGAAGAATATGATTTTCTAGCTAGTGTTGCTCGATCGGACGGCCATCATAAGGACGAGGACCCGATCTAATTGTTATGCCGTCGTACAACGTGTTTGCTATCAATCACATCCGTGACAGCGAGAGTGTGCACGGTGCAGCAGTGTGCATGCGGTGCAATAGCGACGCCGCTGCCGCTGCCGCTGCGGTCGGTCCGTGACCGCACGCTGACCGCACCTGCCACATCGGCGACCGCGCTCACAGCCCCTCCCCCACCCCCTCCCCCACCCCCTCCCCCTCCTCTCCACCCTCTCATCCGTAACGTAACCCTCATTACTCTCAGTGATGTCTGACCCTAATGCGGATTGCACCTCCTCTAAAAACAATATATCTCCAGCTTCCTGGTAATAATAATTGTTTCGTTTGACTTCTGTTAGTTTTATTTTGTTATCTTTATTTGTGAATTGGTTAAAAACATATGTCTCGTGTTTTAGTTGCAACCAACGAGTATTCATCCACTCACTTGTTAATAACCACCATACTGTGTAGCCCCATGCCCTGGGTCGGGGTCTCGTATGCTCTCGGTGATGCTCGAAAATGCATGACTCGATCAAAAGTGTTTTGTAAAATTTTGTGCTACCAGACAAGTACTAAATTAAATTATACTCTTTTAAACGAATGCACCAATCTAAAACAGTGTGGCCGGTGTTGGAGCATTGAGTTCAATAATTGGTTCTACTTCATTGTACTCCAACAGTACATTTTTAAAACTCACTTCTGCGTCTGTCTGGGCGGACTGAGAGTTTATGGAGATGTGAATTTTGTACACATATTTGTCTAACTAGTAACTGAGGAGCAGAAAATATTGCCAGGTAAGAGGGGGGAGGGGGGATGGAAAGAGAAGGTTTTTAATTAACGTGTTACAAAATTATAATCGCCCCTATATCAGCACATAGACGCCAACGGCTCTAAAGTTCAATATTAGGCAAAAAGAGTAAATTTGGTCAGTTGAGCTAGGATAGGACCTGTAAAGGCAATTCGGAGTCTATCAAGGTGGAGTTTACTCATACATACTGCAATACGATACCGGTAATTTAAAAAAGATTAAAAATACTTTAAAACGCTACAGTTTTAACATAAATTTTAAATAAATATTAATGCACTTTTGAGTAACGGCCGCTTAGTCATGTGCCTTCAGAACTACTTACACCTTCAATCCCACACTCCGTACCACCTTTACCCTCTAGCCACCTACCCCCCCCTCCCCCCGCCCCAAGGCATTTCAATATCACCTCGCCCCAGACCCACAGCGACAGCACCCTCAAGTGTCTGGACTCTGGCCTCATACCCTCGTGCATACCCCGCCATACCCGCCACACCCGCAGTCCCTGCCCCGTACCCCGGGTCGGCGGCCGCTCGTTACCCGTCAGTAATTAGTCACGTACCGTCCATTGTTTACGACCTTCGACCTCCCCGTCAGCGCCAAGCACTTTTTATTTTCCAATTATTATTTCACCAGCGAGTCTTGGAATCGAGGAAACGGAGACGCGGGTATTCTTGATTGTCGGGCAAATTAAAAACAATCCCCTTCCCCCACACTCCCCCCGCGGTTAACCCCCCCTCCCATCCCCGCCCACCACTTCACCGGCACTCGACGTTGACGTATACAAATTACATTTTAAGTTGAAATGTAATTTAGACGCGGTAGTTAATGAAATCTCCGCCGCGCGTCGCGTCCGTCGCGAGATGCGAGCGAGCGATGGACGCGTCGAGGCAGTCGTTAAATATTATTGCGTTTTTAATTAACTGACGCTGTATTCGTTGATGGTGTTTTTCAGTTTTATTGCTCTTAAACTTCGAGTAAATCATTCCGTCGTTTGTAATGGAGATCGCGTTATTTTGATCGAGTATGGAACTGGAACCACTGTAAAATTATGTTTGGCTTATCAATAAAATCATCATTAATTGGACTTTTTCTAATAGATCTAGGTAAATAATGCTACCGTGGTAAATTTTTTTCAATATGTCATAATAAGAGTATTGATTTGCAAAATTCAATCAGTGTGTTCTAACAATATTGGCCTAAGGTCAACAATGTGTTATAGTATTACATATTGAACAGGACATGCACTTTTAAGTGGTTCATCTGAGGAGTAGGGGGAATCTAATGAATTTTAATGACCAGATAAGGCGTTATTGTTCTGTAATATTACCTGTTAAGTGCTCAGCAATAAAACTCCCTAATTACTGGACTGACTTCCACACTTTCACTACTATAATACCCCGAAATATTTTCTTTGCAACAGTAAGTTACAGCGTGAACTCAAGGGCGTGGGCTACACTGCCTACCTTCTGTTAAACATATTTCAGTATCCTCGCCGCACGTCTAATCTACCCGCGCGTGTTCCAAATTAACTGTAGAGCACCAGTCGGGAGCCCGGAGCCCTTGCACACATCCCCGCAACTTGTCGCTATCTCGTGGCCGCCGGCTTACACTTACTCACCCGGGATTACCAAGTTGAGCCATTAAGACGTGATCGCACCGGCGGCCCGTCGGCGACTAACTACCCTTGTAGTCGGTAACTAACTGCAATAATCGGTTACTAGTCGGTTTGTTCAACTGCCCCTATACCTACTTGTAGTGGTGGTGGTTACCTGAGCGGGTGTAGTCAGCGAGCGGATGCAATTATCACTTCACCCCCGCCTTTCCCATTTACATTCTGTCGATTATATTCAATTGACATTTCGTTTCCATTTGTACATTTCATTACGGCACTTGATTGTATCTAGATTATAATTGGATTCAACTTTTACCAACGTGCGTTTAAACCTTGTTGTCTATAGTAATGAACTTCAAAAGTTTTTAATTTACAAGCCGAACTTAATTCACATAAAAATCTTGTTTTATTTTCATTCTTATTAAAAATACTTTATCACCCATTAATTTTGCTCAAGTCATTAAATTTTATTCTGAAATGATTGACACTTAATTCAAATAGCCTAATTATTTACCTCTTTAATTGTTATTTATTAAGTACTTTTTTATCTTATTTCTATGATATTGTTTGCTTTATATTTTTAATGAAAAGACACCTTTAAGGTATTAAGAATTAAAATCTTATTTTTTTATTGGTAGGGCCAGTGGTGAGCACTTTCTTGTACTACCTGATTTAGACAAGGCACTACTCTGTCTGAATAATTTTGGAAGAACCCCTTTCAGTAAGCGGTTTTAGGTGAAAAATGTATAATTGTTAAAAGATTGTTTTTATTTAATGACGAAGTTATGCATTTTTTAACTTGTAGATTTTTTTTTAATTCGAAGAATTTCATTCTTTAGGGTTGCAAATGAAAGTGTTATACGTTTTTATTTCTTCAATGCTTGCAGGTAATTTTTAAAAATCTATTGTATTTGGGCTTGCTATTATTTTTAAGAAAAGAAAAATTTGGACCCAAATCTGTTGTAATGGTACATTAGTTTAACCAATGGTATATACTCATTGGCATAAATTCTTCTAAAAATTATATCTGCAATCTCTATATGTGTTGGAGATGTGCATTTCATACTTGTAGATTTTTAAGACCAATGAATTTCATTCTGAAGGCCTACCTGAAAAGTGTGATATCACGTGAAAAGAATATCTTAGATGGATGAGCGTCAATATTGATTTCGTTAATCTTGTAAATTAAAATTCAAAACACAGTATATTATACAATTTTACATTTGGGCTAGGCCTTTGACAAATATTTTCAATGAATGTTTGGGAACCTACTTTTTGTTTATTTGTGACGGGTGGACCTGATGTTTATAGTTTTGCTGTAGAAAGACCTTGTCGAAACATAAACCTTTATACTATATTGGTGTATTGAGTTCTTTTTCAGGAAAAATGCTGAAAGATTGATGACTAATGTGTATTGGTGTTGTAGGTACGGGCAACACGAGCACGGACGGGACGTACAAGCCGTCGTTCCTGACGGACCAGGAACTGAAGCACCTGATACTGGAGGCCGCCGACGGGTTCCTGTTCGTGGTCACCTGCGACACCGGCCGCGTCATCTACGTCTCCGACAGCGTCAGTCCCGTCCTCAACCACTCCCAGGTACACCACACCACAGGGTCCCATGCTGAAAAGTATTGTTGTCCAACAATTAACTATCAAGAACCTCTTTAAACCGCGGCTTTACGGCCACACCCAACGTCACACTTTAGTGGTTAAGTTTGGGTTAAGTTGGTATTTTACAATTCAAACATGTTGTCTTATCTTAATACCCGTGTCAGTGTTAAAGAGGCAAGTACATAATGAATTATGTGAAATATCCTTGAAATATTAACTTCCCTTAGTTGCATGACATTAAAATAATTATTTTCCAGTGAATATTGAATATCCTCGGTCAAAAAATTGAATGGATAAAAAAAATTAGGTAAGATTGTACTATTTTATGCGCTTGGCATAAAATATTGAAGTAATCTCTAATTAAAGAATATAAATCTCTTTAAAGAGTGATCATTTTAATCTATTAACATATTCTTTAAAAATATATGTAAATACTTGAAAATGTTAACTCTTATATGTAAATTATGAAATTTGCTGCGTGTGTAATCAAAATATTTGAATAACACTTGAGAAAATAATCACCATTTAACTATGACTCCTGTCAGTGGAATTGATCCCTCTATCACCTTTCTAGGTGAAAAATAGTGTTAAACATTTTTTCTGTGCACTAAATTTCTTATTTAATTGAAATAATTAAAAACAAAATAGTTTAGTTTATACATGATTAAACTATTACACCTTTCATGATGTTTTAAACAAAAATCAAACTTTCAATGCAAGTTATTTTGTTTAATCAAGGATTTTATAATTTTTTTAAGTCACTACTTTTATTAAGAAGTTGTTTGACAATCCAATGTCATCAGTTTCGGTTGGGCATATTGTAACAATGAAGCATGTCAGGAGTATCATGATTATCCCCTTAGTCAAACAATCAAAGAATAAAATTATGTGACATTTAACACTGAAGAGTAGCTTATTTGCACCCTCCTTACCCATCTGTGATGTTTGCCGTGCAGAGTGACTGGTTTGGCTCAAGCATTTTCGAGCACCTACATCCAGAAGATGTGGAGAAGGTGCGGGAACAGCTGAGCACGCAGGAGCCACAGAACTCCGGGAGGATACTGGACCTCAAGACCGGCACCGTCAAGAAGGAGGGGCACCAGTGTGAGTATGGAATACGGGTGCAGTTGGTACAAATTAGAAAATATGAAATGCAAAAGTAAGTCAAACTGGCCTCATTTACTGGTAACTGTTGGCCTGTGCTCACGTCACAGGAAACCTTTCTGCTGTTCATAAACCAATAAATTTGTTATTGAAAACCTATTTTTGTGATTGTATTACAGTGTTAACTCCAACTAATTCATTCTGATTTTTTCCCACATGATTCTCAATTGTGTTGTAATTGAATGATGTATCTGTGGTCTGTTGGAGATAAAAAATTCACATATTGATTTTTGTCGATTTAATTCTTACAAACCATAGCAATAAAAATTTTACACATAGGGTAGAGAAATTTAACAACATTATTATAATTTCCTATTAAAAATCTCAATTTAGAAGTTTTTGTAATTTTTTTTTAACAATCAAATTTTTTAAGAAGATAAGATTTGTAAAATGAGGCTATATCCTCCTTCTCCCCCTCCTTCTTACATGTTTTGATTGCTAACCACTTTTTTTGTTACAGCATCCATGAGATTATGTATGGGTTCGAGAAGAGGCTTTATCTGCCGAATGAAGGTAATTATTTCTGTAACGTATTCTATTATTTAATCTCATGGAAAATAATTAATCTATACTAACCATAGACAAGAATATGTAGTTGTGAATTTTTAAAAGATAATTTTCAAGGATAGTTTTTATTCTTGGCCAGATATCCATATATATAATTCCGTAAGCGAATCGGTCCCCACGATTTATCTCGAGTTAGAAGAAAGACAGAGTAACGTATGATGGCTCATTTTAAAGCTTGAGGGCCAAGGACGCAAGGAAAAATACCAGAATTATCAAAAGTTACCTGGGCTCCGCCCCATTGGACCTTGAAGTTCCAATGTTAATCTAATGGGAAGAAGATTTTTAGATTTACACGTGTGATTAAGCAGATGTTCCCGTGTTTTATCATAAACTCAGCTGGTTATTGAGCAGATATTTTGAGTTAAAATAACCTCATAGTTTATAACTTTAAAAAAATTGGAAATGCACTAAAAAAAAGGAGAACACTAATAGTCATGAACGGATTATGGATCCACCAGGAGATTTCATCTTGACCCCATATATGTCATTAAGGAAATAGGAGTAGAATGATTTTTATATTCAGCATAAAAATAAAAAAATAAAAATTATATTAGACGTGGCATGGTTGATATAATGGTTAATCGTCTTTACTCAGTGAATGTCGTTTAGTTATTACGTTACTGCTTTATATATTGGCTATTTAGTAGTTAGAGTTGAATAGTTGAATTTTTTTGAGTGTTTAATTATTTTCGACTGAATTATTATATGTAAACTACTAATATTGGATAACCTTCGTATGAGGAATATTTTGTTTTGGTTTCATCCATTCTCTGCTTTTTCTTTAAGTAGGTCGCAGGGAAACAATAAACGCCCGTTAATCCATAAAGACGGGGAGTTTTTTTATGTAAATGATAGTGTGCAAAAACTAACAATATATGAAACAGTGTTCTACTTCATGACGAACAGATAAAATTGACTACAATCAATGTATGAGGGACGTCGGTAGCACTAAACGTAAGGAGGCATGGGGGCACGGGGGACACATGGGAGAAATAGGGGAAATAAGAAGACACAGGAGGGCACGGAGGAACTGGGAGGGACGGCGGGGATGGCAGA
Organism: Neoaliturus tenellus; assembly: GCA_030545055.2. Classification (NCBI taxonomy): domain Eukaryota; kingdom Metazoa; phylum Arthropoda; class Insecta; order Hemiptera; family Cicadellidae; genus Neoaliturus; species Neoaliturus tenellus. The sequence continues at coordinate 101,537,212 of CM061533.1, forward strand.
AGGGGACCACGGGCAGTACAGGGGAGTTCGGGAATATGGGGGCACCGGCATGCAGGGTGCCGGTGGCACTGGAGACAGGAGGGCATGAGGGGCTCGGTGGAGGCATGGGCAACATAGGGTCACAGGGAGAAACGGCGAGCATTAGGGTACAAAAGCATGGAGGGTGCGGAAGCATAGGGGGCAATGTGGGGGGGGGGGGCATGGGGATGCACTGGGGCACGTGGCGGCTGGGGTAATGGGGCACAAAGAGCAGTAGGAGTGTCGGTGGCAAAAGGTGTAGATGGGCATGGGGGACACGGTTGCTCATAGAGTGCCCGGGGGCACGTGGCGGAGCGGGAGTTGGAAGGCACAATTGGCAGTATAAGGGCGTTGGTGGCACCAGGCTCTGGGGGCAGATGGACATGGGGACACTGGGGATTCTTAGGGGACATAGAGAGCATGGGGGCCAAGGGGAAAAATGGTGGGCAAATGGGCACGGGAGTACATGGGCGCTCGGGGCACAAGGGTTGTCGGGGGCACTGGTGTAAGGGGGGCAAGGGGGTATAGGTTGCATTATGAGGAATGGTGGACATCGGACACGGGGGTATGGATGCATGGGAATGGGTGTACAAGGGGTGGGGCCTACTAGAGGCTCGGTGGCACGGAAGTTGGTTGGGCATGGGGGGCATTGGGGAGGAATGAGGAAAATATAGGGCACGGGGGCCACGGGGATGAACTGCAGGCATGTGGGCAAGAGAGAATGAAGGGCACAGGGATACGAGGGGGCAAGGGGGTACAGGGGCAAGGAGGTAGTCGGGCCCGGGGCCTAGGGGGTACAGGTAACACGGATCAGGAGAGGTGAACGGGAGCACGGGGAGGCTGGGGTCACGGCGAGTGTGGGGGAATAAGGAGCACAGGGGTCCAGGGTGAAGGAGTATACAATATTATTATTAATGGGCTTATGTTGTATTGAACTATTTTATTTATTTGAGTTACAAACTCTTCATGAACATGTTTAAGGATAAAACTATTTTTAACCTTAATAAAATAAGGTAGTATAATACCTTTTACTATGTTTGGTAGCATAATAGTGCAATAATTTTCTTTTATTCACAAAATAGACTACTGTATTTTAATACATGTGAAATTATTAGTAAATTACTGATTTGATACCGCCAAAAAGTTTCGTCAAAATTAGGAAATATTTGACTAGAAAACCCAAACGTGTAAATTCACACTACAGCTTGAGAAAAATACAGTAGGCCTAATATTGCAAAGAGGTGATAAATTGAAACTTATTTTTGGAGACATCACCATTTTGATTTTTAGGGGCCTTCGCCCCTACACTCCACTAGTTTGGCATGAATTGCCTGTAATAAAAATTCTAGTTTGTATATAGGGTGAGGTAGACCATCCGTACACAATATCTAGCGGCTTGATAAAATTAGCCAAATCCTACATTACTACTTAAATCCCCTTTAATTTGATGCCAATGTATTTGTTTATTTCTTTCAAATCCCTCAGACGCCACAAAAGGGTATTTTAAAAATAATTGGAAAGGTCTATTTAATACAAACAGTTTGATGAAAACAGAATATTTGTTCTACATCCGATTAAAAATGGTGGCCATTTTTGTGTCCAAAATAAAAATATAAGAAACATCATGTAATTTGTTTATCATTGGTTATAAATGGAGTAAGGTATACATTGAAGTACCTTAGGCTGCACTTTGGGGGTTTTTTTTTGAGTTGCAGGAGTGCTGCTTTTGGCCTTTAACTATTGTCAACTACTACTCGAGCAGTACCAGTTGTGTAGTAGCTGACAATGGCGAAAGGCCAATAGCGCTCCAACTCAAAAAATCACAATGTGCTGCCAGGTGGACAACACACCTTTAATGTTGCTTTCCGGGTCGTACAATTTATATTGTTAAATTTATTTTCATAATTATATGTGCGATGGTGAAACCTAGTATACCCACACGTATGATAAATTTTGAAGACAGTTAGAGGGTTTTAAGACCAGTTAGAGGGTTTTAATGAATCAAAGTAAAACCCCCAAACTGGACTTGTCGATAAATAGACACTCTGCATCTCTCGACATGTCCCACTTAACACGTTGGCTACCGAAAAGTTAAGAAAAAACCTTTAAAATAGACCAGCGTCACATGTATGTGTCACTCAAGGTGTTTCCAGTGGACCCATGACATATATGGGACGCTCTGGTCAAATCCAGTGGACCGACGGCACAAATATGGGACGCAGTCACCGTTCAGTTAAATGACTCGCCACGCCCATTAGGTACACTGAATTGATCTAAAACCTGTTTATCGGTCTATAGGAATGTGTGACACACATGTGTGTCGCTTGGTCTCTGGGTACGACCTCAATTTTCATTTTTTACAGCTTTTCGAAGTTGACTGTCTTGTCTGCTCACATGTTGCCATTATTGTTTGTTTACTACACATTCCAAATGGCGTTTTTTATTGTGTGACCCATTGCCCTGTATATTTTAGTATTTTTTTAGTGTAGTAAAACTATTTTTCATTTATTTCCCAGCCATCCAACTCATGACACGTATGTGAGACAGTCGGTCTCTAGCAAACAAACATAATACAAAATATTACTATAGACCGACGTCACACATACGTGACGCAATAAAAATGCCAAAATAGCATTGAAATAATATTTTATCGCAACATGCATGAGTAAATCTATATTACACTTCAAATCATATAAAAATACCGAAACAAAATTTTCGGTCTCTGGTTTACTGTTGGTCGCAATGCCTCAGTCTGTGGTGAGAGTTTCGAGTACTAGGCTCGGTCTGCTGGGAACTCCTGGTGACCCGGATTCCCGACCGTCGGTAGCCAACGTGTTAAGGTTTCAAGTGCTTGAGCAAAACGGAATTAGCTTATCACAATATTTAGCATTGTTTGATACTCAACCCTCGATTTTACGCTGATTTTACAGTCATTAGTCACTGTTGTGGCCATGGTTTCACAACCATCATTGACAGACAATATTTTATGCTATATATTACTGTTGCATCGCTAGCTACTCCTTTTCTGCAGACCAATCATCTTTAAGATATCACCCAATCTACAATAAAGGGTGGGCTAATATTGGCTTGGGAAAATGACATTCACTGACATTCATTTTGCATTTCAGTACCTAGGTCCACTTTGCTTCAAGTTTGTGGGATTTTACTGTACATTGGTACGTGACGACCATGTTCGTATGTGTTTAGGTTGGCAACCTGGGACCGGACAGCATGGCGACGGGCCACCTGAACCGGCTGAAGCAGCGAAACAGCCTGGGGCCTTCGCGCGAGGGCCACAACTACGCGGTGGTCCACTGCACCGGCTACATCAAGAACTGGCCGCCCACAGGTCAGTTCGACAATCACGCGCTCGCTGGTAAGTTGCACCTCCCGAGTGTGGTCATGCTTATACCCGGTCACATGATGCCAGCAACGCTAGCAAAGCAAACGATAAAGTGGCAAAAAATTGAGTCACGACAAACTTTTTTTGCATTGTTATCATATTTTTTAATACATCTTAACCAAGCGTATTGGTTAAGGTTCTTAGTGAGTAATTGGAGTGGTGTTAAGAATTCACACTGCTGAACATGGTTTGTGTTGCTTCCTTCAAAGGTTGTACAGTAGAAGCCCTCAAGTCCGGCCTCAGATGGTTCGTTCGCCGGATAATCTGGTCGCGGTATTCCGTTCAGTCCAGGGCGTCTCCCAGTGAAAAAATAGACAAAAGACAAGAGTCAAGAGTCAACTTGTCCCTTGTTATATCACTAAAATATATCAGTTCCATTGCCTATTTCTGGACTATTCGGTTTCAGATATTTTTTAAAACTTTGTGTTAGTGTTCTATTTTTGATCGTTATCTTTTTGTTGGGTATTTCGCGGCCCAATCGTCGATGTAACACGGAAGTTAGGTCTCTAGACGGATTCTGTCGCTTATATGGTCCCATTTATACGTTAGGGCCTTTGTTGACAGAAGTTCAGTATTATTGTCTGTTAAACACAGGTTCATCACTAGTGACCGCTTGTTGCTTTCCGATCGTCATTTCGGCGCTACAACGTCTGAGAGGGAGCGAATGAATCATTTTATTTAAAAAGTTGATACATAGCATTGATTGGGCAAGTATGATACCCTTCATTGTTAAATAGATCCTTATAGTTCATTGTTGGAACACCCATATAATACAGGTCTCTGTTCAATCCGTTTAATAAACCGCCAGTTAATCTGGTCCCGAGTTGGCCGGATTTGAGGGCTTGTACTGTATCCATTGAGGAGCCCATTCATTTTGTGCAGGTTACTTGCTAGTTGCTGGCATCGTGCAAACATTTACTAGAATAATGTTAATCTGTTACTGGTTAAGTGTAGAGTTCAGTTAATTTTAAAGTTAAAATTTTAGTCTACATGAATCTATTTAAATATTTGTTATAAATGTTTTAAATCGTTTATTGGTGATTAATGAAGTGTAGAATTAACCTGCTAAGTAACTTTTAAAATTCTTATGTGACACTCAAGGCAATAATGTCCTTTAATTAGATGCAATCCTACAAAATTGCACTTGGACAGTAAAATTTTCCTGTCTCCTGCTTAATCATGTAATTTTTGTTGTATCCCTTGAATACAATGTCAATTGGAACGTCTATAAAACATCGAAATAACATATATTTGCCTGGTCTAATTAGTAAAAAAATAAAAATAAAAATGACACTAACTAGCATTTTCTAAACAAAACTCAAGCTTAATTAAAAATCATACTGCCGAATGCCACTTTAAAAATATCTGATATATCTGCTTTAAAAATCTATAGGTGTGCCATTTACTCTGTTATCTAAGACATTAGCATTTGAACTGTGTTGGTGTCCGCATGTCAGCAGGTGTACAGATGGACCGACAGGAGGAGGACGGCACGCATTGTTGTCTGGTGGCCATCGGTCGGCTGCAGGTCACCTCGACTCCCAACACCAGCGATCTGTCCGGGGCCAACAGCAACGCTGGTACGTACATGATGGCACACGGAGAAGTAGGAAGTGTATACAACTGGCTTATCAATTCATTTCCGACGATCAACTTTGGCTATCAGATCGTCAGTTACAATGCTCGGGACTTCCACTCTTCTCTTCATCATCAATGTTTGTTTGTCCATTTTAAAACAGAAAGTACCACTTCCTGACAGAAATTTCAGTCATTATGTTGTTCCCGTACACTTCACACAGTCCTTGGTGAATTTGTATTGGTTTCAAGTTTTTTGCAAAAAAAAAAGAATAATCGCACCTTACAACTTGCATTATTTTCGATTTGAACTACACATTTAAAATTTGAATATTACAAAAAAAGAGCAGCGCAGAGATGTTGTTGTCATGTTTAATCGCCGACTGAGGTGCCAACCATGAGCTCGCCATTATGTATACGAATGCATATACCTGGCGGCGTCAGTTGGAAACAAAACTTTATATACTGTTGTGAACTATTCTGGCAAAATTCGGAAGGGAAACAGGAATAATGAGCAGGAAAATATAAGAAGTATATGGAAATTGTTCGGATTGAGTTTTGTGGACACCCTCTCTGATGCAATATTCATTTTTAATAGGAGTCATTTGGTCAATTATATTACTGTCTCTTTCTAACGCCAAGTTGACACTTGCAGTCTGTTCTGATAAATCTTGTTGTATTGTTGAATGGTTTTTCCTTGAGAAAATTAATATCACACAATTTTTCCTGAGGGTTGAATGATTAAAAATGTTACCTATTTACACATTTACTACCAGTAACGAATTCAAGTGAGCTAGCTCAGTAGCAAAAAATATAGATTGTTCAGCACATAATAATATATAGCTCATGTTATAAAACATAATGTTGAACACTAAAATATTCCTTGATACTTAAGTTTTTTAAAATGGAGTTTTTTAAACCCTTTCATAAAAATTCCCCCACAAGTACTTATGTGCTTTGTAAAAAAATGTTCGCTTGCTTCTCTAAGTAAGGTTTTACCCCTGACTGATTCATGTAGGATTAGATATTTGTATACTTACTCTATAATTTACTCTCTGTATGTCGATTTGAAACAAAATTTTTTTATTCATCACATTTCATCTCCAAATAGCCTTTCGCAGGATTATCTTGAAACTATAATATCAAAATGTTGTTGATGAAAAGACCAAAAATTAAATATCAATAAGTTAAAATTAAACCCTTTACAAATGTTGAGAATCCCTAACAGTTGCCTGGTATAGTAAGTGGTCATATGTCCCTGTTGTTGCAGAGTTCATCTCGCGCCACTCGATGGACGGCAAGTTCACGTTTGTGGACCAGCGAGTGATCGCGCTGCTCGGCTACACTCCGCCTGAACTGCTCGGCAAATCTTGCTTCGAGTTCTTCCACCCGGAGGATCAGACCCACATGAAGGAGAGCTTTGAACAGGGTGAGTGAGACTAGACTGAATTATGGCCCTGAGTTTTTCAACCCTGGGGTTGAAAGTCTGTTTATACAAATAGCCAGCACAGCAATTTTTTAAAGCATAAACAAAGATACCTGGCTAATAAGTGCTACTTTAAAAAATTGTCACCAAGATGGGAAATAAACAAGAAAAGAACAATTTTAAATAATTTGATTCCCTGGTGATTAAGAAGTGAGGAGGAACCTCCTCCTTCCTATAAAAATTACGAAGGCGCTTCCTTCCTATAACTGGAAATTGGAATCCTGGAATAATAAACATTGGGATTAGCAAATAAAGTTAGAATAAGTTGCTAATTGCAACAGAATTGATCGCACACATTGGTCATACACTCTTTTGGATCACATCATTCATGCAGATGTTCTACTTCTTCAAAAACATAACCTAAGTAATAAATATTTTTAATGATTTTTGTTTTTTTGTTTTTTTACTGTTTTTGTATAGCCATGTAACTTTTTTATTACTATTACTTTGTTTCGGCCATAAAACATGCGATCAGACCAACAAAAACCAACTTTCAGCCCATGCAAAGTGTACTGTTTAGCTGTAATGATTGAATAATTAATTCTTAAATTATAAATCAAGAAAATAAATTAAGTAAGATACATTTTTTTACAGTTGCTGAATCGACTTATTTTTAAAAAACATGTTCGTATCAGCTCAAACTTGTGTGGCTTTGTAATTTCTTCTTTTTCATTTATGCTATCGAGTTAACATTAACCCATGAGTGGAACTTTTGATTACATTATTTGTTTGTTTGGTTGCTGGAAGTTTAATGTGTTTGTGTTGCAGTGTTGAAGCTGAAGGGGCAGGTGATGTCTGTGATGTACCGTTTCCGAGCCAAGAGTCGAGAATGGGTGTGGCTGAGGACTTCGGCCTTTGCGTTCCTCAATCCATACCACGACGAGATCGAGTATATAGTTTGCACCAACACTACAGCTAAGTGAGTGAATGCAAAATTTTAGTTAGGAAACAAACTAGGAATGCAGGAAGTCATAGTCATAGTCAAACATTATTATTGTACATCATGTACATTAGTAGTACAGTTAAAAGCATCTATATAAACAAAAAAGTTATAATCTTAACAAAAGAAATTTCTCCTGTTTACAGAAAATGTTAGAGTTTTAAATCAATTTGTTAAGGTGGAAAATTCATAAAAATTATATACTGCTAAATTTAAATTATACTCTTTAAGCATTTTCTTGAATTTTCGTAAATCTTTTTCTTTTTTATATACAATTAATGACATACGAGGCCTATTCAGAAAGTAAGGAACATTTTCGTCTTACGCCGTTAGGCGCGCACGTATCGCCTATATTAGGGTATGAGAGCACTCGGGGCTCGGGGCCTCATTGGCTATCCAGCCGTGACACTAGGAGCATCGTCGCTCTGCTAGTTTTCTTTATTTATAAATTCAAAATGGCCGCTCCCGGAAAAAATGCTGCCAGTTGCGAAGTGCGATCGGTAGCACGGTTTTTGTTGGCAAAAACCTTAAAACCAATAAAGATTTATCGAAAAGTGTGCGAGGTGTATGGGAACAATGTCGTGAATGAAAGTTTTGTGCGTAAGTTGTGTATTCAGTTTACAAATGACCGAACCAGTACTTGATGAGCAGTAGTGGACGATCGAGCATTGTGACTGACGAACTGGTCACTAAAGTTGACGAGAAGATCCGTGAAACCCGCTGCTCCTCCATAACGGAGCTTTCGTTATCTTTCCCTTAAGTTTCACGGACTTTGCTGTGTTGAAATTGAAAGAATAAAAATCAATAAATCTCTATCGGTTTTAAATTTTTGCCAACAAAAACCGTGTTATCGATCGCACTTCGCAACTGGCGGCCTTTTTTTTACGGGAGCGGCCATGTTGAATTTAAAAATAAAGAAAAGTAGCAGCGCTACGATGCTCCTAGTGTCACGGCTGGATAGCCACTGAGGCCCCGAGTGCTCTCATATCCTAATATAGGCGATACGCGCAAGCCTAGCGGCGTAAGGCGGAAACGTTCTTTACTTTCTGAATAGCCCTTGTATTTTAGAAAAACGTTACCAGCATATGAGCTTTTTTTAATGGGTAATGGTCAAGTCTGATGTATAAAAGGTAAACTACTGTTTTAATATTCTTATTGTAATTCAATTTTAAGATTTTATGTTGTTTATCATCATATTGTTAACTGCATTTTCAATATAGTATTCTTTTAATATAAAATTCTTTATTCACTTGTAATATTTAACACAAGAATTTGAAAGTAATCATAGGTTTCAGTTGGAAACTCTTTCAACCCTTAATCCGTTTAACACGTTTAGTGTCTTAAGTTACTTTTTTCAAAATAATTTTTGTTTTGTTTTTATATTACATCATGTTAATAATTTAAGTACCAAAGTAAGAGTGTTCAAGATAGAAATAACTTGAAACATAAACTGTGTACCCTCTAGCCTTTATGTTTGCTTATTTTAGAAAGTTCATTGTTACGAAAACAGATAATTATGTATGAGAACTCTCTAGACTCACTCTTTCTTTTGGGTACTGTGGAATTCCTGTTGACACTGGTCTTGTGTTGTTGCAGGTCACTTCACTCTACCGGGGACACGGCAGGAGAGACGGAACAGATTCCATACCAGCCAGGGATAGACTACAGTCTGCAACGCAGGGACGTGTACTCGCACATCCCCCAACATATACACGGTAAGGTCCTTGCAATCATATTGTTACTAGTTATGGTTGAATCCACGATTTTCGAGTCTTGATTCCGAATTCGAGTCTTAAAATATCAAATCTTGATTCTTGAATCATGAATCTTTTGAATTACTCAAATTTTGAATATCTTTTTGCAATAGGAATAACTATAAAAAATTTAAAAATAAACAAAATTCATGCATTCTAAAGTAAAGAGGGATTATCTCTTTAATTGATTTGATTCACTTGAAGATAAAATATTATGAAGCAAACAATGTGTATCAAGTAGGTTACTTTGTGATTTTAAACACAAATTTTAAACTAAATCATTAGTATAATATGGTAGTAGTAGAAATAATTTCACTCAAAAACATAAACCCCGTTTGATTTTAAAACCACTTTTTGACAAGGCTAGTTTCTGGGACTCCAAACTATAAAATAACAATAGTATACATATTTTCTACTCAGGCAATATGACCCTTGTATGGACAGCACACATAGATGAACCTCAAACTAATAATGGTTAACTTAGAGTACTGTAATATTTTTTAGGGCTAAAGTCTAGGTAGTCAGGATTATTGGTTATGGACAGGAAAATCTAAATACTCTCTCTGTCTCTCTCCCACTGGAACCTGACTGGCAATTTGGAATGGAGTATAGTTAAAATTTTATACATATGGTGTGTGTGTACGGTAAGACTTAAGGCCAGGACCATGATACTTTTTTGTTTTGAATCCCTAGAAGCCAAAATACCGTTCCTTACAATTTATATATATATATTTCTCCGTTAACTTGAACTAGAATGTAACCTCCAATTTTGATGAAATTTGGTACAGAGGTGTAAGGCAGCATTCATCAGGTCCTGAGGTGGCCATATTTATGAGCGTCTTCTGTTTTTTCACTCATTTATGTGTTATGTTGCAGGTAACCAGACCGGGCGGCCGGGCAGTAACCAGGCGGTGTACAGCAGCTACGAGGCGACCGCATCGCCCATCGGCTACAATTCGCCCTCGCAGGGGTCGGTGTTGAGCCGCATCTCCAAGACGCCCCCCACCACCCAGCACTCGTCCGCCTGGACCACTCTACGACAGGTGAGGGACTTCATAGTGCAACGACACTTGTACAGCATCAACTATACCCGTCATGTGGTGGTCCCTGATGGCGGTTTTGTGAACTATGTCAGACTGGAACTTTATGGAGTGCATTGTCCATTAGTCGTTTGATATTTTTCAGCTGACATACTCGAAAATGAGCGTGACAGTATAGATATATTATTTACAGTCTTGAGCGCCTTAGGCCTGATGGTAAAGCTGAAGAGAATTCCGTAAGTTTCTACATAATTATATAAATTTTAATTCACAAATTTAATGAACTCTTGTCTTGGATGTAGGATATAAAGAGATGGCTCTCCTACTTCTGTCTTCTACAACATCCTAAAGCAGAAGTCAGTAAATATTCAATTTTGAACTGCCAGTGTATATTAGGTATATAGGCTGTATAATAATATATTGAGGTGCAGCTCCTCTCACAGTTAATGATGAAAGACATTTAAAAGCCACACAGGGTAGTTATAAATTATTGGACACATTTTAAGATTGAATAAATCAATAACTAAACTAAGCAACTTAGAAATATGGGAATTGTCTAATTAAATACTGTATTTTAAACAGTTTTTATCACAATACAAGAAAACATTACTGTTATATAATTCTTTTTAGAAGTAAACTAAACTGTTTCCATGTGCTCTTCATGGTTTGCACACAAAGTTAGCCTCTAACCACCATTAAATGAAAAAAAAGAAAATCCCCTGTTACTTACTTAACTTTTCACTTTCATATGTTTCACTTACTTTAAGATGTTACCAAATAAAAGATTTTCCCTATTTACAGTTTTTTTTTTTTTGTATTTGGCATATTAGGCCTACTTTGAGTCAGAAGCCTAGCCTAGACACCTGGATGCTACAGCTGAATCAGAATCACTAAATGTAATTGGTGGATTTAAATTGTCATTTTCAACGCTATCTACTTCCTTTGTCTTTGATGATAAGAAAATCTTCACCACTCATTTTGTTTAGGAATTATTTTGACTTCTCCGAAATACTCAAGCTATGTACATATAATTTTCACTGTTTTGGAATTCACCTAATTCCCTCGATTTCTCTGCTAGTGGTAGAATGTCTCTTAACTGAGTAAAGGCTAGCTTTAGTGAACAGCCATGAAGCCTGTTTGTTAGGACTTAAAAGATCACAAAGAACAATAAATTCAATGTCTGTTTTATAATCAAAGCAATTTTAGAGAAAAACATGTTTATTATCAATTAATAAACATATACTAGGGGATTGTAGGGGCAAAGGCCCCTAAAAATCAAAATGGTGATGTTGTCTCCAAAAAAATAAGTTTCAATTTATCACCTCCGTGCACAATTACTCTATTTCATCTCAAGTTGTAGTATGATTATACGTTTTAATTTTCTAATAAAATATTACCTAATCTTGACGAAACATTTTTGAGTCATCAAATCAGTAATTTACCAATAATCTCTCCTTTATTAAAATACAGTAGTCTATTTTATGGGGAAAAAGCTATTGCACTATTATACAACTGGACTCGGCAAAAATAGTTTTAACCTTAAACATGTCCATAATAAGTTTGAATACTCAAGTAAATAAAATAGTTCAATCCAACATTAGCCTTTTAATACTGTATACTCCTTCACCCTGGACCCCTGTGCCACCCATCCCCCCACACTCGCCGTGTCCCTCACGCCTCCCCGAGTCCCCGTTCAACTTTCGGGTCCAGTGTTTCCTGTACCTCAAACACCCCTAGGGCCCGAGTAACCCCCATGCTCCCGGACCTTGTGCCCCCATGTTCCTTTTCCTCCCATTCTCTCATGATGCCCGCAGTTCTTCAACATGGTCCTCGTGGTCTCTATGTTCCTCAATCCTCTTCTGTGCCCCACATTACCAACCAGCTTTCGTGCCACTGACATCTCTAGTGTCCCTTTTGCCCACATATGCCCGTGCCTCTATGCTCACCATTTCACCCCGTTCCCGCTATTTCACTCATGCCTCAATCATGGCCCCAATGCCCCTCTAACCCCCACTACCACCTACACCCCTCGTGCCGCCCCCCCATACCCCTGCACCCACGGTGGTCTGTGCCCACATGCCCACCCTTCTTCCCCGTGGTCCCGATGCCCTCTATGTCCCCCATGCCTCCCGCGTGCCACCCCATACCCATCTAACCCTCTTGCCACCGACGCCCCTGGTGCCCCTTGTGCCCCTTGTGCCCCCACACCCCCCACCACCATATGCCCCCGTGCCCCCTATGGCGCCCATGCCCCTCTCGTGCTCTCTATGCTCCCATATTTCGAACATCCTGTGCTCCCCATGGTCCCGTATCGCCATTCTCGCCGTCCTTCCCGTACCGTCCTATGCCCTCCACAGTGTCCCCTATTTCCCCCGTGCCCCCATGTTCCCTTCCCCCCGTGCCACCGAGGTCCTTGTGCTAGGATAGTAGTCTATTTTGTTCTATTCGGTCAATTAAGTATAACATTGATTGATATACTGTGTTGTCCGTTTTCGCACACTATTATTTACATGAAATGCTCCCCGTCTTTATGGATTAACGGGCTTTTATTGTTTGGTTTTCCCTACGAACTACGTAAAGAAATAAGCAGAGAAGGGATCAAATAAAAAAAATTCCTCATTTGGAGGTTATCCAATGTTAGTAGTTTACATAATATGATTCAGTCGGAAATAAACAAACACTCAATAAAACGATTCAACTCTAACTACTCTAAATAGCCAATATATAAAGCATTAATGCAATAACTAAACGAAATTCACTGATTAAAGACAATATATATTTAACAATTATATCAATCATGAAACGTCTAATCCACTTTTAATCGTGGTATATCAGCATATCCAAAATAATTCTACTCCTGTCTCCTTAAAGACATAGATGGGGTCATGAAGAAGACATCCGTTGTGAATTAGTAATTTGCCCATGACTATCAGTGTTCTCCTTTTTTATAGTGTATTGCCACTTTTTAAGTTATAATTGTATGGTTATCTTAACTCAAAATATTTGCTCAATAAACAGCTGAGTTTATGATAAACAATATTTACTTTAACATCTGCTTAATTACACGTGCAGATCTAAAAATCTTCTTCCGATTAGATTAACATTGGAACTTCAAGGTCCAATGGGGCAAAGCCCAGGTAACTTTTGATAATTCTGGTATTTTTCCTTGCGTCCTTGACCCAAAAGCTTTAAAATGAGCTATCATACATTACCCTATCTTTCTTCTAACTCGAGATATTTCGTGGGGACCAATTCGCTTACGGAATTATATATATAGATTTTTGTGAATGCTGAGTTAGAAAAATAACATACAACTATAAAATTGTATTACCATTGACTATTGGTACTATTGATTTAGTATCTAAAGTCAATGGTATTACTCTGGCAATTTGCGGTTAGCCTGGTTAGCCATTGGTAAACCTGATTGTTCATCACTCAGTTGTTTGTCACTCTTCTATGTCTGCCGTACTATTCTTACTGCTAATGTCAACACAGCTCTTTATTTTGTCTAAAGTTATTTGAATCAGTTTTAAATCATTGTTTTGATGCAATTAGATGTCAAATTATAATTGACTTTTAATTTTTTTCCCAGTGTTATGAAGGTCTACAAATGAATCATTTTATTAATCAGTAGCAATGTTGACTCTACCACTAACCGTGCGGCGTCACTCGCGTGACAGACAAGACAATGAGTCCAGTCAGCATTAGAGTGCTGTCTAAGAAGCATCGTTAGAAGCATTTTCATCGTCTTCACATCTATCTTTCTTTGGTCTTAAAATGTATCACTTTCACAATAAAAACATTTTACAATTTAAAGAAATGGGGTTTAAATAAATAGAAAAACATTTCAGAAATGCTATATTCTAATTTAATAACTACTCGACTCGACTTTAACGAGTAGTCACAAGTACTCGCTTGAGCTTCGAGTATCAAAAAATACTCGACAGATACTCGATAACTCGAGTACTCGCCCACCCCTAAAACACACACACAATCATCAAGCGAGACTAAATGACATCTGTACTCTTATACATGGAAAACTTGGGTTTGTTAAATCGGTAATTACAAAAATAATAAAATTAATGCATTTGCACAAAATGCAAACTAATGCTTAACTTTTGTAATGATTGGAACAACACTAACACAGTTAATAAGTTAACTGCAACCGCGGGAAACAAGAACAGCGCTGGAAACACAAAGGAACATAGAAACGAGACACGAGACTGGGTGACGCCTGTAGAGCGACAGGTTGCAATACAAACCAAAGTGGATGAGTTCAACAATTCACTTTTAACTTCAATACATAGAGGTTCTAAGGTCGTGCATCGGTGCTTCAAATTTCTAAATATTGAGGTTATCCTGGCTAATCCTTCAATATAAATTAGATTTATAGGCAGGTACAAGGGGAATGAGAAAATTTTATTACTTCGAGGAGCTAGTTATATTTAGGTTTGATGTATCGAGGTTCCACTGTACTCAATTAAACAAAGAATATAAACTAATAAACAAAGAGCATTATCAAGTTTGAAGATATGTGTCTCAATTGTGTTTAATCGGTTAATATCGTGGTTTCAGCAACAACCGGTGACCGAGGGCTACCAGTACAACCAGCTGAGTCCGTCGCAGAGTCCCACCGGCCCCACGTACACTCAGCTGAGCGGCGGGGCCCGCGGCGCCGCCCCCGCCCCCTACCATGCGGCTCCCACACCCGGTATGTCACTGACAACATGATAGTCTGTTGTTAACATCAAAATAATTGAATAAATCCTTTAATATGGTCCATGCAGGCTACTTTCAAAATTTAATGAAATCTTTATCAATTCCAGAGTGTATTTGGATTAATTATCATCTCTTTTAATAAAATACATGGTCAAAGATTAGAGTGATTATTAGAAAATAAAATTACACTTATAAACCAGGGAAATTATATCTTAAACAGTGGATAATTGTTAGAAATCGTACTACAAGTTCTAGTTTAAACACTCACACTTACATTTGGTTCATCCTTGATCGAATCAGTAAATCAATTGATCTGGCTGGTTTGTGTTAGGAGTCTGCGGTACAAGAATTTTCAGGTCGGTATAGCTCGGTACGGTACATTTTTGTGTACCTCGGTTCTCGGTACAAAATCAGTACGGTACGCTAATCACTAAATTTAAGTCCTTGTACTTCACACCTGTGCATGTATGCTGATGCTATCAGTTTAATGCTAAGTTAGTAAAAATGAAAATGAAGTGAGTAGCAGTATCACAACAATAATTAATTGAAAACATAAATTTATTTTTAGCTGATAATAACTTAAAAACATAAAGAGGTTTTCAAAAGGAAGCCATACATGCTGTATCATTCTTTTCAATTCATTACCTAAATATACATAATAATATATTTAGGTACATATATTCGAACATATAAGAGAACAAACTAATTCAAAATAAATTCAAAACAGAACTCAAACGTATGTAATTAGTAGGCTAGGCCTACATAACTGCAGTAAGCCTATTGTAGAAGCGGCAGATGTCGTCATTGGAGTGGTATCGCCAGTGTTAATGTCACTCATGATTACAATTTTTATTTGCAACAAAACTATTATGCTTAAATTTGTTTAAACTATTCACATTCTAAATTTATTCCATATAACTTCCTTGGCAACTATCATACAAAGACGCGATGAAGTAGGCCTGGATGAGACAGAGCAAGCGTAATGAATGAAAAAAAAAAAAAACCCAACAAGAAAAGCCAACAAGTACAACGATAAAGTAAATTCCACTAGAGTACGTCTGTACACAACATATAAACCTCCAAAAGAAACATATATAATGATGTAAAATATAGTTATTTCATAAACATTGCCCACAGTTTAAAAGCCAATTGTTGTAAACAAATTGAAAATTTTAGAAAGTTTTTAGTTTTTTCTAATCTAAATAATTAATGTAAATAGGCCCTAAACAGCTTTTAGACTCTTTGCGAAAAGCGATCGTATACCATTTATTGCCGAATGCTGAACGCATTCGGCCAACTTGGGTAGACCGGGACCGGGTATGCTTGGATTCATTTTAGGTTAGGACAGATCTGTTCAATCGGCAGTCGACAATCACTGCATATTATAAACTGCTGCACAATTTTAAAACTGTTGTAATAGTTTTTGACTTAATTAAAACTGATTTGTCAAACTGTAGTAACTACAAACTGTTTGATCGTAGTTGTTTGTTTACGTTTTTTAACTATGTGAACCATGTAAATAATATTGACAAACAGCATTGATACGCGTTCTAATATTTTGAACAGTTCTAGTCAAAATACTGTCCTTACTGACTCGAGCGGTCCTAGTGGCGGGTAATCACATCACTGTCGTTTGTTGTAGTTAGTTGTTTCTGAATTAAGGCT
This sequence comes from Neoaliturus tenellus, assembly GCA_030545055.2. Lineage (NCBI taxonomy): Eukaryota > Metazoa > Arthropoda > Insecta > Hemiptera > Cicadellidae > Neoaliturus > Neoaliturus tenellus. The sequence goes on from CM061533.1 coordinate 101,553,812, forward strand.
TATGTAATTTATTAGCCGTTACGCCGCTATGGGCTCTGTTGCGAACAAGACCATTCCACCGTATGTAGAAGACGTATCACTGAAGAACTTGATGATCAAAATTACGTTGGACTGCGAATTGTAATACAGTATTCCTTTCCTTTGATTCGGTGACCGCTATTACCGCTATATCGTCAGTTGTAATCTTGATGCTGAGCGATGAGGACGAACCATTCTTTTTATGCAGTAATCTATTAAAATAAAAGGATAACAACAAAATGTTGATTTATTTTGTTTTCATATAGTCAAATATAAATAGAAGATACCTTAATATTTTTTACATTTGTAATCTGTACCGAACCAGATTTGTTCGGATGTCTTTAACCGTACCGAACCGATGACGATAAATCGTCTTGTACCGTACCTGTACCGAATTTTCGGTGCATCACAGACCCCTAGTTTGTGTTTAGAAATACACTACAGTATGTCAAAGGCAATTTATTTTAGGCAATATTTTCTGTGTTAATAATATTTGTATTGGTTTCCAGTCATTTACAGTCAACACTTGTTATCAACAAATTAGAATATGTTTTACCATTAAAACAAAAGCTTTTACGTGTGTCCTGTTTCAGGCATGTGGTCGTGGCAGGGCCCCAACCAGTCAGGGGAGGCGGGGCCAGGGTCGAGCGCGGGCGGGGGGGGAGGGCCGGCAGGGGCGGGGCCCCCCGGCGAGCTCAGCGATATGATGATGCAAATGCTCGACCAAGGGGCGGCCACTAGCTTCGAGGATCTCAACATGTTCAACACGTCGTTCGAGTGAACCAGCACCTGTACAGTTTTGACTCTTCCTCACTTTGAATGTTGCAGTGTTGTTGAAATCGCACGCCGTAAAAGAGGTTTGGTAGAAACGGGGCAATTTTTCTTCCTCGGTCTAGTGCGCTTGAATTGGTAATAGTGATGCATTTTGGTCGCAGTTAGTGTGTTGTTATACTATACGGAGTGTCTGTTTGTGAATAAAAAACCACACATTTTAATGAGGAGTAATGGAAGTAACCAAAAAGTAAAATATTGAACAAGGAAATTTTTGTATTAGTTTTGCTAAATTTAAAACTTGTGGTTTTTGAAAACTTGAATGGAACTTTTCAGAACTAAGTTAAATTAAACTTTTTGTGATAAATAATTTTTCAATATTTCTCAAACTCGATAGTCGTGAAAAAGCCATTGACTCGTTTATAGAAACTTGTACAGTAGACACCCTATTTCATTATAGCACATAATCCTGTCCAATACAATTAACATAAATAGTAGAAATCTCTTTTAAACTTGTTGTTATTTGTCAATCATTAATTCAAACAGAAAGGTGAAAATTGCCTTTTATTTGAAAATATTTTTTCTAGGGCTAGAAAAGAAAATGCTGCTCGGTTTTCTACAAACCTCGTAGTAATCGTAAGCTAAGAACATTTTCTCATATCAATGCGACGGCGGTGTGTGTGTGTTTGCGCGAGTCGTGATCGTTCGGTTTGCAATACCAGTGAAACGACTTACTTCGCAAGTTTTTTGATACTTTATTAGTTGCTGTTTTAGTGTAATTCCTAGTATATAGAGGATGTTTGCGACCGACGACTCACGTCTTAATTTTAGTTTTCTATTAAGATCATATTTTGTAAATCTGTTGTCCATGTGAGTGTACACAGCTATAATTTTGTATATTAATTATATCGTTCGGCAATTGAGTAGGTTAGGAATAGAGTTATTTTTAAATCTCAGTGCCAGCATTGTTTATATATATCTGCCTGTATCGCACAATTATTATTGTTTTTTCAAATTAATTTTGCTGATTACGTTTTTGATTTAAACATTTCTGAATTAATGTTGTGTGGATTGAAATTTAATATTTATTTTTTATGTTTTATCATTTTTAAATTGTGTAAAAATAACAAAGATGTCCCTTAATAATTTACATAATGTGACAATTACTTTCAAGTGAAATCCTGTGACAATTACTTTCAAGTCAACTGCTGAGTTACAATAAATTGTTTTGTCCAATCAGTCTGTTTCTCTTTTGTCCTTTTAAAAGATAGCGGATTGATCTTCGATCGATTAACTCTCTTTTCTGCCACTGTAATGTTATACTATCTTGTCATATCTCTTCCTTTTTACTATTTTATTCCCTTAGTTAAGTTGGTATTGTCAAAAGCTTCTATAGAGATTTATGGTATGGAACATGATGAAAATATAAAAGAAGCTTTTAAATCAATAATAAGAATTCTTTATATTTGTTTTTTAAATTTATTTTAATTACAGCAATTTTGAGGAGAATAAAGATAGATTATCTACAGAGATTATTATTAGAGATTATTTATTTATGTTTCCATTTATGTTTTTGTTAGTTTTTTCCTCAAAATGGGTTTAAGGCCAAAACTCCGTTGTTAAAACTCTACTTTTAAGTATGGTAAAAAGGTGATAAAAAAGCCTACTGTATACCTCTAGTTTATTTGACATTATTTTAGCCCAATGACTAAGGATTTTAAGATAGTTTTATCAAGATACTGTAAATTTATTTCAACTTAATTGTCATCAACAAATTTTTAATAATAAATTACAATGTTTTGTAAAATATCTTGGATTATAAAAAGTTTGTTTCCATAACAATTAATACTCAGTGTGATTTACAGTATGTTGTTTTATGTTGATAACTTTTTTATTTTAACATTATTTGTAATATTTTCTGTTGAGCAATGTTGTGCGATTAGGTGTTTCAAAATGTCTTATTTATGTAAAATGTATTGTAACCAATGGTTTTATTTTTCATACAATTTAATTGTGAATATGTAAGGATGTGTTTTATTTCTCCTTTATTTCCCATCATTGGAACAGGAAGTTTGTGTCACACAAGTGAAAGAATGGAATCCTGAAAATGGATCCTTTAAACCTTTTTTCACTGGTGGAATCGATCATCTGTGAAGTATTCAAATTTATTCTTATAATTGATATCAAAAGGAAATTAGAGCCTAAGTTCTCCTCCCCCTGCCAAAATATAATGAGCTACAAAGAGTTTGTCAATAAACAAAAGGAAACAAAACAGTCACATAAAATGTCCAATGAGCTTTCTAAGTTCTCAACAAAGCCTGAGAGTGCCATTTTAGCTCCTCAATGGGCCTATTTATTCAATGAATGCTTGGCCTCGGGAATATTCAGGTGTCTACTGATACTGGAATTACTGGAAATATACTGGAATTTTATTTCCATACTGGAAATACTGGAATTATACTGGAATTTCAAAATAGATACTGGAATAATTGAATTTTATTAAAATCCGGAAATTGTTATTTTTAAAATGCATAAAATATAGGTTTTGACATTTGATTGGTACATTCCAATGTAAAAATATTTCACATGTCATTATTGTTGTTCTAGTAGGTTTGCATACCAAAATCAGAAAACTTGTAGTTCTGTTCAAATAATTTAGTGATTAAGAATCTAAACATTTTTGTAAAGATTAACCTTAGAAAATGTTGGATTTTGTACTTTAAATTTAGTTTCTTTCTTAAATTTTATTCATGATGTGAGTTTTTATTTTACCTTTAGTATTATTTTATTTCATTTATTTTTTGCAGTTAACTGTGCTTTTTTATTATTTTTTGAATTAAGAAAATACAAAATAAAATTTGCGGTATGTAGGGCTATAAGGGGAGTTTAAGTGGCCTAATTAAAACTTAACATAAAAAAGTGTTATCATTGGAAAGTACTTATTAATCACAATCATAAGTAGGCCTATCTATATATTAATAGGCAAGCATGTTTGTTTTTCGTCCTTTTCTCTCAGTTTGTGTGTGTCGTAAGAGAAATCCGGTCATACTGTTAGAAAGGTTCATTTATGGATGAACAAAATCTCATTATAATTTACATCAGCCTCCAAGGGTACGCCCTACAGGCTTTAAAATTTTTAATGTTGAGCATATGGAAGAAGAGTAATTTATTAAATAAATTAGAGTCTAAATCAGGTGAATTTTTGGTATAATTTCAACCAGTGGCGATCTCTTAATACAAAAATCTATGTTCAATTTGTTTATATGTATAAAATTTAATTAGATTAATAGTTCGCGAGTAATACTAGAATTAAAAAAAAAAAAATGCATTGGAAGTATACTGGGATTCCAAAATCAGATATCAGTAGACACCCTGATATTTCTAGAGCTTTTAAAATATCGTCATCAAACCCATCCAAAACAAAGAAATACCCCCGTCGCCCGTCGCAGAAGATCTGCATACTCAGCGAATTTCCTACCAAATTTTGATATTTTTTTCCCCATAAACACCAGGGGGTGAGTACGTAGGTTTGGTGCCATATGGGTTTTGCAAGAAAATATAAGTAAAAACTAACATAGTGATTGTACATACCAAATTTTATCAATTTCATTAAAATTTAAATTCTGTATTTTTTTAAATTTTTCCCATAAACACAATGGAGTTGAGTATGTAGGTTTGCTGCCACATGGGTTTTGGAAGCAAATATAAGTTGTAATTTTTACGAAAAATTAAAAAGTGTCAAGTGGTACGTGGGCACAAAAAGGTTGGGAAACACTGGTTTAGCCAATTACTGCCATTTTTATTTTTACACTTAATAATTTTTATTTCCATAACAGATTGATGGATTTACTTCATATTTGGCATGGACCTTTATCACAATAATGTTAGGTTTCAGAATCAAAGCTATTATTTTTCAATGTGTATTTTCAAATTTTTAACTAAAATTTCTCAAAAACGGCAAACTTTATCAAAATTTTAAGAGACATAAAAGTTGACAAATTAAATTATCTAAACAATGATACCAAGTTTGTAAAGATTTGACAACAAATAACGTAGTTATTGAGATCTTTCTGCAGAAAAACATAGGTTTTGCATAATAATAATATACAAGTTTAGTAAACTTTCTTTAAAAAATCTCAATAACTCCGTTATTTCTTGTTGATAGATATTTACAAACTTGATATCATTGTTTTGATACTTCATATTTGGCATGGACCTTTATCACAACAATGTTAGTTTTCAGAATAAAAGTTATTATTTTTCAATGTGTATTTTTAAAATGGCGGCCATATTAAAATTTTAAACCCAAATTTCTCAAAAATGGCAAACATCAAAAGTTTAAAAGAGACAAAAAAGTTGTCAAATTAAATTATCTAAACAATGATACCAAGTTTGTAAATATCTGACAACAAATAATGGAGTTATTGAGATTTTTCTGCAGAAAATCATAGGTTTTGCATAATAATAATATACAAGTTCAGTAAAATTTCCTTAAAAAATCTCAATAACTCCATTACCTGTTGTTAGATCTTTACAAACTTGATATCATGGTTTTGATAATTAAATTTGTCAACTTTATTATCTCTAACATTTTTTAAATGGCCCCCATTTTGAAAATACTTATCGGAAAATAATATTTTTTTTCGGAAAACTAATATTGTTGTGATAAAGGTCTATGCTAAATATGAAGTAAATTCATCAATCCATTACAGAAATAAAATTATTAGTTGTAAAAAACGAAATGGCGGCTAGCGGCTAAACGAAGGATTTTAGGACATGTTTGTATGTTCTTTTTTTGTTTATTTTCATGTGTAGAATCAGCTCCCCAGAATCACTTGAATTTGAACGAATGGTGTTTTTGGCTTCTGGGGACCTAAAAACAAAAAATAACATGGTCCCAGGCGTAGGTCTTACTATTACTACCATAATAGTGTATCCCTATAGGGAAATTCGCTAATAACCAAAATTTGGATTGCTTCCCAGATAGCACAAAAACATAAAAATCACGTGAAATTCACGTTTTCTTTTTACATTTTTTACATTTGCTTCAGATTATTATTACGTAAAAAAGATGTAAATTTCACGTTTTTTTCACGTGAAAATGTCGTGAAGAGGTCACTAAATTTCACGTGAAAAAAATACGTGAAAATGACGTTTTTGTTTCACTTAATTTTTACCTTTTGTTTTACTGAACATTTTACAATTTTTTAACAAAATTTGTAAATGAATGCTTTTTATTCTAACCAATACATTTTAAAAATGCAAATAAATTCGATAAAAACTTTTCCACTTTTACCAGGATTTGAACCCAAAATCTTTCAGTCAGTGTCCTAGCGCCTTAACCCTCTCAGCCACTTCAACTGAACCTGTGGGTTTAAATTACTATTTATACATTTAATACTCAAGCTTCCTTGTACTAGAGCTAGTAGTAAAAATTAAAACTCTGGCCCAATTTTAATAATATATATTTACTATTGGTATTAAATATTTAAAGTGCTTTTAAAATTAGTATAACACCGCATGGAATTACAAACTGTTGTAGTAATGTAGGCCTAAAGGCTAAAAAATAATTATAAATTGTTACTGACCAATATATTTGATCTAAATTTTTTTCACTTATTAGAAAGATTAATTTTAAATAGACTTGATGAAGAAAATTTCTCAATATTAGACAAAATTGCAATGTTTACTGATCAAAACTTAAAAAAATATTGATAAGAAATCACATTTCGCTGCAGTATTTTGTTATCAATCATAAGCTTTTAATACGACTGATAGAATTATATTACTACGAGTGTGTTTATTCCGTTTGTTTGGGTATGAACGAAAACTAAAAATTGTTAACACTAATTAAAACCCTCCTCGCAGCAGACTTGGGTGTTAAGCGAATTTCCTTTCTAATTAGAAGTTTTTTATTTTCCCCATAAACACCGTATGAATAAGTTTGTAGGTTCGCTGCCTTGAGGTGTTGTTGGAAAATGTAGTTTAATCCCTAATTAGTGAAGGCAAATATCAAATTGTGATATTTGCCTTCACTAAATAGAAAGAAGAAGAAAGAAAGAAAGAAAAGAAGAAAGAAAGAAAACGTGTTTTATTATATCTTTAAACAAAATACAGCAAATGCCCTTTACATAATAAAAAACTTAAACTAGTTTTATAAAATAAAATATTAGTAGGCCTATGAAAAAAACTCAATTGTCACTAAGACCGTCTGCCCGGTTGACCCCATTCTTTAAAACATCAGCTTATCTTAAACTAATTAAATAAAACAAAATAATTGATACAGAAAAAGTGTAAAAGTAATTCCTGCACCTTTATTTCTATAGGTTAAATTCAGTGATCAGATCCCAGCGATATTTCCACGCATCCCTCATAAACTTTCCGAAAGCACGCCAATCCCTCCCATTCATGTATTCATTAAATTCAACATCATTCAAAAGATTTTTTCCAAAATAATACTTTCTTATATTTTTAAGAACCGGACAAATTGCTACAAAGTGATATACATCTTCAGGTTGTCTTGTATTACACAAAGAACACAGGTAATTTTTATTTACAATCCATGGTTTATAATTTAGATCGACAAGCTGCCCTCTCGCCTTAATAGCCCAACTAATTGTTGAAATGTCGTAATTGTCCGTAAACACACTCTTATCACCAAGATAAAGTTCCTGGGTAAGATATTGCTGATGATAACGCGACGTGAGCGCCCGTCCATCGCACTCCCTCCACCAGGCGGCACGTGCCTCGTTCACCACCGCAGTCAGCTGATTGTGAACAACTTCCGCCCCCGCCTCCCAGTGGATACTCAAATCAAATTTGCTCGCCAATTTTTCCCACACACTACAAAAGCCTAGACGTTGTCTTATTAAAGTTTTTACTAAAAGATTTGGAAGTCGATCTGGTGGCCATTCAAGCAGTTTGACGATGTAATTTAAATTAACCGTAAGAGTATAAAAAAACAGTTTTTCCAATCCGGTTTCCAAATACAGAACGTAATCTGGTGTATTATTTGGCAAATGAAACAAGCGTTTTAAAAATAATTTTAAAACTGATTCGATTTTGTCACTCTCGTTGTGACCCCACACTTGAGCTCCGTAGCTTAAAATTGTCCTGATAACTGCTGAAAATAAATTGAACTTAATATTCAAAGACACTGTTTTATTGCTTATTAATGAGTTCCAAACAGAATTGATTGCTAATTTGGAAGTTCTGGATTTTGCTGCGAAATGAGACTGCCAATTCAACGTCGGCCTAAAAATAATTCCTAAATATTTATATTCGTTTACTACCTCAACGCGGTTCCCCTTATACCACCATTTTTCATTGTTTTTTAGCCTGCCCCCTTTACGAAAAACTATAATTTTTGATTTGTCTAAATTTACTTGCAAATTCCAGGTGTCGCAGAATAATTCGAGCCTGCCTATCATGTGCTGCAACACCGTAGCAGTCGGCGCTATTAGAACAATGTCATCCGCGTACATCAATACATTTATTCTAGTACCCCCAATACGACAGCCACCTCCCAAAACCTCCGGAAGATCATTAATAAATAAAGTAAATGCTAGCGGTGAAAGTGGGCAGCCTTGTCGCAAGCCTGTTGTTGTTTAAAAAAAGTTTGTTACGCCCTCCTTTGTCCACACCCCCGCAGATGTACCATTGTATAAACTTTTAAGAACGTTTAAAATACGTGTTGTCACTCCAAGGCAGGAACATTTAAAAAACAAATTTTTTTCTGTCAATAGTGTCAAAAGCTGCGGCAAAGTCCACAAAAAAACAGAATAACCTTTCTTTTTCTGTAGCAGTTCTAAGACTAATTATACTACTTAAACTAAATATACTGTCTGTCCACTGTTGAATAACACTTTCTAAAACCACCTTGCATTTCCGTTATAATGTTATTGTCTTCAGCCCAGCTCGACAATCTTCCATTCAAAAGGCTACAAAATATTTTACTTATAGAATCTATAAATGACAGGCCTCTATAATTTTGCGCATTGTTAATATCACCTTTTTTGTAAAGCGGAAAAAACCACCGATCTTTAAAAATTTTCCTGTACATCACCTGTAACCAAAATATTATTGAATAGATCAAGTAGACAAACAAGCATCTCATCCGGCGCATTTTTGTAAAATTCGTAAGAAATTCTATCCAGGCGCTTTATTATTTTTTAATTTCAACAGAATATTTTTTAGTTCTACCATTGAGAACAAGTTGTCCAAATAAGCATAAAAAATGAGCGGTTCTGCATATGAAGTGTTAGCCGATCGCTGCGGCGGATTTAACAATTTAGAAAAATGCGACACCCAATCCTGTGTTGTGATAGTTCCTACTTTAAAATCCGGTGTGTTTTTAAACGTGTTCAGTGCTTTCCATAGCGTTTTGGCGTCTGACGCATTATTTATATTTTCTAATATTTTGTTATTGTGAAGATTCTTTTTGACTTTACAAAGATTTTTATACTTTTTCTGAGCTTCAATATAATCTAGTTTTACTGTCTCCGAATTATTTTTCCTGAATAAATTTAATAATTTTAGAACTTTCTTCCTAGCCTTACTACATTCTCTGTCAAACCACGGTTGTTTAAATTTAGTATTTATTTTTAAATTTTTCAGAACATTTTGACTCGCTGATTTTGCGATACATTCCACGATGACATCCGTCATCTGTTGGTTGTCCTCGTGTCGCAGGGCACCGACCCGGCGCCTGTAATCATCCGCATTCCTCTCCACCCATTTCAATTTTGGCACCAGAGGGGTCACGTTATCTCTGTTATCATCTTCCTATCCCTATAATTACTTAAAAAATAATTATAAATTGTTTCTGACCAATATATTTACTCTAAATTTTTTTCACTTATTAGAAAGATTAATTTTAAATAGACTTGATGAAGAAAATTTCTCAATATTAGACAAAATTGCAATGTTTACTGATCAAAACTTAAAAAAATATTGATAAGAAATCACATTTCGCTGCAGTATTTTGTTATCAATCATAAGCTTTTAATACGACTGATAGAATTATATTACTACGAGTGTGTTTATTCCGTTTGTTTGGGTATGAACGAAAACTAAAAATTGTTAACACTAATTAAAACCCTCCTCGCAGCAGACTTGGGTGTTAAGCGAATTTCCTTTCTAATTAGAAGTTTTTTATTTTCCCCATAAACACCGTATGAATAAGTTTGTAGGTTCGCTGCCTTGAGGTGTTGTTGGAAAATGTAGTTTAATCCCTAATTAGTGAAGGCAAATATCAAATTGTGATATTTGCCTTCACTAAATAGGGATTAAACTACATTTTCCAACAACACCTCAAGGCAGCTACTAAGGTTCACTAACTAGGGATTATGTCACATATGCCCCCCTACGGCTCGTTGGGGGGCATATGTGACATGATCTGTGAAAGTGAGACCCTAGTCAAGCACAACACCGAGAGTCTTAGTGCTGTCACACACAGCCAGATTCTCACTGGCAAGTGAAATGCTCACCCCAGATACTTTGAGAGCCTGTACAATGGTATGCAGAACAGTAGACTTTTCAGTATTGAGCTTAAGCAATGTATACAGAACCGAATAAGTAGGTGAAAAAATTTTAATCCCATGTTAAAAAATTTTAGTTTTGCCCCCGAAAACCAGAGGAAAATAAAGCGCTGATGCTAGAATTACTTCTCCTTACTGTCACGGGAAGCGCTCTTTCTAACTCTCAAATGTCAAAATGAGCATATTTGTTTACAAAAAATCAAAACAAAAACAAACCTCTGTAAAATGATACTAGTCATCTGTTTCCATTCAACCAATCAGCATAATCCTTACCATCTTGGTGGTGCTATCTGTGTTTCAGGGGCGGCGTTCTCACTTCCCCATAAGGATGTCCCTACTTATTCTGTTCTGTATATATTGGCTTAAGGCCATTTGCAATGGACCATTCTGAAATTCTTTTCAGATCAGCATTTATTTGATCAATTGCATCATCAAATACATGCTCCAGCTTGTAGGACAAGTGCAACTGAGAATCATCTGCATACAAATGTGTTGTGCAATATTGAACAAAATCAGGGAAATCAGCTGTGTAGAGTGTGTACAGGACCGGTCCCAGGCAGCTGCCTTGAGGAACACCTCAATTCCTATTATTAGTATTGGTGCTTTGGAAGTGGTGTGAGATGTCTCACTCCCCAGTCTGGTAACCTACAGTCTTCCTTCAAGGTATGATTTTATCCATGTAGTAACATCATCACTAAATCCAAAGTAACGCATCTTTGCAATTAACATCAAATGATCCATGGAGTCAAAACCACGTCTTGTGTTGAGGAATCTCATTAACTGGGAACGTGGTGTGAGTAGTTTTTGTTATCATTTTCTCTAGTTCAATATTTATAAAGCTGATTCAATTGTGTTGGCTAGGGACCTCATACCTGTATATCAAACTAGCCAATACAATTAAAGTTGTTATTCACATGGCATTGAAGTCCAATACTTCCTTTAAACCTAGATTAAGTTAAACCGTGTTTGGGGAAAGCACCCTAAAATCGTACCTGTGTACATAGATGATTTGGCAGATTAGTGCTTTAAATCTATAAGGATTAAGTATGTATTTATATATGTATGTTGCCTATATAATCCAAAACCACTCGACAGATTGTAATGAAACTTTCAGGCATTATTCAAGGATGGTGTGTGGGATGTTTGATGCAAATCTGTCCAAAGAGCTCTGACCCAGAGGGCATACAATATTTTGTTAAATACCCCCGTCACACCCAGCAAAGTACATCAGCAAATTTCCAAAGGAGATTGATGTTTTCCCCTTTAACACAATAGAAATGAGTACCCTATGTAGGTTTGCTGCTATGAAAGGTTGTTAGAAATGTTATTTGTTAGGAAATGTAATGGTTAGGCAAGGTAAATATCAAATTGTATCAATATTCGGCACTTTTTCATTTTCCCCATAAACTCTATGGGGTGAGCATGTAGGTAGGTTTGCCGCATATCTTTTAAACATTGTTCCATTGTAAACTATCAATTATTTTCATAAATTATTTTACTTTTCATAAAATTCCATAAGAATTGTGGAGATGATTGAAAATGCATTTAAAAGTAAAAATTATGTGATAATCAATATTTTATGAAGGAATATTACTTAAAATAATGTTCTAAGAAAATGTTCATGCTTGGACAGTTCTGTTTAACGTTAAAAGTGCAGAGATAATGGACATACAATGTTTCCCATGTCATTCTTATGGGAAAACACAAAATTTTAACGGCTATTATCCCCCAAAACATTTTGATTAAGGATATAAAATAAATTGTAAAATTGTCTTAAAATTATACGTAGAATCAAAAAGTGACATAAAAAGTGGAGCTTTGTATTTAAAATTAACGACTTCCGGTCTGGATAGGTTACTTCTTGTATATCCTGTATATTGAATTTGGTGTCAATGGATAATAATAATAACTTTATTGATGAGATGCCATAACGTCGTCTTAATTAACAAACCTCGTAACTCACATTTTCCACATTTTATAGGAGGAACAAAAAACCGTTTTATTTTGATCAAGAAGAATTTCTTTTTAACCTTTTGTTTTTTTTATTGTAATATAATTATTGTAAGGTAATTCAATTAATTTTCTTGAGTAGAGTGGAGTTACGAGTTTTGAAATATATTAGTAAAGGAGTTACGTGTTTTAAGAATGTAAGATACGTGGTTTGGTATAACCAATTTTGGAGTTAAGTGGTCGAACACACAAATAATTTGGCTGTTTAAGGAGTTACTGGTTTGTAATAAGGAGGCTGTTTTAGGAGTTACTAGGTTTGCAGAAACAAATTTACCTCTTAAAATATGCGTGGTTTGTTTTCTCCCTTTTTTCAGTCTTTAAATATTTTTTGGAGTTACGAGACTTTAATCAACTGGGCAGGCACCAAAAAACTACACAAAAACATAAAAATCACAAAAACGCATTTTATGGAGTTACGTGTTTTGTTAATTAAGCCGGAGATAAGACATATACAATTTTAACTGTGATACTTAAATGTTGTAGTTACATATTATACAAATTTAATATTATAGAAATATTCAAGATGATATAAACAATTTTTGTGTCCATCAACTGGGAAGTTATCCACCGAGGTGGTTTTCGAGACTGCAATCAGTCTTTATCCTGGTGTATTGCATCAATTCGTCTTGTTTCAGGCGGAGCGATATCAGACAACCAACAAGCTTATTAAATCTTATGTCATACAAGATGACAGGATTTATTTACATAACCAAATTTTACTGTGTTACAGAAAATCCTGGATGTAATGAAATAACTTTTGATATGACCAATAGATATAAAAATTGAGAATGAAAAGTCTTTTAGTCGGCTGCAAGTAAATTAATAGATGTATTCTGTTGTGTATGAATAAAAATAAATAAGATTAATAATCAGTGAACTTGATTTCAACCAAAATCCATAGTGATGGAAACCAGGGCCGCATTTAGCCAAACGGCGCCCCTAGGCACACAAAACAGTTGCCGCAATACCGAACACGAAATGCCCATCCGTCCATAGCTTATTGCAATTTTTATATTTAAAATAACCTTAGTTTTCATGAATTGAAATCCTAAATCAATGTTTAATATGGAAAAATATCAACAACTCCGTTATTTTTGTCAAATCCTTATAAGTTATATGAACTAGGTGTCATTGGTTAGATCATTTATTTTGTCAACATTTTTGTCTCCTTTAAAATATTGATAAAATATACCGAGTATGAAATATTTCAGTTTACAAATTTAAAAAGGCCAACATTTAGAAAATACACAAACAAAAAATATTTTTTCAATGAACATGGGGTGATGAAAGTTCATGCCAAATATGGACTTAAAATATGATCTGTTACGGATATACAAATTATTTAGTGTAAAAACATAAAGGTGGATAGAGATTAAACAAGCTGAAATCAAAACTAATCTTGAACATTTTCGATTAATTTTGATGTGTAGAATACGAATATGCTTAGCCAATCACGTTTTTTTTGACATCCTGTACATACAAAAATATATCTATATCTATTTAAAAGGGTGATGGAAAGATGCAACATAAGTTGTTTAACATTCTCAGAATCAAAACCCCTACAACCACAAACTTGATTGAAAGCTCTTGACGTGAAAACTCTAGAAAAATGGACTATAGATCAACTTCTTCAACAGTTTAAGAAATAAACACCTTTAAAATTTGCTGTGGTGGCTGAAAATTCGGGTAGGCCTATCTTCTTTAGTTTTTGTTTTTAACTAGAGCCTTAAGGTTGCACCTGATCTGAAATTTGATGGAAAGTCGTTATTGCGGAATTAACTTATCTACAACTTTTGTAATTAAGGTTTTGCTCTCTCTTTCATAGTATGCACACTAAATCACTTTTAAGTTGAAAGATGGATTTTGAATGTCGGTTTAACACAAGTTTTCCAAGCATTCAAAGAATTCAAAACTTCATCAACCACATACTTGAATGAAAGCTCTTGACGTGAAAACTCAAGAAAAAATGACGATTTCCACCCGACCATCATAGGGCTCGGTTCCGCCCGAGTCGTCTTAGTTACCAAGGTTATTCTCATAGAAGCTACATTTTAGTGACGAACACATGACTACGTTTAGAAATTAACCTATTAGCACTGAGGAATGATTGGTAAAGAAAAATAAAGGAAAATAGACTTGAGATGAGTGAACGTAGCGAAAGAGCTCACCTGAAACATTTCTCGTGAAAAAACATTGAGGAGTTCCTTGAGACAAGTGGAATACCACCATGAACCACATCAAGAGAATTGACAAAGATTGACAAAAATTGACGCCCATCCTGTTCTCTAGGAACACGGATCAAGACCACTAAGTTCAAAGTAAGTTCAAAAGTTCAAACGTGTTGTTAGCATTGCATTTTGATTACCATTGTGAAGCAAAAGGTACCTAAGTTAGCTAGTCTTTGATATTATGAATAAATAAATTCCTTTAAAATGTATAGTGTCATATATTAAAATTTGCAGTAATTGGCATAGGTTATAACCTGTCATTACATTTCTAATGAAATGAACTGAGTAGTTATAAAAAGTTTCGTCAGAAAGTTTCAATCTTGTAAAATGTAGAAGTGGAAAATGTTCAATACCATGTTATATTGAAAGAAAAATACATGTATCCACCGGTTTAAAAAATAATAATTGTTAGTATTGTGAAAATTTTATTTCGGTGATGTATAAAATAACACGGATGGAGTTCTGTGCGTGGAGTAGGCCTACTATTTGTTTCGCTTGGCCCCAACCGCAAAGCAACGCAGGAAGGGCATAACGAACCTTGCGTTGCGTCGCCCTATTTCGCAGGCGTTTACAATCTAAATTTCAATAATTTTGTGTATGAATAAGCGCAATTTTCCCCTTTTTAACTCCTCAAAATTTAGCGCCCTAAATTTTTGTGTCCTAGGCCTGGGCCTAGTGGGAAATGCGGTACTGATGGAAACTATTGAGTTTGCCAACATCATAATTTTGAAAATATTGGTTGTGAATCTAAATCTTTATTGGATGACAAAGGATTACGAATTACCAACGCATGATATTGACTTTTTTTCTTTGTGACCCAAATCTGGAGTAAGAAAATTTTCAGTTGGTTACAAATAAATTGTATAATTTGTGGACTTATTGGTGGATTACTTCTTCTCACAAAACAGTTTAAAAGTGTTTTTTATCCATAAAAACTGTACAAGTTTTTTTTTTTTTTTTTTTTTTTAAATAAAAACAAACGTTAATCAAGTATTATTTAACCTCATTTACCAAGAAGCTACAATATCAGGCTAAAATAAAAAATAAACGCTTCTCTGTAAAAAAAAGTTTATTTGACATGATGAGTGAAATAAATTAATGGTTTCATGATGGAACTATCTTTATAAAAGATGTTCAGTCTTTAGACGATTTGTCTTTCTTGTGTTTGCTGATCTGTTCGTACTTAGTCTTGCTCGACCACCACAGCAGGAAGGGGATGGCCAGCGAGGGCAGAGTCATGACGGCAAACGCCCCCCAGTCCAGCTGGAACAGATAAACCATTACTATCAAAATAAAATCTATTAATGCAGTAGAGGAAGAGATAAGACAAAACTTTACATTGGTAACAAAACTTTTTTGGTGTTAGTTCCTTGCAGGCTATGGTGAAATTTGTGAGATTCAATTATAAAAAGGCATTTGATATTTTTGGCACTTGACACTTATGTGGAAGGAAATTATACATTTTCCCAATTATAAAGGTGATAATGAGGAGTAATGAGCAAAGGTTTGATTGCTCATTACTCTCATAATAGCAGATGATGGACCAATCTTCGTTCCGGCTCTTTGGCCCTGGCTAGGCGCCATGACCATAATCTGTTCATTTTCTTTCTCTGATTATTTTTAGGGGATTTCTGGAATATACAGAAAAGCTATGAGAATTCTATTTGAGTTAGGGCCAAACACGAGTTTAATTCAAAGTTAAACACATGGATGATTTTGGTTTAAACTTGAGATTAGATTTACTTGCTTCGGGAAACCAGCTCTTGGGGCCGGGTTTTTGCAGCAAGTTTAGACATAAACTCGAGTTTAAACAAAAATTGACCATATGTTTAATATTGATTTAAACTTTTTAAATTAAACGTGTTTGGAGCAACGGACTTTAAGTGTAAATGGTTAAATGGTTAAACCCAGCGCTGGGAGAACTGTTGAGTAAGCAGACAAGTGCTATCTCATTAGCTTGTAAAACGATGTATTTTTCATACCCAATACCTCACTAGCCTGATCAGCTGGTGCATGTTACTCTTATGGATCAGATGGATTACGTCACCAGCCCTACTTAAAAGCGGCATTTTCCAACATTAAAAGAATGAAATGGCCCTTCTTATGTTTATTGTTTTTTCCGCAGTCCTGGGTTAAACCATTGAAAGTACAAAAAAGAGGAGATGTTTTATATATAGATCAATAATCTCAGCAGTTCTTCTTTTTAGTACTTGTTTGTTATACATAAGCCACGACATTTTTTAGGTTATTTTGAACTAAGATCTTAGAAAGAGCATCATATTAAAAAGACTATTTACTGCATTGTGGAAAAATTAAACGTTTTAAGATTTTTTTAAAGTTTTAAGATTTCTGAGTTCTGCTTGCCATAAGTAAACCATGTCCGCAAGGATTTCGTCTATCTCACCGTGGCCAGCTACACGTCTAAACCAAGTTTAAAGTGTGCTGCGGCGGTTAGGTTATGAATTTTATTGCTAAATAATTTAACAGAGGCACTGCAGCATATCCTATTCCCTTCCTTTGTCTTATAGACAAGCAGAGGGCACTGTGGACTACTCAAACTCAGAGCCGTATGCGGGTGATGGAAGATTGACTGCTTCAAGTGAAAACCATTGAAATGGTAAAAAACTTACCAAGTGAGGAGAGAATTTCTTGTCGTAATCCTTGAAAGCGATGATGACACCTTCGCCGGGTTCACTTGTCACTGCCACTTGAACCTGGGTGAAATAGTTTAAGTTTCAGTCAATAGCCTATAATGAAATACTAGTGGTTGCCCATGGACACTCAACAGATACAGATTCCTTTGGGGTGAGTAGAACGCATTTGGTGTGAAACATGCATAAAATATACTTTTTAAACTGCCATTTCCTTCAAATTATATTTTACTAGAACACTTGGATTTTTAGTGTTACAATTTTGGAAAAACCTGAAAGACAAAATGTTTACCTTTTGCCAGAAACCAGAAGTAACATCAGGTGTGTGATGCAGTATAGTGGCAAACTATTAAACATTTTATTTAAAAACTTGGGATTTACTAATTTGTAAGTGTGTAAATTTCAATAACATAGCCAAATAAAAAAAAAACTAAAAATATATTTATAAAAAAGCTTATTATTTATTTTTGACGAATTTAACATAGGCTCCCACCTACATAGTTTTTAAATACCAGTACAAATAAAACCTAGTACTATTGGACTGAAAACCTTCATTTTGGTACAACCTGCAAGCAAAGGTATCTATCTGCATAGGGAAGTCTCAGACAAACTGTCCATCCAAAGTAATAGATAAAATTGACTTTTCCCAAATCTACATAAGAAAAGTGTACAGTAACTTATATTTTTACATTTTTATCCATTTGACATAAATATTTTCAAAATATAAATAAAACTTGCCAATATAGGACCGCAAACCTTAGTTTTGGTAAAACCCTTAGAATTTAAATCAAATTGGGCCAGTGGAAGTCTTAGAAAAACTGTTCAAAGGTTTTTTCCATACAGCTTTAAATATATAGATGGTATAAAAAACCCTCTATGATGTCAAGTTGCAATAACAGTGTTTGACTCATTGATTATTTGATGTCCACTAGAATTTGAAATCAGCTTCTAAAAAACTTCTTTCTTCAGCTTCTTGGTCCCCCAAATGACTACCTACCCACAGACACTTTGACTTGATACCACCATGCCTCAAGTTTAGCAGACTGGTTTATAATAATGATGATGCTATATAATTTATTTTAAGCAAATTATTCTTATTCTAGCAAACCATTAATTTTTACAAACTATCAACGCTTAGATACTGACTCTGTTGGTATCTTCTGAAGTCCTATAGTTGACTTCTGCAGCAGTGAAGTTGTAGTAGCCGTACTTGGTGGGCCTGATGACGACGACGTGAGATACGTTGGTTCCCGGGGCTATCCTGTCCAGCTTGGCGTTGAGCTGGCCTCCGACCACGGTGAATGCTTCCGGATGGAAGCTCGAGTCACTCACAACGACGTTCAGGGCCGCACTGGTCCCAATGTTGTATAGGGTATACTATAGAGAGGGAAAAAATGACAGGGGTTGAAAAAAGTCCCTTAAGGATTTAAATATCAATATAGGCAATAAGAAAATTACTATTGACAAGATTGATTTTTGACTATTGACAAGATTGAAATTTTCCCATTAGAATAACATTGAGATTGGTTTGAGCATTTTAAACATCTGTTAACATAAAGGTGTGTAGTTTATGGTTATCACTGATATGCAATTGATCAAGTTTGGTATGCACATTCACTAGGTGGGTTTTAACTTATATTTACTTACAGCACCCATATGGCAGTAAACCTACCTACTCAACCCCAAGAGGACAATGGGTTCATGGGGAAAATGAAAAATAAGAATTTGATTCAATTTAGTTACATGCACTGGGGATGGATATCTATATCTACTTGCAATACCCCCAAGGCAGCAAACCTACATCCTCGTTCCCATGGTGTTTATGGGGGAAGTTAAAAAAAAAAAAAAATGAATCCTGTTGGAAATTCGCTGAATACGCAGGTCTGCTGCGACAGTGGTATTTATGTTTTCTGTAAATTCCAGTGATTTTGAGGTTCTGTAACATTGAATTTAGTGTTCAGCAATAGGCAAAATTCATTAAAGGATTGGGTCCTAGGAAATCAACAATCCACAACTGACAACCAAATTTGGAACCGTCAAATGGGGCTACTTTGTAACAAAAATTTTGATTTTTGGGAATAATTTCTAAACCTTACATGCTAAATTATCAATTCTTGTGCCATATGATGTGGACAGATCTTATCTACAACTTGTGCATGTCAACAAAAATTTAAATGCTATAGTAAAATTTCTAAAAAATTTATTTTGGCTGTTCAAAGTAGCCCCGCAGATGGGGCTTCTATGAACATTTTTTTAAATCACATATATCTCTGCCCCTGTTGAAGCTGGGGGCTATTATGAAACACCCTAGAAAAGCTGGGGTTTCAATGAACAAATACATACAAAAAATATAAAAATTATAATTTTTACAACGGAAAAACTTAAACAATTCACCGAAAAAATGGGAATTTCCTTGTCCATGAATATATATTTTTGTAATTGATTTAGAAAGCTGATGATGCCTTATACTTCTCCTAAACTAATTAATTATTAAGTTTTTAAGAACAAAACTTTTTTTAAAGTATTTCTGATCTAATTAAAAGTGTCTTTAAAACATAGTAAAAACACGTAACAAAAAAGTGTCCGTGCTTGAGTTAAAAATGTAAAAATCATTTATGTATATATACAATATATACAGTTATTTCCTCTTTTCACTTGTTTAGATGATGGTGTATTTGTTGAAGTCAGCATTAAATGTGAAAACACCTGACCCCGTTTACAAAGCCATATTTGGTTCTGGAAGATTCAACAATGTCGATGTAGGGTACATTATCAAAATCATCCTGGGGGGCCAGATGAATTTATTGTTAAATTGATTCCTGAGAAACTTGACTTCAGCTCCCTTTTCATATGAATGTATTATTTGCCCGATAAAATAATGAAAAATTTTCTTTTTCGAGGCGTATTTGACGATTACTTATGAGCCTATGTTCATTCTAAAAAGTGCCAAAAATTTTTAACAAAAAAATAAAATATTTTTTAATTAGTTAACATTTTTAAGGGGCAAGAATTTTATCCCAATTAACCAAAGTATTATAAAAATATACTTAGAGGACACAATCTTTTGTGGTTTTTGGTCTACATAAAAGAGTTTGGTTGGTTTCGGGTTTTCGTAAAAAAACGTAGTTTCACTGAATATTTTTTAAAAATTTTTGTATACAATATTATATTTTATTTAATGATATATTCTGATAGTACAAGAACCAAGGAATCAGAAAATGTAGGCCTATATTACAAGGATGATAAGACACATTTTATGGGCGTTATGCCAAGTCAAAACATTTTTTTACTTTTTGTTCATAGTAGCCCCACAGTTCAAAGTAGCCCCATCTGACGGAATATGTTTTGTTCCAAAAATATAAATTGCATGCAATAATTGTATGTAGACACTGAAGTAGTAACAAGAAATGAAACACAATTGCATGTTTGATTCAAAGAATGTATTAAAATCCCCAAGTAGAGATCCTTTCATCAATTTGTGACTGTTGCCGAAAACAAAATTCAATGTTACAGAACATCCAAAGCTATGAATTTATAGAGATTGTAACATACACAAACAGCATTCCATTAGAGGAGAGGATATCATTGTCTGTGTTTATGACAAACAAAGGTGGAGGGGAAAAATAAAATCAATAAATATAGAGCACAATGACTATTTCATTAATTTTTTTAACCATCCCGGCCAAGAACTTAATTCTAATTAAGCAAAAGGGATGAAGCATGGGTCCCATTAAATAATGTACTGAAGAAGCTCAAGACACTTGAATTAACCACAGCAATGGGGTGAAACTACAGTAGAAGCCCTCTAGTCCGGCCGCGGTCTTCTGAAAATGAAACGTTCACCCGTGGGCATTTCCCATATCCAAAAAAGCAAGAACAATCAAAGTGTTCCATGTTATATCACTAATATATCAGTTTAATTGCCAATTTCTGGACTATTCAGTTTTGGATGTCTTCTAAAACATTTGTGATGGTGATGAGGTGAAGGTAGAATGAGATGAATGAGTGTTAGTGCGCCAAGAGAATGGACTGCTGTATCACGTCCGAAACGTCGTCCTTCACTTCATTACCATTGCAGTCGTCACCTGAAGACCAGGATTCGTCGGATTTGCACATCGACTAAGGAAGCCTCTCACGACTAAGCTCAAAGGTTTGAACTCTTGGGTTAAAATTTTTTTTTTATACCCTTTTTTGTTTAGTTTTAATTTGTTTAGTTTTAACTTTGAAATTTGAACAACGATATGGACTTTAAAAAATGTTTTTTAATGTTTATTTAAAAAATATTTATGGACTTTTTAGTTTAGGTCTTTTTGAAGAGATTGATTTCAATTTGAATGTTCTAAAATTAATAGAAAAAAAGATAATGAAGTTTACGCAAAGGTTTAAAATTGCTGAAAACTGACAAGGTGTTTCCTTGACAAAAAATGGCTGCCAATGGTTAAATATAAATATTTGAAATAAACTAGTCTTCATTTTCTACATCCAATGTATTGTACTTTCAATGATATAAATATTTAAAAAAAATAAATGCTATGGTGGACAATAAAGTTTTCTAGAAAAGAGGGCATATAAAGGGAGGACAGTTAAGAGGGTTTAAATATTGCATATACCTTAAATGGAGAAAACATTTTTAACTGTAAATAAATAATTATGTGCTTCCTAAATATCAATGGGGAATTCCATGCAAAAATGGAGTAATAGAATAGGCCTAATGGCCTAAATATAAAAACTTAAATAAAATTTGATTCAATACGGTACCTTAACAACTATATCCATATCTTCTACTAAGTATTTGTTTAAAATCTGTTTTGAAATAAGAAGACGAGCGCCAGTAACTGCTTCCGCTGGCTGGTCCGTACAAGTTACTCGCCATGCCAAGCCCAACATGATAAACAGTGCGGCACTGAGATTCATCTGAAATCAAAAATAAATAAATTACACTACAGTACACAGTAGTGGGGCGAAAAATATATTTTTTTTACTTGTTATAATGTTTCAAATTTGAATTTTAGTGTTAACTTAGCTTTTTTTAATAGAAAAGGTGTAAATAGACATAGGCCTCTACTGGTAAATCTATATATATAATTCTGTAAGCCGAATTTCTTGAGCTAAATTGTGAGCGTTACACAAATCACAGAAAGATGGGAGGGGTCTCAAATTAAAGGTCTCGGTCCCATACATGAGGGAAAACTATCGGCGTGTCCATAATGTTAACAGGAAATGAGAAATCACGTAAAACATCCTCCATAAGAATAGCATGGGGATTCGAAAAACGTCTGCTTTGTGTACATTAAAACATGTGTTATGGTTTAATTTCAAAATGAGACACAGATGTTACATTGAGTGAAGATAACAAAATAATTCACACCAAGAGAAGCAATCTATAAAATAATTCTGTAAGCAAAATTTCTTGGCCAAAATTGAGAGCGTTTTACAAATTGCAGGAAGATGGTAGGGGTATCAAATTAAAGGTTTCGGTCCCATAAAGCGTATCCATAAAGTTACTTAAGGAATTGAGAAATATAGTAAAACGTCCTCCTTAAGAATAGCATGGGGATTCGAAAAATGTCTTCTTTGTGTACATTGAAACATATGTTACCTGTTACCTGTTACCTCCTATGTCTGTCCCGTAGACCACGAAGGCATGGGACCCGTCCTTAATTTCCTTGTTGTTGTTTTGGTTTTATTTTAAAACGAGAGACAGATTATAACTATTCATAGAATAGCCAAATGACAAAAATTAACCCTAGAGTGGTAATACTATAATAAGACGTTTTGTTGCTTTGAGCAACTACAAATTCTACTAGGAGAGTTAACCTTACATACTATTACGAATTGACTGCTGATTTTACAGTTGTTACTATGATTTAAATTGTTAAAAAAAACTGAGCGTGTATGCAAATCATAAAATGCTTTCTGATCGTTAATAGAGATGCAATGGGCGATGAATTGTGGTTTGAGAAACACCTACATTATTTCCATTGTTTTGGTTTTATTTTAAGACAAAAAGTGCCTATTGAATGACGATGAAACATTAATTGATACTTAAGTTTAAAGTGTATCAGTCAGTGAAGTTTTGGTAAGTTATTCTGTTAGCTGAATTTTCGAGAAACCTTTTAGTCATTTCATAGATTGTAGGATTATAGGAGACGAGTTAAAATCAAAGACCTTTGTCCTACATACTAGAGGAAAATGCAGCAGGTGAAAAACTTTACAACAAAATGGGAAATATATAAGAAAGATTATTTTCTGAAAGGTTCTCCTTAAAGGTTCTGTATGTAGTGATTAAAAAAATCTGCTTTGTTTACACAAAATTAAGAGTTTTGATTAGGAGGGATGAATATTCACAGCAAGTGAAGATGCACTTTGAGGTGCTGTGTTTAAATTTTGTGACTAAAACATAAAAAACTGACAGGAGCAAAAAATGAATGTTTTTTTCATTGCCGCTTTTCTATGTTATATTAAAAAGCTGTCACAGCTCAATTAAGGGAATACGATTTCTTTCAAAACTTATTTTCCATAGATCGATAGGCTTATGACTTTAACAACACACAAAATAGAGCATTTACAAACGGGTGACCTAATAGTATAGGATTGATAAGAGTACTTGGGGTCGAATGGTCTGTTCAAACGGTATTGTTAAAATATTAGGCCTATATACCTCAAATTAAAATTTCTGGAAACCTTCGTTGTGAAACAAATGGTAATACGTTATGGTTCATGCTATTTTAATTTTACTAGAGATCGCCCACTGGTCGAAATTCGACCAAAAATTCAGTTGATCTTGAGCCAATTAATGTTAAAATGTTTTATAAATGAAGCATCTGTTTTTCCTCATTTGTTAGCATTTGTTATTATAACAGCTGTCTTATGATTCAATCAATTATCCTTATCCCATAAGATTAACATTGAAACTTTGAAAGCCTGTAGGGCGTAGAACCGTGGGCCGATGTGAATTAAAACGTGATTCTGCTCATCTACAGCACAACACCTTTCTAACGGTATGCGCGGATTTCTCCTACGATGCACACAAGCTGAGAAAAAAGGAGGAAATGAAACATGCTTGCGTATTAATATATAGATGATTAGGGGCTTTTGCCCCTATGAGCCACTAGTTAAATATAAGTTTCTTAATAAACTTACCTAATATCAATTATCCACAGTTATGTCAGTTATCTACAGTTATGCCATGACCAGTTATTAAAACATAAAATATTAAAAACTCTTTTCAGCAAAATAACCAGGCCTAAACTATGACAAAGAAAAATTAACGATGTTATAGCCTATCTTTATTGTTCTACTAGTCAGAGAGGCCAAAATTTTGAATTAGCCTAAATTTATTTATTTATTTCACTTTAAATTTTTACAGTCTGACTTTAATTATCTAGAGGAACACTACAAGTTGCATGGACTCAGGCAAGATTGGTTTTGAATAATTAGCCTAACTTAAGGGAGCTGTTCAGCACCAAAAATCTACCCGAAAACATGCAATTGTATTTCCAGCCTTCGGTCGGAACTATTCAATGTAGACTTAAAGCTGTTTGTTTTAAATGGTAGTTAAAGAGTGGTTCTAGTGAAAGGCTAACTTACCTGTTTTTTCTAATAAAATTTTGTAGCATTTATTTGACACTGAAGTTCATAAACTTTGACATAGGCCCTAGGCTACATTTTCAAATCATATTAGGCTAAGACTATAAATTATTGGACAAACAGGTACCGGTAGCTTTCCACTAGAATCACTCTTTATCTTCCAATAAATTGCAAAATAAAATATTCGGCCAGTAAACACAAACCAAAGACAGGAAATACGATTGCATGTTTTACCCTCGCGCGGGAAAAAGACTACTGTTTCGGGCGAACCTAACGGCGCGGCAACGAACTAGGCTACATGAAGTAAACTACTATTAGTCCTGTTTAATTTTCCTGATTCCTTTATACTATATATCTTATAAATTTCTGCAAGCAAAAGTAATTTTCAAGTTAAACAAACCCAACCTTTCACTCAATCTGTCATCGAGCTCCAAGCCACTGTAGCTGCTGGCCACGCACGGAACGCCAATGACGCCGCACCAATCTCACTTCTCATTCGTGCACTGCACTCGTGAGATAGGGCGCAGGCGGAGAAAACCTCAGCAAACTGATACCGCATCACAGAATTCCAAATTACAAGGAACTAAGGGGTCGGTGGGGGGTAAATAGCTTTTTAAAGGTGATTCCCGGAATGGGGCAAGTGAAGTACTAGGCCGGATGTGACTGACGTCACCCATTATGGATTTTTATTTAAATAAAAACTAACATAAACATGCGGAGAAAAACTATGCGTGCGCCCGCTTGAGGGATAAATTTTACTGGGCATAGGTTGGTTTTATTTGTGAAGATTGGTTTAGGTCCTAATATTAAGATCAAAACACATTTTAACGGGCTAAATTTTGTATTTGATTGTAATTTTCGATTTGATACGATAGATTTTTCAAAATCTATAAATCGAACCGACATTTTCATTCGATAGTAGTGTAGGCGCTATATGATACTGTACCCAGAAGAGCACATTTCTTACTAGTTAGCTAAATAGAAGGCCCTAGGGGTTGTCTTGCCAGTCTTAACACGTTCGCTGCGGCATATAACCGATCGAATACAAAGGCGTTCCTTCGCGGGTGCGGATGTATCCGATCGGTTACATATGACAATGTCAAGATAATGCGACTCCTTTTCCTCTAGCGTTTGAGAAGGAAACACATATTATGCATTAGCGTGTAGGTAAGGGTATTGAGCTTTTAGATTAGAATAATATTCTACATGTTTTTAATTTTGCGCTATCGTTGGAGGAATGTAGGCCTAAATAGAGTTCAGCGTGGGGGTTGAGTTTCGACTTTTAAAAGGCGCAGCGAACGTTAAACGAACGTTGAATTGTTAACTTCAATAAGGACATTTTTCATCTAAATGTTGGTTTCATGCTGGCAAATCTATTTTATTGAAAGTTGAAGTGAATGGACTTTTTCTATGAAAGTGTGTCTGCTAGGCCTATATGAAATGAACTTTCTGCTTGCTGAAGCATATAGTGTAACTATTCTAGAAAGTAGATTTAAGGCCTACCTCTAAGGTTTTCTAACACATCAAACCTGATCACTTTTCAGCTAGGAAACTGATCATGTAGGCTAAGTTAGGCTAAGTTTACCTTACCTTAATGTTTGAATACTGAAGCAAATAGCCTAGTAGGCTAATTTATCAATATTATTGCAAAAATGATCGATCTAATTAAATTATTAATTTGAAGCAATTGTATAACAAGAGGGATAAACCCAAGAATACAATTAATTTTTTAAACTTACCTTTAACTTATAAGAAAAAAATTATGGTTAGATTAAGAGTTAAACACTAAGAAATAATATTTTCTTGTATCTCCACCAACGTTAATACCTGGAACACAGCTCACAATCAAAAGAAAACACTCGACAATCAGGCCTCTACCACCGTACCCTGAATTATTTTGACTAGTAGTGAATTTTGACTTCCTCACAATTTACACCTCACATGTGTTCGGTTGGCCTCCGTGGAACTACATTTCACCCCTGTTGCCACGTCCGAAATCCTACAACCAAAGACGTTGAAAACCAATCTCACCTTTAGATTTCATTGGATTGTACAGACATTTATATTAAGTTGACATATTTATTGGCTACAGAATAAAAAATATATATATATATCAATTAAAATGTTTTTATAACCAGTTTCGATTTTTTATTTTATTTTTTTTTAGGGAGAAGCGGAAAAATGCATTACGCACAAAGGTGGCCAGCCTGTAGTGTGGGGCTCCCCTAAAAAACGGGTTTACCCACTAAAAAACCTCCTCTAGCCTATTCTTTAGGGTTCTAACCTGGAATTGTTTATCACATTACGTCAGGCTAGGCCTAAATTTGGCTTACGCCCGTGGGGCTCGCTCCTTATCCCGCCGCTCGATCAAGGGATCTGGGCCACTTCACGGCCCAGATCCGTTTTCTTTTCCAGGAGGATGCCCCGGACGAACTGTGATAAACAATCAAAGTTTCCCTCATCCTCCAAGATCTTTTGGCAGACCGAGTCCACCGAAAATGCACCAAAAATTTGTGTGGCCTCCAGGCGGGGTCCTTCCCAACGAGGGCAGAGGAAGAAGGTGTGTTAAACATCGTCGGGAACGCCCGCGCAATAAATGCAGTCCGGTGAACCGGTCTTGCCCATCCGGTTCATGTACGACCGAAAATAGCCGGTGACCTGTCAAAAACTGGGTCAGGTAGTAGTCCACCTCCCCATGCCGCCGTTCCACCCATGGTTGGACATGCTTGATAAGTCGGGCAGTCCATCATCCTCGGGTGTCGTGCTCCCAGCTGTGTTGCCAACTGCTGGAAGGTTCGGGAGCGCTCTTCTGTTCTTGCCGATCTTGCCTTGTCTCTCCCAGATAGCATGAAAACTTTCTGCAAATTTGCATTTGGTTTTCATTGGTTTTTAAACTAAAATTTTCTAAAATTAATTTACAGAAAATGTTTAAAAAATTTGCATGTGAAAACTTTTGTTTGCAAACATTTAGAAAGTTTGTTGAAAATTTTCATTTTGTTTGCGAATTTAAATTAATTAACTAATAATTTGAATATAATTCACAGAAAATTTGCATGTTGTTTGCAAATGATTTGCAGATAGCTTTCAAACGGATATTTAGATCGTTTGCACATAATGTGCAATTAGTTTGCGATTGGTTCGTAATTTGTTTGCAAATCGTTCGCTAATAATTTGCAGATGGTTTTTGGACGGTTTGCAGTTGGTTTGCAGATAGCTTGTTGAAAATTTGCACCCTACCCATAATTCCGTTCTGCCCGGATTCCAACACGAAATTCGCCATTTTGCTCAGTATTTGGTGGTCTGAACCTGTCTGAACTAGCCAGACGTTGATCTTGACGTTATTCAGTTTTGTGTTCTTGGACAATTTATTTTTGGAGTTTCTACCACCATGAAAAGCCAGGTAAGTCTTTTCTGTAGTATTTGTATATAGAGTACCTTTAAAAGAGCTGCCTAGTTCGGGTTATTTTTCACTTTTGTTTAGACAACAATTAGCTTATATGATGGTTCTCTTGAACACTAAGTTATAAAGCGTTTATTACTAACTGTATTTATGATAACATAGTCTAGACGAGGTAAAATAATTATAATAAAATAAACAGACCTCACAAATAGTGTAGGTATAAGTTAAAGAATAAGACTTAAAGTTAAAGTCAAGGCTTAGATTAGTTAATTCATTTCTCATCAGATGATAACTCAAGAAATTGGATGGAGTATTGGATTGACTATAGGTCGATGTTTACTTCTGAACAATTAATGATTTAACCAGTTTTGGAAGCTTTGTGGTGCAGTCCCGCAAATGGGTTAGACTTTGACTTAATAAAATCTAAAAGAAAGAATTTTTCAATTCAAATAAGATTTCTTTAGCATAATAAGGATATATAAATTACTTTGATGATATCAACGTTAACTTACTAACCTATTACCAACTTGAAGTGGCGAAATTTACAATAAATTTACCTCACTGTAAAATAATTTCCTAGGTCTGTTTATTTTAAAATTAGAAATTCATTGGCTCAACTAACAATTAATTGGACAACATTCAACTTGAATGATCGTACCAGGGTAAAGGGGTCTTCATCGGATTTTCAAAGAGTTAATATATAACATATTTTATCCTTGATTCTTTACTTGGAAAATTTTACTAAAACCATTTAAAATGACTTTTAAAACAAAACAATTTAGTATCCTATTTTGAATCATTAACTTAGCCTAACTGGTTAGAGAGGAAATTAATATCTCGACATGTTTAATCTATATGTAAATGGTGCAAGCAGTTGGTAATAGATAAACATAATTAATCAAAAATAAATTTTCCCATGTTACTTATGTGAAATATAAGAAGTGTCATTTGTTGCTACGACGATATATTGACAAAATTTGTATTCTCTTTTACTAGGTTAGGAGTATTATATATTTGTTTAAGAAACCATGGCAGCAAACTTACATACTAAGTTTCATGCTTTTCTAATGGAAATGGAAAGTATATAATGGCAGATCGAGAGGTAAAAGATAGTGTTCGTCCTTGATGAGCTGGTCATGTGTCGTCTGTATTTGTCTGTCACTGTCACATTTGTATGTCTATATGTTTTGAGATTTTTGTAAAACGTTAATTCCTTTTGAATTGCAGCTTTGGCTAATATTCACTTTTATTACAAAAAAAATCATGTACAGCTATGTTTGCATAACAGTAAAATAATGAAGAATATTTTCGTGTTAAAAAAACTAATGCCTTTAAATACTTTATATTTTATTGTTATAAGTAACAAATAGACTAGGCTTACAAAAAATATTTGTTGATTAAACAAAAAGTTAGTGTATTGGGCATTTGCTGAGTACGCAGGTTTACTGTGACGGGATGTTTGCTGAGTCATAAAGTTTTGTGCTAGCTACCCAAGGCCACAAATAATTTTACATTGGATAAATTTAAAAACCAAGAGCTGAAAAATATCCTTAAATCCCCAGTTTCTCCAAAAAAAGAAGAAAAACTGGCAATCATTCTTTCAGCTTATGAAGCTTAACTAAGAAAAAGACCACAACAAAAGTAGCTAAATTGTCCCAGATCTACTCAGTTTTTTAAGTGTAGGCTATCTTGTTCCCCACTTACTGAACCTAAAGCCAATCATGCTCTTGCTCAATGTGTATAGGCCTATTCTCATATTGATTCCAGTACTTCAATTATTACTAATTAAAATAGTTATCATTTATTTTTAGCAAATTTTATATACTGGAAAATACGCTATTTACTGGAGAGAAAATCCTAAAATATGTTTCCAATGTTATATATAAAGCAAATTAACAAAATACTCTATCTTGCTTACTTATTGGCATAGCTTGATAAGATTTGGTAGGCCTATATGTATATTCAGTAGGATGGTTTTAACTTGTAGTCTATTCGTTTACAAAATCTACAAGACGGCAAACCTACGTACTCATCCCGGTGTTTATGGGGATAGTAAAAACATAGCAGAAGTTAAAATTTTGTATGTAATGTACATTTATACTATATAGGTTGGGTGAATTTATTTTTGCATACAAAACCCATTTGGCGGCAACCCTACAAACTACACATGCTCTATTCACCTCCATGGTTGTAATGGGGAAATAAAAAAATACCAAAATGATATGGGGAATTTGCTGTATATACAGATTTGTGACGACGGGGTGTTTTCATATGTACTACTTCTTATATTGTTTTTCCCGGAGTAAATTTTTGTTGCAACCAAAATGTGTGATATTTTCAGATTAAACTAATGATCACTGTTGGAGGGAGGGGCCCTAAAACCTAACTGCCAGAATAATAAGAAGGCTCATTATGACAGAAAAAGTTATGATAAGTCTTTCCTACACAGGAAAAAAAGGATTTAAGGAAGAAAGAATTGAGTGCTCCAGCAATTCTGAGTTCTGCAAATACATTCATGGTTAGTAGATATTGAAATAACATTATAATTACTTAACTGTATCGTGTTTAGACTATTGCACTTTAATATTGTGGCATGCATGTTTAAAGTAAATTCTACAGTAAACTTTATTAAAAAAATTCCTTTACTCATTTAGAAAAACAAAGAATAATATATACCCCAAAAAAATTTGTTACAAAGCAGGTATAAAAAAACCAATAATTTTTTATCAGGCTCCTATAACTAAAGTCTATAAATTAGAAATTTTCCTAGTCTGAGTTCTCACTTAGAAACAGTTGTGTTTTTGGTGAACACCAAAGGACCCTCAATCTCAATTAACTAAATTTACCTGTAAAACCTAATAGTAGTTTTCATCACTAGGAGCAAAAGTGGATCTTTTTGGTGCGCAATCGTGTTTTAAAAACGAGGCGCAGCCGAGTTTTTAAAAACGATTAAGCATCAAAAAGACACTTTTGCTCCGAGTGATGAACAACGTTTTTTATCATAATGCGAAATTAGACTTTTGATCGTTAAAAATATCAACTATAAAGTTGTATTTTCCAGGTTATATTTACAAAGTAAGTAATATGCAGTGTTTACATTTATGTTATTTACAAACAATGCTCTTCATATAACGTTTGAATTCCTAAATTCTGCTCCTCAACATCAATAAATCAATAATAATATAATTAGCAAACAGCTGACTTTTCATTACTAGGACCTAAAAAATTCTCCAGATGATTTTTCAGTCCTAGGACAAAAAAGAAACGCTTTTGGTACTATTGAGAGAACAAAAAAACAGGCTGATTTCGTGCAGAATGATAAAAACACCTTTTAAAATAATCATAATGAACCTTTTTTCTTTGCAAATAAAAAAAACATTAAAGAACCATGAAAAAGTGATTCTACTAAAATACTAAAATATTAACGACAATACTACAATAAAAAATCAAAACATTGACAAACAACACCATAGTAAGATTCGGGTAAATGACAAAACAATTCAACAATATTCATCTCTTTACATTTCACATATTGCTGGCAGGTTAAGCAAAATTCTCTTAGGGCCCCAAACATCCCAAAAGATTTTAAATTTCAATGGTAATCTTCAATGGTTTGAGTCAAAATATTTTTATTAAAATTTTATGGTTTATTAAGATTGAAATACTGAATAAAATCATTCCCCCCGCACCTCCAAAAAAGTTAGTCTTCAAAAGATAGAGGAGAAGTGTTTAAAAATCAATGTTTTAAAATATAAAAAACGGTTAGCTTAAAATTATTTCTACTAATCACCATTAAGTTAAGCTCAATAAATAAATAAATAATCCAGTGTATTTTAAATTATTGCTCTTTCAAACTGTTATAAGCTTTATTATTTTTCATCTTTATTTTGGGAACCCTTATATTTAATTAAATAGGCTATTTTATGGCAAAAGCTTACCGGTACCAAAGCTAAACTATAGTACCGCTACTAGTGCCAGATGTGCAGAATATGTCCGATCCGGCGATCAAGGATCGTGGGAAATTTCAAAGTGTCTGGGGAAATTTTATGGAAATTATTTATATTTTTGTGATTTTCCTCTTCTTAATAATTGATGTTAAAACTCATCATCTAATCAAGATTTGACTTTAGTTATGATAGATATAAGTATTAAGAAATACTGGTTAGTAGGTAGTTTTGATTTGATTTTAATTACTTGTGTTTTACTATTGTAAACTAAAACTAAAATAATCGTTATCGTTTCACTGCTTCATTGTAAGCTGTTGAGTTTTAAGGCAAAGTCTTATATGTCACATATCTTAGGGGAAATCTTTGATCCATAACAGTACAATTGGGTAAAATTTTAAGAGTCAATAAATTTTCTGCACCCCTGACTAGTACTAGGATTAAAAAAAATATTGCCCAAGAAGAGTTATCCAAATAGAAAAATTTAAATTATGCCATTAATAGTCCTTTTACTTGGCTAATGTTGTGTAAGCCGGTGGTGAAACAATAAAAATTTATTGGTTTCTAAATATCACGGAAATATTACTGAATTTATTTATTAGTAACAAATAATAAATAAACACTAGAATAGATTTTGAAATTTCCTGACGTACTGTTTTTTATCTTTTGTAAAATAATTTTGTTTATAAACAGTAGGCTCTCTTATGTTTCTTCTGATACCTCCAAGAATATGTGTACAAAATTTCATGATGATCGGTTGAGTAGTTTTCGAATAAAAGCGTAACAAACATATGAAAATTCCCATTTATAATATTAATATAAGGATGGGTAAAACATAAAAAGTAAAATATAATTAGAAATTCACTGTGGTACTGTTAAGGTTCACTTTCCCTAATCTTCCCAAGCTGCAAGATTTTCAGTACAAAATTAAATTTAAAAAATTAGGCTACATTCAAGATTTAATTTATTGTAACACTATTAAGGGCATAAAGATGAATCTTTCTTGCAAAGTTAATTTGTCTTCTTAGCCAGAATTATATATTGACTCATGATTGTTTACAAATCAAATTCCCCTACGTAAAAAAGATGACTGATTTTGGAAACTCCATTCTGTTAACCTGCATATAAAATATCATTAGTGTACAGTTGAATTTTTAACTGGAAGCGGCCAACAAGACTAAGTGGACTGTCTTTGACGCTGAATTTCTTTTATTTGTAACACAATCATGTGTGTCCTGTCAGTCATTTTATATATTTGTTTAACATTAAAACATATAAACAAATGTATATTTACAGTTTGTTTGTTTTGACCGAAACTCAACATTTGACAAGTAGAAACACATATAATTATACTACAAACAAAAGAAGTTCAGCGTCAAAGATAGACCACCCAATCTTGCCCACTTATAGTTTAAAAAATTCAACTATACATTTGTGGTGTTTGCTGGTTATTATATTTAATTTGTTTTAATTTTTGTATCTATTGTTAGACATTTGTTTTAAATAGAGGGAATTATGTTTCAGAGAGCTGAGTAAACAGAGAATACCGATTCAGGAGAACAGGTCTGAAAATGGAGGAGATGAAGATTAAATATATGCTGTAAATTATATTATAAGTATGTGTAACATTTTGTATTAATATATTTGCATATTTCAGTACATACAAAATTTTTGATTCAATACATCCCTATTTTACAATCCCCACTTTGGAAAATATTTGTAAATTAAACCCTCTAGCTTTAAGAACATCTAGTAAGGTAAATGCCAATAAAAAATATGAAGCAAAGTTTTTTGATTTTTTTTTAAATAAAAACTCAAAAATTCAGTAATTAAAACACACGAATTATTTAAGTATTAATAAAGATATCAGAGCACCTACAAATAGGCTAATGTGCTGTAATGAAGTATGAGGGTACTGTGATGAGTCAAAAATCCACATCACCTGTTTGCGTACACTGCTCCGTGGTCAAAGTTCAACCAAGGCAGTCGGGGTGGGGAGGAAGCGCCGTCGTCGTGGCCCACTCCCGTCCGCGTCTCGAACTAGACAAGTTGTGCCGATTTTGCTGAGAGTGCCTTCGGGGAAAAGATTTTGAAAATTTTAGCGGATCACCATTTCTTGAGTTTCTTAACGAAAAGTCACGTCCTTTCATACCCTAAGGGTAAATGAATAAGACATATTTTCGGAAATAGCAAAATTTAGAAACACGTGCGTATCGCGAACATGTCGAACCGTGAAGCTGGTGACCGCTAGTTCAATCTTTAAAGTCCCGTACTGAATTTCTTTGTCTTGGAGTGAGCAAAAGTTAACAATCAGTATTAATAATTTATCAAGGCACTCAGGCTTGTAGGCGCGTAAAAATATTAATATTAAATTCAGTGTTTTTTAAGTGTGGCCATGTATTGTAATTGTATGTTGAAACCTGTATATTATATGTGAAAATATTGTAAGGGTAAGTTTCTACAGCATTTGTTATTTATTTATAAGTCAGTTCTCGTGTTCACCATGTATTAGAAATTGCTGCTATTTATGTGATTTTATTATTAAGAATTTACTATGATGTTAACCAAACGAATTTCGTAAAACTTTGAAATCTGAGGCAAAACCCAAATAAGCATAAGACATTTAGTATTTATATATTCTGATCTGACTGTATAAAATATTTGAAAATCCCCTATTGTGCTGAGCTATAGCAAGGCTTATTAAAGTTAATATTTTGGATCTTAGAAAAATAAATCAAAGTGCACTACAATGTTATTTTGTATGGACGGATTTAAGGTAAAATAAAAAAGGCTGTGTTCTTGGCAGATTCCTAAAACTGTGATCAACTCATTAAATAGGCTCTATATTTAATTACAACTGTTGGGTTGTGCTACTGTAAATTCAGACCCTTAACTAAATATCAATTTGCAAATAAATAACCACCTGTGATCGTGATCCCCATTGGTTAGGACAGAGGCATACAGCATTGTCTGTAATTACATCAACCAATGTACAATCAATGCAAATGTACAACAAAGGTTAAATCATAAGCCTCTGAGGATTAGTGTTAGAGGGATTTTGCAAATAAGGTTCTGGCCGGAACTAAGTGTGAACAATAAGCCAACCCGAGCCTCAAAACATTTTATAGGAAAAAAAGGAAATAATTTGTCATTAATGCAGCAGCCTGGTCCGTTCATATGAATTAATTTCATGGTGTAGACAAAGAATAATAAGATCCATTCAAAAAGAACTCCTGCAAAGCCTTGTGTTGTATTATTATCAAACTACCAATGTTTTGTAGCACTTACATAAATTGAAATTGTGTTGGCAATTGCTCTTAATAACTTGATAGAAGTGTAATGCTATAGGGAAATATACAGTCATTATCACAATCATTTGAGTTATTATTCATAATCCTGGTGTATTTAGGTGATCAGCAATTCAAATGGTTATTTCTGAAATTAACAGTTATAAACTCAGTTAAATTATCAGTTCAAGAAAACTGTAGGAAATTTATTTAACTAATATTTATGTAGAAAATTTCAATCCATTTTCAGTTAATTGGTGAACTAGTCTTTATAACACAATAGTATTTATATATTTGTAGTAAAATTGATTTCATTGATTCTCATGATCTTGTAAGATTCACAAGGGCTCTGGGTAGATACAAAATAGTCTTATTCAACTTAAAGAAGTCCCAATCTGGGCAAGTGGCTTCCTCTGCGGAGAACTCTGCTACTCATAAAAATCAGTGGGGGGAAACTATATAATTTGTGTGAAGAGTTAGTAGAATTTATTATTGAGACAGTTTTTCTTCACATAAATAAAATGGTAGCAGAGCGTGGTTACGATCCACGGACCTCTGGGTTATGGGCCCAGAACGCTTCCACTGCGCCACTCTGCTAAATAAAATGGAAGCAGACATTTAATATTTAAGATCATGGGAATTATAATATATAGGTTTCTTGTTTGTGTGTAATCTAGTGTTTGTCCAATTATTTATTTCTTTACTTGTTTTCGTTGTAATTGCCAATTAATTTTTAATTGTTTATGAATTGAAATTTTGGACTGCATTGTTGAGACAATTTATTAAAGGGTAATGAATGAGAGATGTGTACGAGGCAATATCTCACCACAGGTGAGGATCGTCGCAACCGCAGGTTGCAACGGGAAAACAATCCGTTGCAAGCGGAAGCGGGGTTAGAGTCGGCAGGTCACCTTGAAAGCTCGGAGCCTCCCTCCTCCCCCCCCCCTCTTGCCGAGCATCAGCTCGCGTCGTTGTCTGTGCGTTCAACAATGGATCAGCTGGACGGGCGGCGAATGACGTCACCGCCCGCACATTCGACTCACATGAGGAATATAGTTGTCTCTGAATCTGAGAGGCGCGAAATTCTCGATCATAGTGGGGTTTCAATGGACATAGACTACGATCAACCACGTCAGGCCGTAACGTTTGATCCTAATTTACGTTCAATAAATGTGCAACAAATGGAGGCAGGATTAGATTTTTGGAGCTTAGCTGGGAATTCAAGCAGTACGCAATATAGGGAAATTTCTGAGTATCCGCGTCAAGTAAATGTAAATCCGCCAGTTGGGTCACCGAGAGTGAATCTTTGTCAAACAAATCCATTTTTGCCAGGTTATGGGGTGGTGGACCATGGTGGAAATTCAAATCAATTCTCTCAGGGTCAGGGTCAAGGTCAATCGGTACAAGCCGTTGGCGTGCCTTATGCATTGCCAGCACCAGTAAATAATGTGGGTTATCAGTTGGTACCGCAGTTTTCACAAAACGCCTTCGTACAAAATCAAATATCGAAAACAGAACGCACAGTCTTGATGGAGTTATTAAAAAAGGTAGGCGTTGCTGACGGGTCAGACGATTTGCAACTTCTGAATTTTCTCAAAGATTTAAAACCATTGTTCGATATCGCCCCAGGTAGTACAGGAGAGATCGTAAAACTGTTGATTCCAAAAACTAAGGGTCAGTTGTTTAAATTGTGGGTTGAGGCGACAACAGCCGGAGTGAGCTGGGAAAATTTGCATGGCGCGATTCTGAATTATTTTTTACCGCCATCACGTTTGAGGGAGATTGAGGCGATAGAATTAGATAGGCCGCAGCGACCAAACGAAACATTTGTTGAATATGCTGAAAATATTATTTCTGTTGCATTTGCGTTGCGAACAAGGATGTCAGAGAGTGAGGTGATTGAAATTGTTTTGAGTAAGTGTGACCCAATCACGAAACGACATTTTGCTTTTAATAGTAGGCCGAGCAGCATTGCGGAGTTAAAAATGTTTGCTAACAGGGTCACTGGTTCGATAAAATCAGAAATGCGCTATTTTGGTGCGGCAACAAATCTCAGCAATAGGAATGTCGTGCAAGCGAGTAGGCCAAGTTATGCGAGACAAAATGCGCAAAACTCTACACGACCGGGTCGTCATCCTGAAAATGTGAACAATCAAAGGGAACGGATCATCAAATGCTATAAATGTAATGGGGAAGGGCACATGGCTAGGAACTGTCCGTCTTTAAACTGATTTCGAACACTGGCAGCAGGACACAGTGTTCGCAAAAGGATTTTGATCCTGCAAAAGTTAGCGCGGTGGATCTCACAGGGAAATTGCCTTTGATTAATGTCAAGTTAGGAAAAACAATTTCATGCATATCTCTTTTAGATAGTGGGGCAACAAAAAGTTTAGTCAGCAAACAATTTTTTTCTAAGATTAGGAAAGAGAAATGTGTAAAGGGGGTTACAAAAATCAGTAATTATGTTGAAACGGCAAATAAATCAAAGATTCCCATAAGGCAGGAGGTGAAGTTGCACATAAAAATCGATAATTATTCTTGGGATTATAGTTTCTGGGTGGCAAATCAGTTACCATTTGATATGGTGTTGGCTTACGATTTTTTTCATTTTTCAAAATTAAAGTTGGATGTGGGCAAAAACACAATAAAATTTCGTTTCAGTGACACAAATGAAAAGATTTTGTTTTTGCTCGAAGAAGATAATTTAAATTCAGATAGGATGCAATTTGATGAGGCCGACATGAGTGAGAAATGTAAGGAAAAATTTCAGAAACTTTTGCGAGATTATGGGGATGTAGTTACGAATAGGATTGGCAAAGCTAAGGTAACACCGTACAAGCTTAGAGTGAGTAAAGAGATAAAACCATTTCGCATGCGACCCTTTCAGATGACACCCGATAAGGTCCGAGCTATGAGGGAAATTATCAACGAGCTTTTAGATAACGGGGTTATAGAGCCTAGTCAGAGTGAATATAGTAGTAATTGTTTTCTGGTTCAAAAAAAGGAAAAGGGGAAATATCGATTGGTAAATAATTACAAGACATTAAATCAATTCATTGAAATGGATAGCTTTCCCAGTCCCACAATAGACTCGACTTTTCAATATTTACAAAATGCTCGTTTCTTCACATCAATAGATCTGGTGCACAGTTTTTTTCAGTTAGAGTTAAATAAATTTAGCCGTAAATACACTGCCTTCAACACAAGTTTTGGTAGCTATCAATGGGTAAGAGTCCCTCAAGGATTAAAAATTGGTTCACAAGCTCTCAACAGGGTTGTAGACACTGTGTTAGGTGACTTGAAGTTCAAATGTGTTATTAGTTTTTGCGACGATGTGTTGATTTATGGCCCAGACGAGGAAACTCATTATAACGACGTTAAAGCTGTTTTGCAAAGATTAAGGGAATACGGCCTAACCGTAAATCCTGAAAAAATCAAATTAGCGAAAAGAGGTGTGCAATTTCTGGGGCATTATGTAATGGATGGGAAAATAATGATGGATCCGTCTCGCATCGATCCGATCAAGAATTATCCCGTTCCCAAAACAGTAAAGCAGGTACAAAGATTAGTTGGGTTAGCAAGCTTTTACAGTAAATTTATTCCGAATTTTTCTGAAATTTGTTATCCATTAAATAGATTGAAGAGGAAAGGCGTGAAATTTAAATGGACAAAAACTGAACAGGCTAGCTTTGATAGGTTAATTGAAGCATTGACGTCACCTCCAGTTCTCCATTTGCCTGATTTTAGTAAGAAATTTATTCTTAATTGCGACGCTTCAGATTATTCGATAGGGTGTGTACTCCAACAGGAACGCGAAGGAGGATTAGTTGTCATAGCGTATTCAAGCCGTACCTTGCAAAGGAATGAGCAAGCTTATTCTATATACAAACGAGAACTGTTAGCTTGTTTGTGGGGCTGCGAAAAATATCGAGAATTTTTAATAGATAAGCCGTTCACATTGCGAACCGATAATCAAGCAATTTTGTATCTTTGGAAATCTGATAAGACTACGGGACAATTAGCGAGGTGGAAATTGCGACTTTCGGAATTCCCGTGTGAAATTGAACACGCGCGCGCTAGTCAAAATTTGCCGGCTGACACTTTGTCTAGATTGTTCGAACCGCCAGAGCAACGCGACGAAAACAAACCGTCAGATGCGCAGCCGGCGAAGGTAAATTTTTTGCAAAGTTTTCCCGAAGTATTTCACGATATTGGGGCCAAACAAAGAGAGGATCAAAATTTAAGAAAAGTAATCGACGAGTTAGAGAAAGGTAATAAGGTTCAAAATTACGTCATGAGAAATGGGGTTTTAAAATATCAAAAAAATCCAAGGTGTTCTCCCAAAATTTGTGTTCCAGAATCATTAAGAAACATGGTTATGAAATTTAACCATGACACGACCTTATCTGCGCATTGGGGAATAAAAAAAACAACAGCCAAAATTGCAAAAGATTTTTCATGGAAATCAATGTTTGAGGATATTAGAAAATACGTGCGATCTTGTAATCTTTGTCAGTTGCACAAAACGTCGCAAAATACGAAAGTGGGATTAATGTGTTCATCGCTGCCGGAAAGGAGTATGCAGCGGCTGCATATTGATCTTTTTGGTCCACTGATTAGGACAAAGAGGGGGCAAAATCAGTATTTGTTGGTTTGCGTCGATAGTTTCTCAAAGTTTTCTTGGTTCATCCCATTAAAAAAGGCGACGTCGGACACCGTAATAAAGGGACTGAAAGAGCGGATTTTTGCACAGAATGGGATTCCGGAGATAATAATCAGCGATAATGGGAGTCAGTTCACTTCAAATAAATTCCGATCGTTCCTTTTTGGTTTGGGTGTGAAACACATCACGACGAGTGTAGCTAGGCCGCAGGGAAATCAATCTGAGAGGGAAAATCGGAATTTGAAATACGCGTTGAAAGTTTTTCACAGCAAGACTCAAGATCGGTGGGAC
Source organism: Neoaliturus tenellus (assembly GCA_030545055.2). Classification (NCBI taxonomy): domain Eukaryota; kingdom Metazoa; phylum Arthropoda; class Insecta; order Hemiptera; family Cicadellidae; genus Neoaliturus; species Neoaliturus tenellus. The sequence continues at coordinate 101,594,204 of CM061533.1, forward strand.
GAAGACATAGAATTCCTCATGGTAGGCGTAAATTCAGCGCATCACGAAAGTATACGCATGACACCGGCGATGGCACTTATGGGCCGAGAGCTGAACAATCCCCTACAATTGGCTTGGAATTTGCTTGAGGACGTCACAACTGAACAAAATGTTGAGGAAAGAGTGGGCAAAATTTTGCAAAACTTGAAAGTGGCACAACAAAAAATGAAACAAAATTATGACAAAAATAGGCGACCTTCTCCTTTCAAAGTAGGAGATGAGGTTTTGTACAGAGTATACATCCCCAGCGACAAAGCTAAGAAAATTAGCAATAAATTGTCTCAGGGATGGAAAGGTCCGTGGACTGTTGTTGAAGTCTTAAATGACGTAAATGTTAAAATAAGGTTAAATGAAAACAGTAGAACGTTGAGAATTGTCCATGTTGCTCAATTAAAAAGATTTTATAAGAGAAAATAAAAAAAAAATTAATAAAGAAATAAATAAAATAAAAAATGTATATTAGATTGTAAGTTTAGTATGGTTTTGTGATAGGGTCGAGGTGTGAATTTAAGGCGCCAAAATGAACATGACATTGCTAGGTGACAGCCAGGTGGTACGACTGCATAAGGTGTGGGAGAGGTCGCCGCACGTTGCATCGGTGGACATGTGCGTCAGTGGGTGTACTACAGAACATTTAAAGACTTTGATTTCCAGATATCATCATGAATTCAATCAAAAGTGTTTCCTGCTGATAGGAATAAATGACATTTTATCTATGGTTCCTACAAATGAAATCAAAGACAATATTTCATCTATCCTAAAATATTTAAATAAGAAGCAAATCAATGTTTTCATTTCAACTTTGCCTCCAACATTACATAAGACTAAACAAATTCAAGATAGTGTCCGTGATATAAACATTTTCATTCAGTCATTGGCCACATCACCGGCAATAAAAGTGATAAAACTCCATAAACTTTTCAAACCGTTTAATCAAGAAGATGAATGCTTTTACCAACTACGCTATTACCACGGCAAGCCGGACTTAGTTCATAATATCCAATGCAGCATTCCAGCGGCTGATAAGGCTTATCGTCGAGGCAGCGGCGCACCCACCCCCCCAACCCAATGACTGGCCGCACCGACCCACGACCTCTGTCCCCCGCCAACACCTCAACACCTCCACCGCCACCACTAACTAGTCCACTGCGATGACTTCACACCTGTCGCTGACTATTTGCATGGAGTTGCTGGAGATGTCTACAGGACGGACCTATACTGGTGTAATTGTGCGCGATTCACCCGCTCTGTGGGAGCAGTTAAGCGGCGGGTTACCTGTCGTTGTACATGGAAACTAGTACAAACAATGTTTAGCGTCAAAAAATGTTGACATTATATGTTTACATTTAATTATTCTTATATGTATTATGTAATTTATGTTTTATGTCAAATGTGATTTGCGTTTTGTTTGAATGTTCTGTTAGGACCCGATGAAATTGATTCCGAGAAATTTGATTGATTTGTGGGCAAAGCCTACGGAATCAATTTTTCAAGACAGGGGGCTTTGTGATGAGTCAAAAATCCACATCACCTGTTTGCGTACACTGCTCCGTGGTCAAAGTTCAACCAAGGCAGTCGGGGTGGGGAGGAAGCGCCGTCGTCGTGGCCCACTCCCGTCCGCGTCTCGAACTAGACAAGTTGTGCCGATTTTGCTGAGAGTGCCTTCGGGGAAAAGATTTTGAAAATTTTAGCGGATCACCATTTCTTGAGTTTCTTAACGAAAAGTCACGTCCTTTCATACCCTAAGGGTAAATGAATAAGACATATTTTCGGAAATAGCAAAATTTAGAAACACGTGCGTATCGCGAACATGTCGAACCGTGAAGCTGGTGACCGCTAGTTCAATCTTTAAAGTCCCGTACTGAATTTCTTTGTCTTGGAGTGAGCAAAAGTTAACAATCAGTATTAATAATTTATCAAGGCACTCAGGCTTGTAGGCGCGTAAAAATATTAATATTAAATTCAGTGTTTTTTAAGTGTGGCCATGTATTGTAATTGTATGTTGAAACCTGTATATTATATGTGAAAATATTGTAAGGGTAAGTTTCTACAGCATTTGTTATTTATTTATAAGTCAGTTCTCGTGTTCACCATGTATTAGAAATTGCTGCTATTTATGTGATTTTATTATTAAGAATTTACTATGATGTTAACCAAACGAATTTCGTAAAACTTTGAAATCTGAGGCAAAACCCAAATAAGCATAAGACATTTAGTATTTATATATTCTGATCTGACTGTATAAAATATTTGAAAATCCCCTATTGTGCTGAGCTATAGCAAGGCTTATTAAAGTTAATATTTTGGATCTTAGAAAAATAAATCAAAGTGCACTACAATGTTATTTTGTATGGACGGATTTAAGGTAAAATAAAAAAGGCTGTGTTCTTGGCAGATTCCTAAAACTGTGATCAACTCATTAAATAGGCTCTATATTTAATTACAACTGTTGGGTTGTGCTACTGTAAATTCAGACCCTTAACTAAATATCAATTTGCAAATAAATAACCACCTGTGATCCCCATTGGTTAGGACAGAGGCATACAGCATTGTCTGTAATTACATCAACCAATGTACAATCAATGCAAATGTACAACAAAGGTTAAATCATAAGCCTCTGAGGATTAGTGTTAGAGGGATTTTGCAAATAAGGTTCTGGCCGGAACTAAGTGTGAACAATAAGCCAACCCGAGCCTCAAAACATTTTATAGGAAAAAAAAGGAAATAATTTGTCATTAATGCAGCAGCCTGGTCCGTTCATATGAATTAATTTCATGGTGTAGACAAAGAATAATAAGATCCATTCAAAAAGAACTCCTGCAAAGCCTTGTGTTGTATTATTATCAAACTACCAATGTTTTGTAGCACTTACATAAATTGAAATTGTGTTGGCAATTGCTCTTAATAACTTGATAGAAGTGTAATGCTATAGGGAAATATACAGTCATTATCACAATCATTTGAGTTATTATTCATAATCCTGGTGTATTTAGGTGATCAGCAATTCAAATGGTTATTTCTGAAATTAACAGTTATAAACTCAGTTAAATTATCAGTTCAAGAAAACTGTAGGAAATTTATTTAACTAATATTTATGTAGAAAATTTCAATCCATTTTCAGTTAATTGGTGAACTAGTCTTTATAACACAATAGTATTTATATATTTGTAGTAAAATTGATTTCATTGATTCTCATGATCTTGTAAGATTCACAAGGGCTCTGGGTAGATACAAAATAGTCTTATTCAACTTAAAGAAGTCCCAATCTGGGCAAGTGGCTTCCTCTGCGGAGAACTCTGCTACTCATAAAAATCAGTGGGGGGAAACTATATAATTTGTGTGAAGAGTTAGTAGAATTTATTATTGAGACAGTTTTTCTTCACAGTACTGTTATACTTTGTTTGCTGATGTCAGGCATTTTTATATCATTTTTTATTAATTTAAACTATTTATTTGAGCATTTTTACTGTCTAAAAAAAGTAAAACAGTTTGTTTACTTAAAATTTATTTATAATTGTTGAAAACAAAATCTGTCTACCTATGGTTTACCTCTAGACGAACTATATAGCGTATACATTTATATATATTATGTTGTGTACGTATGTATTTATATTCATACCATTTTCAAAATGATTTATTTTCCGATTAATTTAAATAAATATAGTAATTTTCTATGAATATAACATTTTTTATTAGCTTCAAATTTGAAATATCCCTTGCAGTTTTTCGTTTGCAAAAGAAAACCTTTTGCAATCTTTCCATTTGCAAAAGAAAACTTTTTGCAATCATTCCGTTTAGAAAAGAAAACTTTTTGCAAACTTTCCGTTTGCAAGAGCAAATTTGCTGAAAAGATTCAGGGATTTGCAAACATTCCGATTGCACGAGAAAACTTTATGCAAACTTTCCGTTTGCAAATGAAAATTTGCTGAAAACATTCAAAAAAGTTGAAAACTTTCCGTTTGCAAAAGAAAATTCTCTGCAAACTTTCAGTTTGCTAATAAAATTTGCAGCAAATCTGCTGCAAGTTCAGCATGCGTCAACTACAAATTTGCTGCAAACCAAAAGCAAACCTTTTGTTTGCAATTATAAATTTGATGCAAACTTTCTTCTTTGAAAATGCAAATTTTAAAAAATTTGCTGTGAATTTTCTTTGCTATCTGGGCTGAAATCGCCTTCCTCTCTCCTGCCAAGAGCTTGACAGGGATGACTCCGGCGACCACCGGGACGGCAGGCTCGGACACTGTCCGGTAGGCGGAACACACCAGGAGCACCGCTTGACGCTGAACCCGGGCGAGACACAACCTGTATAACTCTTTATCGAGAGCATCTGCCCACACCTCTGCTCCATAAAGAAGCACAGACTGGACCACGGACATCAATAACAGAGACGTCTTCTGCTGGATCGGGGACCCCCGACATTGGCCATCAGCCTACTAAGGTAAATGACTACCTTAGCGGCTTTGTCCGCCGTACGGAATATCTGATCCCTCCAGCTCAACTTGGTGTCCACCATAAACCCGAGGTACTTTTTGGCAGCAAGTTAATTGGACACCTCCCTTCCCACTCGGAACGGGACCACGGTGTCGATCCTCTTTCTTCGTGAGGATCACAATCTCCATCTTACCGAGAGCAAGTGAGAGACCGTGATCGGACATCCAGGTGTTGACCACATGCATGACTCGGTTCAACTTTAGTTGGGCCAGCTCAATGTCGTGCCGAAATGAGAGCTGCGACGTCATCAGCGAACCCAACCAAAGTGGTTTCCTCGGACCTCAGGAGGCTGTCATAGGCAACGTTCCATCAGAGATCCGGGCCAAGGATTGAACCTTGCGCAGCGCCAGAAGTGACTTCCATCGTCCGCGTTCCGTCCCTTGTGTCGTAAATCAGGCTTCAAAAGCGGAGCTAACAGATGTGCAGATATGCAGGAACGCGAAAGGTTGCGAAGCTCATCCAACATATTGACCCACCCCGCTGAGTTAAAGGCATTCTTGACATCAAGGGTAACAAGAAGCAATACTCAGCGAGAGAAATGGTTGTGGCTCTCGGCTCTCTCTACAGCTCCCTGGACTTTGGTGATAGCGTCGATCATTGACCGTCCCTTTCTGAAGCAGCTAGTACTGACGGGGGCATAAGTCCCCGGCCGAGATTTTCCCCCGGATAAGTCCCCGGATTTCCCGATAAGATTTTCCGAGATAAGTCCCCGGAGAGATTTTCTCGCAGCCTTATAGGCCTCAGACTTACGAACTCTGTCTACAGGAATTCTCGCTCTTGTGGCGGCTCGTCTAGTTCTTAAACATGTTCTTCTGAGTTCCGAAATCTCTTCAGTCCACCAGTAGACGGGTTGTTTGTCACGTCGGGGTTTCCTTCGCGGCATAGGCTGGTCACAGGCCGAGACTATCAGTTCCATCGTGGATGTTAGTAGTGCCTCGGTTCCAGCCTCACCAGGATTCCCCTGCGCTCCCCGAGAGATGACTTCGGTGAACTTGATCACGTCCAGTTTGTTGGTATTCCACCGGCATGGCCCTTCCCGAGATGCGGAAACTCTACGATTTGCCTGATCATGCAGGTCAAAGATGATAAACTGGTGGTCGCTACCCGCATAGTCCTCCACAACTCTCCAGCCAGAGATCCTGGGTAGAAAGCGACCCAGACGCAAAGGTGACGTCGGGGATCGTGCCTCTCTGCCCGGGGCGCCGAAAAGTAGGTGTGTCGCCCTGGTTGAGGATGACAAAACCGGCCCTGGCGATGAAGTCCAGGATGTATTTCCCCTGGGAGTTGGAAGAGGGCATTCCCCACTCGACGGCCCTGGCGTTGAAATCGCCGCCAACGACGACGTGCCCGGTTGTACCGAGAACGCACTCCTCTAGGCTGTCTATCTTGTCGCGGATCTAACTAGTTTCCATTCTTTGGTGATGATAAAGTCAATGATAATAATAATAACTTTCAATATCAGTAGTAGTGGAATGTTTTTAGCGGATTTCCTATAACGAGGAAGCTATTACCGTAGGTCTCATGGTAAGACCTAAGCCTGGGACCATGTTACATTTTCGTTTTGAGGTGCCCAGAGACCAAAAATAATAGTCATCACAATATATATATATATATATATATATATATATATATATATATATATATATATATATATATATAGTTGCTTATAGTTAAGTGTTACAATACCGTGACAACTATCATAGCTCTGTGCTACCGTAATAATAGAGTATTCCCAATAGGATAAATTCGCTAAAACCACTTAACTAATAAATAAAATAATAAGTTTACAATGTTATAGATTTTTAATACTTTCTTGTGATGATCGTTACCAGATTATATCAAAATTATTTATAGATAATTGTTTACATAAAGAAAAATATCTTCCGGAAACTAACTGAGTACGCAGCTATGCCGTATTGGGGGTTATTTATCTGTTAAATATTTTAAATCTGAAATTGCATAAGGTCACAGTAGGCTTACATTTAATCTTTTTGTAAGTCATGAGAGAGAGCAAATTGTAATGAGTTTTGTAAAAATAATAACTAATAATGCAGACAAAAATTATTGTTCTCGTGTCTTTTTTAAGGTAGTGCAGCAGTGCAGCCGCAAGCTTACTCTGGTGGCGGGGGAATTAGTTCCCCAGTCGCCACTACTCGCCGCTAATGTTGCGTTTTTCTTGCACCTTGTACCGTATTAGGTGAATTAAAGCCCTGGTGAATACGGGCTTTGTGAATACGGTGGCCAGTCCTTGTCGGGCAGGCTTTTTATAAATTTTTGTGGTACAATTCTCCTGGGAAAAGCACAATATATTGAATACATCTGTCATTTCTTGGAATTTCATTTTCTGTCTTCAAAATGACATAGTTTCAAAATTAATTTAATTTAAATCAAAGTAAATAAAAACATTTTTTAGTGATTATTCACTACAAAATTATTTATTATTGTGATGATTTTGTGTATGGAGAAAGAATAAAGTTATCAACGTGAAATAATAATATAAAAAGGATTGACTTAAAAAACTAAATATGCATTATTAAAATTTTAGTAATCCTAATATAAAAAATATTGTTATTTTAATAAACCCGCCCTCACTTTTTTTTACAAAAAATATTTTTTTATTTAATTATAGGGTCTATATAATTTAAACATAATCGATAATACCTAAAAGTTAGTAAAGATAAATACTGTATCATCTAAAACTTTAGTAAGCTAACTCTATTTAAAGATTATTATTTAACTAATCCAGCGATAATTAGTCAATATCAAATATTTGATTGACATTACTAAGGGAAACTCAGTAATAGCCCTTCAACCCTCTTAATCGACAAACGTGTATTGATTGGTTTCCTCTGAGGCTCTATATTTGCTGGGGATGCTTTAATGAACGAGAATTTCATAATGTGTTTATTAATTTGGAACAAAATTGTGACATATGGTGGTTGGATAGGATAATGGCAGTAGCCATTTGGATGCTGAAACATTTATTGAACCGAATTAATGTCCGATATTATTTTCTTGTGTAATTTTATTTTATATAAACTTGAAGTTTTATTGGCAAAGTTTGAAAGATACGGTATACACTAATAGAAGATACTGACTGAGTTCTTGTTTTTATAGGTATGTGTCAATTACTTTCTTATAGAGACAGAGAGCAAATACAGACCAAACCATAACAACATAAATAAGATTGTCAACATAACCTGAGGAAATTATAAGAAGCCTCAAATAAACAAGTATTTCCCCCCATTTGTAATGATGAAAATCATCAGTTATCAAGAAAAGTTTATATATTTTTTAAAATTATAAATATTATAGAGTGTATAAATTATAGTAAGACTTGCAATAGCTTGTTCAGAAAACATTTACGAATGTTATACACACTTGCACACTTTCAAGTTATAACAAGTTTTAAAATGGTTCTTTCCTTTGGTTGAAATATTGATAACATAATGATAATACTAGGTTGAAACGCTAAGTTCTCAGTAACTACTGAAGCGATCTTTGTGACTTATATGTCAAAATAAAGGTAATACCTAGGTCTGCAGAATGTCGTTCAAATCAACATTAGGGCTCCTTTATTGGTGACATGAAACGGTCATAGATTAAAAAATATAATCTACGCCCATATAATATATAATACACCATATAATATAATTTAAAAAATAAAAAGTATTAAATTAATAAAAATAAAAATATTCTGAAGAGAAGCAACTTTCAAAAACTTTTAGCAACAATTAAGTTCAATTTAAATTTCAATAAGTAACTTTTTGTGGATTTTAAACGTCTTAATTTACTATACAAAATTACTAAGAAATATTCTTAGCGATGACCAAAAATAAAAAATGGATGTTTCTTTTTAAACGCAACCCATAATTTGAAATAAAAATTTTAAAACATAACCTATATTTATTATACATTTTATCGTCTTTCACATTTATTACAACTATTTAAAGGATTTAAAATAGTTTTGGTGTTTAAATATACAGCCATTAACAGTTATACAATGTTATATTCTATTTGCTAAAAGTTGTTAATATATTTATTCAGTAGACCCCGGTCAACTTTTTGAAAACTGTTTTTGTTATTTAACTTATTACTTTTATTCCTCCCAAGTTCTTCAATACTTTGTGGGGTTTTTTATGTCATAGTCTTTACATATCCCTAGAGGAAATAAGCTAGAGGGCTTAAATCTGGAGATATCTAATCTGGGTACGTTTCTCTTTCCATTATACTATTATTGCTAACAAATTGAAATTCACGAAAAATGTTTAACCCTCTGAGAACTCCAGAATTCAAGCTCTCTGGATAATTTAGGCCTACTATGGGGATAAGTGAATCAGGAATATGAAAAACCTACAAAACGCACCCAACTTGATGTAATAAGTAAAATAACAAGAGCTACTATAAAAAAAGAAGAAAAATGGTGTCTGTGATAATTTAGTATATAGAACATAATAATTGTCTATTTAAACACCAAAACTGAACAAAACATCATAAAAATACTTTTAAAAGCTGTGGTAGACACAATTAACAATTTACATGTACCATAATATATATGTTATGTTTGCAAATTTTCATTTCAAATTTTTGGTAGCGAATTAAAAGAAACAAACTGTATAAAACTACCATGTAAGAAAGTCACTGTAAGAGTTGCTGATAAAGTATTGATTGTATATTTAATTTTTTTTGTTTTTCCCTCTTAATGTTAACAAATTAACACTTAAAATATTACATAAAAATTATTGTAAAATTGCAGTGTACTATACTTGTGATAATTAAACATGTTTCATTAAATTTTAATTGTAAGAAAATTGATATTTGAAGCCTTATAAAAAAGGCTGTTGAAGTATCAATATACTTTAGAATCATCAATCTACTACAATTAAAATTGATTGTTTCTCCCAATGAAACGTTATATTAAAATTATTGTGAAAGGTATATTTTCTATTGGTAGGTTATACATTAAGACAGAGACGTAAGCTGCAATGTTTTACACCAACATATAATTAGAAGGGTACAAGCAGAATAAACAGTTTAGAGCCAGATAAATGCCGAACATCAGAGACTGATGGTTTAAACTCAGCCGTGAAACTAACGTTGATGCATTATCATGGTATGTTTGTGTTGATTGAAAATTGTTACCTCTTGTTATATTACAGTACCTGAATTTATTAAAACTAACTGTAAATAATAGAGGTGTTAGGATAAGATTTACATTATTTCCAACGTAGGGGACTAAACCGCTATTACTCTATCTTAGTAGAGTCTAAAGCCACTAACCGCATTTCTAATGGTTGACCGAAAAAAAATGACAGGCAATAAAACTTTGAATTAAAATTATTCGACAAAAACTTGAAAATGAAATAACTACAGGTAATTCGACCTTTGAGGACAGGTTTGTGACATAACGCTCTAAATTTAAAGATGTTTAAAGATCCATATGATGTGACTTAAGCCAATGAAGTTATCTCTAACACTTCTTTCAGACACGAATCTTCAATGGAAGTTTGTAGGAAGCTATTTGGGTTCTATTGGTTCACTTAATATGGTTGGTGTACTTCAGGGGCGAACCCAGGGGGGGGATAAAGGGGATATATCCCCCCCCGAAATGTTGGAGAGTAAAAAAATATTAAAAAAAAAAATATGACAAATGGTTAAGATATTATTTTTATACGCCAGACGTTTATAAACAGATATAAACGCCAACCTTTATAAAGAATAATAGGGGTTTTGATTGCACAATGCAAATAGATAAAATAGTAATATTACATCTAAAACAGGTCATTTAAGTTTTGGAAATGAAATACATTATTTATTGCGCGTTGGCATTATTCTGACGAGTTCATATAAAGCGTCTCGTCGGCACTGTCGAGTCCTTGCAATTGGCACTAAGCGCGCTCTAATTCACTTGCAGTGGTGCCATTTTTGTGGTTTTGCCGTTTAGTTAGTCTAAAGGTTTGTGTATCTTAGAGAAAAAGATAACTCATATATTTAAGTGGTTTTTAAGTGGTTTATTTATTTTGGCATTTTTATAGTCTGTAGACTATCATTTACTGTACTTCATTTGAATTTTGAGAACTTGAATTTTTTTAAGAAGACACAATATATTTTGCCTTATGCACTGTAAAAATAATATAATACTTTGAAGTTACAATTGTTTTACTTTTATTAGTTATTATTATAATTATATACTATCTTATAATGTAAATAACTCTGATACTGTATTATGTGTCTTCTAGATAAATCGTATATTTACCTCTTGATGAGTAATATATTTTGGTGTTTTTAATAAACTTTAGACAACAATTGTTTTACTGAACTTCGCCTGAATAATTTTTTTCAAGTTTAAATAATAGTTGATTATCCCTTTATTTAATATTCGAAACCCATTAGTTTCACTCCAAATTCTGACAGAGTAGAGGTCTGCATAAAGTTAAATTTTAACTTCTGAATTTCACTAAAACTAACCATTTAGCTTCAAAATTTTCCGGAGGAGGCCCCCCTGGACTCGCCGTGTTCTTGTGGGGTAAACCATACACCCCAAACCCCCGGTGTTACCCCTCCAAAAAAATACCCCCCCCCCCCCCCCCCCCCGGAAATTGAATCCTGGTTCGCCCCTGGTGTACTTCATAAAAACCAAAACAGGTCACAAATAGTGAGTGTGTAATTCATGCCCCTTAGGCAAACAAGAAAGGTACTTTTAGTATACCATTTTAAAGCTCCTAATGTGGGGAAGTTTTGCTGACATGTGACACTTTGTAGCTTGGCGCATAAAAACAAAATTCTCAAGTAAGTTGTAGCACACTTTTCTTAATTATTTTCCAAAAAGAGAATTTTGTTTCTTCGTAAAAGTGTCATAAAAAGTAGTAATAGCTTTGGTAAAAGGCAAGAAAAAAATATTTCTATGTGCAATGCCAAGAAATTTGAAAAAAAATGTAAAAAATGCTGTAACTGGAAGGTGGAGTGGGATTTTTGGTGTGTATTTTGGTGTGTATTTACGCCAGTGGCATTTTTTTAACGTTTTGATGGAGAACGGTCCAAACCGCAGTCTTGTTACTATCTAACATCGACCAGTTGTTAGAAAGCATCATTAATTAATAGCCCAATGATAAATGGCAACTGGGTCTGGAATCGAACCTTTAAAAAGCTATTAACTTTTCTTAGGATCGAACCGGCAACCTTTGGATTCAAAGGCGAGCACTATAACCACTCAGCTACCCAGCCAGTTATTTAACTGCCTTAATTGCGTATTTTCGTTGTATAGTATAATAACCCCTTAAATTTTTTGACACTGACAACCAAACACCCTGTATGTGTGTGTCTGTGGTACTGATAACTTTTTAAGGGAACATTCGATTTTTATCAAATTTGGTTTAGTTGTAAGACCAGGTCTATTTTCATGATTTTGCGAACCAGCATGGTATGTAAACCCACTTCGATTACTCTTCTTATTAAGAAACAGTAATGGTTGTTTTGACATACTGCAACTTTAACCTTGAAGGGGTGTAAGGCGGAAAGCTCGAGGGGAATTTTTGGGACCTTCGGGAAAACAGGGGATTATTTCAGCATGGATTATGGTAATGGGGTTTTATAAGGTTTAGAAGGGTAAAAAGGGGGTTTTGGAATTTTTTTACCTCAATTGTTAAAATTCAACAATTTTAATTGAAACCATTTAAAGCAGCTTGAAAAACAAACAACTTAGTATTTTGAGTTTTTAACTTAGCGTAACTGGTTACGGAGAAAATCTAAAAATATGTTTTCAATGTTATTCTTACAGGAAACCATCGAAACCCTATATCTTGCTTATTTATTGACACAATTTAATCATATTTGGTATGTATATTATCTAGAGAGGGTTTAACTTTTACTTGCTCACAAAACGCATGAGGCAGCAAACCTACATACTCACCCCCCATGGGATTTATGGTAAAATTAAAAAGTGTCAGATTTTATACAATTGTATGTTTACCTTCACCAATGAGGGATTAACATATATTTTCTAATAATACCCCATGTTATCAAACCTAAATTCTAATTTCTATGGTGTTTTTATGGCGAAATTAAAAAATCAGAAAAACCATTGGAAATTCGCTGAGTACGCAGGTCTTCTGTGACAGGGGGTATTTTGTATCTACAGAGGTTTCTTTAAACGAATTGTGGATCATGAAATCACCTTGTAGAGCACGAAACATGAACTTCGATTCCTAAGTTATGGTGAATAAGTTTATAGGGTTACCACTTTGTTAGTATATTAACACGTTTAAAAGTTTAAAATACAAATGTCTGATTAAATCTGCTTGAAAATCTGGTTTATTTATTATATGTAATTAAATTGATTAAATAAATGTTTTATATAATTCATTTTACATCATTAAATAATTAAAATTTATATTAATAAAATAAAATAAAATTTGTAATCCTATTTATTTGTCTTATCTTATTATTATATCTGATCTTATCTTATCTTATACTCTAAAACAAGCTCTGTATGTAATGGCAAACTTTTTTTCACTCCAAGGATTTTTTATTTTTTGGTTGAATATGGGGGTTTTGGCCACCAGGAATCGATTGCAGCTGATCCATGTCTGGGAAAAATCCGGTTTTCGTCCTAGAGCCCTTCAAAGTTCCCATGTTATTCTTATTGAGATTTTTTAATTGAACAAAAATCAGCTGATAACTGTAGATGTAAATCGATGTGTTACATCTTTAACCTGTGGTTTAGGAAAATTATACCAAAGTGCAGCACCCTTCAGTCTGGCGAGTGAACGAAGCGAACGAGCTCGTCTTAAAAAGGAAGAGGGGCAGTGAGCAGAGCGAATGAGCTTTGTATAAGAAACTAAAGTAATAAATTTACCGAGGTTAACTCGGTCCCCCTGGTCCTTAATATTAATTTAACTAAAAGGGATCAAAAATTACACATATATTATTTGACTCTACAAATCTTGTTAATAAGTGAAGACCACAGGGGAAAAACTTGATAAGTCCAAATTTTGTTAATTTTGAGGTAATAATACAAGAATGTAGCTTAGAATAAATATTTTCTTTCAGTGAAAGTGTACAGGAGAATAACTTGATTAGTCACAAGATATAAGCGACAGAAAGATCCTTGTACAGGGGAATAACTTGACAACTCCATGTGAAACTGGTGAAAACATGATAAGACCTTTAAAATCATTGTATTCTGTTTTTGCTTTGTTGGCTAACCTGCTTTCATGTCATGTCATGTGATTTATACTGTCAGTAACTGTTCAGTACAGAGAGGTTATGTTACAGTGTTATGTCTGTAATGTAGTGTTTTTAATTAGTTTTCCAGATAGTTATTTTGTTTTTTAAGTTTTGTTCGTCATGTTGAATGAAAATCAGGATGGAGAAGAAACTGACAGTTTCAATAAAGTGAAGAGTAGAAAGAGAAAAAGCTTTGGAGAAAAACAAAAGAACTAAAAATATAATTAACTGTTTGTATTACGTTGAGATGTCTATAGAAATCACAAAACATAATTATTGAACTAGGATACTGGCTATCTTAATTTTACAGCCAATAGATTGTTATTTTTTTACAAGTCTTTTACCATTATCAAATGAAAAATTTAAGGACCTACAAGCTTTGAAAGAGTTCTGCGACACACAAGCAAAACAGTACTTTGACAGCCTTCTAGTACAATAACATGGATGAGATACGTACTAAAAGAAGAGCCTTTTCTTCAAATTCGATGTTTTGACAATTTAATTAATCTTATTAATTTTGGTCTAATAGTAATATAAAAACTAATATTTCTAAATAAATAAATATTTAAAAGTAATATAATTAGCTATTTTCTTATTTGTTTACAAAATAAACCCCATTATATTGTAATTATAAAAGTATAAAGGGGAATAACATGATAAGTCCATGTAGATGTTTACAAAAAATATCACCATGGATACATTGTTAATAATATTAACATACAAACAGAAAAAAACTGCATAGTTACCATGCAATTTAACTTAAATACTCATTTAAAAATTTACAAGTAGTAGTTATTAATGATTCATATACTTTCAAACTTTCTAAACACTTTCCTGTAAAATAATAAAAATGTGACTTATCAAGTTATTCCCCTGTGGTCTTCAAGTGTAATGTGCAATATCCATACAATACAATATGTCTTTTTACTTCAATAGCAATTTTATTGTTCAACCAAGAAAGAAAAGAAAGAAAAGATACACCTCAAGTTCTTTCATAGTAGTTTAAAAGAACAAACTGTGAGAAAAGGATTCAGAAATTCAAATTCAATACTCGAATATTTCTCATTGTATATACATGAAGATGGAATGTTTTCTCGCCTTCAGTGAATATTTTCACTCACACCATTGGGTACCTGAACCTCCTGATCTCAGATTATTTCAGTTCCGGTTTTTTTATAGTTACTGAATTAGTAAGTTATCTAAAGTTTATATTCTTTAATTGGTCAACTAATATCATTACATGAAAAGTGGAGTAGTTCGGTTCATGAATCGTCATTAAAAATTATGTACATTGTGGTAATTACGAAAAACTCCTGTCACGCCCAGCATACCCGCTTACTAAGCGAATTTCCAGTAAAAGTTGGTGATTTCTTAATTTTAACCGTAAATATTATAAAAGTGTTTAAAAGTATTTTCGCTGAATTGGGTGTTTTATAAGAAACAGTAGTTTTCATCACTAGGAGCAAAAGTGAGTCTTTTTGGTGCACAATCGTGTTTTTAAAAACGACCAAGCATCAAAAATATTTTAGCTCTGAGTGATGAACAATGATTTTTATTATAATGCGGAATTAGACTTTTGCTCATTAAAAATATTAACTATAAAGTTATATTTTCGAGGTTATATTTACATAGTTAGTAATATGCAGTGTTTACATTTCTGTTATTTACAAACAATATTCTTCATAACATTTGGATTTCAAAATTCTGCACCTCAAAATTAATAAATGAATAATAAATAATATACTTAGCAAACAGATGACTTTTCAGTCCTAGGACCTAAAAAATATTCCAGCTGATTTTTCAGTCCTAGGAGAAAAAACGGTTTTGGTAAGTTACTATCGAGAAAACAAAAAACAGGCTGATTTCGTGCAGAATGATAAAAATACAAATTAAGGTAACTGCACCAGTAGTGGACAATGTGCCAGTAGTGGACACTGTGCCAGTAGTGGACACTTTCAACTTTTAAAGGTAATAATTACCTTATTTTTCAACTAAAACTTAATGTTTTTTTGTTGAAATAATCTTTAATTATTATTTTCTTGTTTATAAACAAAGGTTATAAAGTATTCTTTACTTTAAAGCGCTTAAGAGTATTTTTATTTGAGGCTCACTGAAGTTTGCGATGGAATAGGTCACCCTCATTCAAATTGATAAGGAGGTGACTTTGGAATCACTTAATTTAAATAAGGCTCTAAGATACATAAGTTTATAAACTGTATAAATCTGTAATAACAGAAAAATTTGGGTAACTTTTTTCTGTCCGCTACTAGTACATACTCTTTTTTAACTGTCCACCACTGGAAATTTGCATCACTTTATTTTATCGGTTCATACAAGGTTATTTTATGCTAGAAACTACATTTATTCACTAATTTACAAAAAACATTAAATCAGCTTTTACCTCGATGTAATAAAACCGTTGTAATAAAACCATTGTAATAAAAACGATGTAATAAAACCATTCAAATTTACTGGCAATGAGGTGTAAAACTCTTTCCTCTCCTTATACTGTCCACTACTGGTGCGTTTACCTTAATTACTTCTTAGTAAAGTAAAATTTTATCAAGTTACAATAATAAATAAGTGAGATAGAGGGGTTTTTTTTGTTTCCCATAAGAATAATACAAGAAAAGTATTATTTGTACTTTCACCATTGCTAGTAAAGGTAGGTTAACGCTGACCTTACTAAATTATTAATTTTTGAGCTCTTTATTTAAGGGGCTTTAGTAAATATTGTTACATTATAAAAATTTTGCCAAAACCTATTTGTTACCATTTTTAAACTTCATAAAACCCTGCTCCCATAATCTGATCACCATGGTTTTTTAACTTAACCAGAAGAATGCTACCCAACAATTCTATACAAAATTTATTTAAATTGAAGGTTTATTTTAAAAGTTATCTTGTAAACCTTAACTTAATGGGTAAAGTAAATGTCATGTAAAAATATAATATTGTTCATATATAATAACAACAATTATAATAATTACAGAAATATATACAAATATTTGCTTTTTTCCTGCGGCTTCGCTCGCGATACTCGCCGTCAGGTTTAGCTCGTTTACTACGCTCACTCGCCGTCACTCTCAAACGCCGTTACATTTGATTCGATCGCTACGATCACTCGCTCTCAAGTTGATCTATATATTTAAAAAATCTATGGAATACATAAAATTGGAACTACTCATTGAATCTGTTTCTTAGCAACAAATAAATTTTATTATTAATTTACAACTTTTATTTGTATTCATTAAATAAATAATTTTATTTCATAAAATTTTTTATATAAAACATTTTATATTACTTCTGATACCTCCATAAATATGTGTACAAAGTTTCATGATGATCGATTGAGTAGTTTTCGCGTGAAAGCGTAAGAAACATCTGAACTATCACATTTATAATATTAGCAGGAATTGTGGCAAAATACAAAAAATTTTTACAAAATACCGATATTTGTATATTATTTTACAAAATAGGAAAACGTGATACTCAAATTCACCTAAAACTTTATATACATCCTATATATTGATAGCCTTTCTATATTATTCGAAAGAATAATTTTTTTTGTAAAAAATTCCAAAATTGTTGGCGGATACCCTTGTAAAAGTTTCCTCTACCAACTGCCATAACTACCAAAGCTAACACGCTAAAAGAATATCTTTTTTCATAAATTGAGCACAGATTAAAACAGTAAAGCTATTTCAATTTACTGTATTACGCGTAGCGTAGAAATTGTTGAAACCCAAATCTGATGTTCCTAATAAACTAAATGTTTTGGGGCCGCGGTCAAGCCCCTGATTAATATGCAAACTCTCTGCGTCCAGCGCTGCATAATAGAAGCCGCCCCAGTGGCCATCCGGGGTGGTGGTGTGTTCTGCTTCCACCCAAACACGATTAATGGTCGGTTTTGAATATATACCTAATTAATTGTTACACGTAGTTTTTAAAAATATCTTTAGTGAAACATAATTTATTAATATTTGTTGGATTCATTTGTTATGACAAATCATTGCTTTTTTATTATTAAACGTCACTTAATGTACACAAATGAATTGTAAACAAAATTTAATATAATCTATTTTTAAACAGTTCAAAATGGTACTTGTAAGTTTAAACCATGCATGTGACTTTTAGATGACCTAAGAACATGACTTACATGGTGCAAACGACACTTATTCGTATTTATTACTTACGTAGGCCTAAGCATAAAAAATAAATCTTCTCTATGTTTTTTTTATGAAATCTCTTGTAGTAATGAAAATTAAGTACATTTATTAGCAAATATTTTGTACTAACTAAACCTGCAACTATATTCTTTATCCTAGTATATATTGTTCTTTTATTACAAAAATTATTTTCCTACAAAAAACCTAGTTTTATGAATTCTTCTCAGCGAATTTAGGCTATATGCACTTTTAGCTTAAATAAATAGTTTTAAGCGAGTGAGAGCCTTGGTGACGTGGTAGTTCATCCAATTTTGGATTGGAGCTATTTTATGGGGCACATCACCATCCCACTCCTACACAATTAAAAATAATAATTAGAGAGTTAATAAGTAATAAGATTTAGTACGCTTCCATGGCTAAAACATTTCGACAAATAGTTTTTTTGTAGATTTCTTTATCAGCATTCTTTAGATCTCCAATAGTAAACGATAAACTACATATTCTTTAAAAATTTATTAATAACAAAATGGGTTAACAAAAGGTATGGATTTGATAAATTTTGTGTATTATATTTTTATAACCTGTCCTGTGCTAGTCTGTCAGTATAAAATCAAGACAGGCCAAGCAGGGCAGGACAGGTCAGGCATTTTTTATTAGGGGGGGAATTGTTCCCCTAGCTGTATTAAAATATGAAAATTGGTAAAATAATATTTTTAAGATTATTTATAGGTTTATTGGCACTTTCTATAGTTGTGATAAGTGGTAAAAATATGCATAGACAAGTTTAAAGTACCTAATGGTATCTAGTATCAAGTTACAGTATTATTAAAGCTACACAAAAATTGGATATTGATAATAATCATTAAATTATTAGAGTCTGTACTTGTAATTTGACCATTTGTGTGAGTCGGTGGGGTAGTGGTTAGCGCGCCGGACTTCGGGACTATGGCACCGATGTCGTGGGTTCGAATCCGCGTTCTGCCAGTGAACTTTTATCAGTACCTTTCACCTTGTACTGTAGCGGCTCACCCCCTTACTTTGTCTAATACGATCCACGCACAGATCAATAGTCTATGTGGACGGGGCAAAGTAAGGCAAAAAGAGGTCCGCCAACCTCTTAAAAAAAAAAAAAAAAAATTATCTCAAATATTTATTAATATGTGTTGAAGTGTTTTGCTGCTAGATACTATTAGGTTATTTGTATACAGTAAACATACTACATTAGTCGTTATGAGAGAGATATAAACTACTAAATTGAGTCTAGTTAAGGTAAGAATGGTTGATTGATTGTCTGTAAAATAAGAAATCTTAGTCATCCAACAGACCAAAGACGACCAAAAGACAACCTTCAGATGCTTACAAAAATGTTCAGGTTAGATTTTTAAAAAATGGTAACATATTTACTACTTTAATGACAACCATCAATCGACTAGACCCATTCTTAACCATTAAATGCATAGGAAAACAGTTATGACTTTTCGCCCCGAGCCGCTGTACCGGAATATACGCCATACTTGTTTGTTGATTTATTTAATAACTGTAGGTATATAGTGTTTTAAACTTATCCACTCCTGTTACGTAGGATATATAGAATGGGAATATCTACTTTTTAAACCTTACTAGCCTTTAGTAATGAAATAAATAAGAAAACAAAATGGCATTTTTAGCGGAGGTCATGAATATTCAATGATTCAATGTCTATCTATGTATTTTTTATTTTTAAACAATTAACTAATGACCGTATTTGAATAAACTAAATGCGATCCGATTCTTCATAGAATACCCTATTAACTACTGATATACGTTTGTAGCAGTGAAATTTATAAATAACCTTAACACAATTATTGAAGTTTTAAAGTTAGAAATATTCTGCGAATCTGTCATAAAATTTATACCTTAAATTAAATTACCTTATTTAATAAGGTATTGTATATTACAATTGTGCTAGTTTTGTTCATTAATTGGTTATAACTAGTTGTATCTGTTACAAACATTTGTATTTTATAGATAGATTAATAATAGTTGGAATTTGTTAAGGGAATATCACTGGAAATATAGTTTTATTATGAGAAATCGGCAAACTCGACGCTTGATGAAAGGCAAACTCTAGGACCATTTTAACTAGGCCTTTGTAATTTTTTAAAGACTATTAGAGAAACTGTTTCGGCTTCTATTAATGCATTATCTGATTCCAATACTATTATAAGTAATCTATTTATTGATTTGAAATAAATATGCATGGAAAGCTTTTAGTTAGCCGGTAGATGCGTAGATGTCAATTCACTGTAAACTTAACTCTCAGCTGGAATACACTCGGGTTTTGAAAACAATATTATTAAAACATTTAACACATCTCGACTTTATTTCCCACAACTGTTGATAATCTAGCGTAGTATTATTAAACAATGGAATGCAAAATAAGCAGTCTTTGTAGGACGCCATGGCGGAAGTTGACATTATCTTCGCAACTAGCGCCAGCAAACATCGACGGTGCTGCGATCTAGTGGCGGCCTCATCAACTACACCCAAATTCAACAGGCGTCTATTTCGGCGTGTTTTCACTTTGTGGGAGAGAACATTCTGACGAGGAGTGGGGGTAACGCCGACAGTGTTACCAACACCGCAAATACCACGCACGGTCATCACGGACAATGCTGAAGACCGTATTTATGAATAAGAGAGACGGAGACAAAAGAAATGATACCGAAGGTTGTTATTATTGATAATGACTATTTAAAAGACTTAATTAGATAAATAATACACCAATATAACTACGATATATTAATGTGATAAACGTGTAAAAATGTAAGCTTGTTAGATGTCTGATTTGTACAAATTAGTCTACTTCCTTGAAATATTTTAGGGCAGCAAATTATTGTAACTTATTACAGTATGTAATTTACCTACGTGAACAAATGTAGAAAATAGTAAGCTGTAATTGGTATTGCGTTTTTAATATGA
The DNA here is from genome assembly GCA_030545055.2 of Neoaliturus tenellus. Taxonomy (NCBI): domain Eukaryota; kingdom Metazoa; phylum Arthropoda; class Insecta; order Hemiptera; family Cicadellidae; genus Neoaliturus; species Neoaliturus tenellus. Next base: position 101,615,089 of record CM061533.1, read on the forward strand.
TGTTAAATATTAAAAATATAAGCCTTTTCAAAAATGTATATTATAAAGAAAAAAAATATTAATTAATTTTAATTAAAACAGTCAGTTGATTTTTTTACACGTTTTAATATGAAAATTTAAAACTTAGTAGCCTATTTACCAGGTGGCTTATCCGTTATGTACTTCGGCGATAACCCGTTTAGCCAAAACGTGTAGAAAAATCCACAGACTGTTTTAATTAAAATTAATTAATAATTTGATTTTTTTTCTTTATAATATACATTTTTGAAATAAAATTAGCTTATATTTTAAATATTTAACATCATATTAAAAACGTAATACCAATTACAGCTTACTATCACATTGGTTTACGTAGGTAAATTACTTAATAAGTTACAATAATTTGCTGTACCGTAGTTATATTGGTGTATTATTGATCTAATCAAGTCTTTTAAATAGTCATTATTAATAATAACAACCGTCGTATCACTTATTTTGTCTCCGTCTCACTTATTCGTAAATACGGTCTTCAGCATTGTCCGTGATGACCGTGCGTGGTATTTGCAGTGTTGGTAACACTGTCGGCGTTACCCCCACTCCTCGTCAGAATTTGCTCTCCCACAAAGTGAAAACACGCCGAAATAGACGCCTGTCCAAATTCAGACTGATGCTGTCGACTTTAAAGTAATATGAAGTAAATCACTACCTCAAGTCGATACAGCACAGAGGCTGAGGTGTTGACATCTAACGTGAACCATCTCATGCGAACTAATTAGAGGTGAGGATCTGAGGGGGTCATTATACCAAATAAGAGCTAAACATACGAGAACTAAATCTAGTAAAACTGCCCCCATTTTCTTATAATAGCCAAAATCGGGAAAGTAAGTTTCTCATTACGTTTAGTAGTAGTTATCAAACAGAATAACATGCATAACGTTACATGAAACTCATAATATTTTTTCTACATGTTTTTATTTTTATTAGCAGGCCCCGGGAGGCTGAGGGTCATACCTCAGGTTAACTTGAGCCTCAGGTCCCTATTTTGAGAGTACATGAGTCGGACTGGTTTGAATGTTTAGAAACATGATAGAATGTCTGTTATTAATTAAAAAATCATATAAAAATTAGAAAAAAAATTTAATACAATTTATAATTTTTCTTTACTTAAATTTAATGTTATCCAATAAATTGTTGTAAACTCATGTCAAAATCCAAGTTAGTTAAGAATAGTCTATAATCACTAGTACCTTATCAAATTTACAATCTAAAACAGATAATCTATTAGATAACCAAATTTCCAAATATTAAAAAAGCTGGGGGAACAATCCCTTCCCCCTAATAAAAAATGCCCGACCTGCCCTGCCCTGGCCTGTCTTGATTTTAAACTGACAGACTAGCACAGGACAGGTCAGGCATTTTTTACAGGGGAATGGGTCTACTGTTAAAGACAGAAACAAGCCAAATAAAAAATATATTAAGTACAACAATTAAACATTTTATGTATATACTGTTTAAGTTCTTAAACAATCATACTACTCATAAATGGCTACACAAAAATCCATTATAACTAGGGGGCCTGTGCAGCGCAATGCGCTGCATTAATTAGGGTGCATGGTGATCAAACTTTGCTCCATGGTAATACTTTGAAAACAAATTTCATTATAGTGAAAATCAGATAGAACATTATTGGTGTTTCATCGATCGATCTTAATTACCAATTTTCCAACTTCCCAATTTGATAGTGTTGAGATGTGATGCTCGTTCTTTTAGGTCTGAATTAGCTAAGATTACGTAGTTGTTCTTTTGCAGATATGTCTTAGGGCCTTTGTCTAAACCCTCCTATAAAATTTAGAAAAAATTCACAGATGTTGGATCCACATAGTTCATCAAACATAAAACGTAAATGACAACAGAATAAAAATGAACATTCCATTACTCCCCGGTCCAGTATGAGTTATGCAGCACTCACTGTGGCTGTTTTTGTATGTTCACTGTATGAGGTAGTCAATGACATAGTGAATGAGTCCACATTTGTATTTATGTCTAAATCCTCTTTAACTTAACTTTCCATGACATTACAACATTTAAATAAAGAAATTTCACAATAAGTAAGAAGTAGTGTCAAATTGTTGGTGCTGGCTCAGTTCAAGGTCACCTGAGGGATGACGTCATCGAGGTCAATGACCTCACCGATGACGTCATCGATGACGTCATCGATTGCGTCATCGATGACGTCATCACCAATGACGTCATTTCTATGACGTCACACCCATGACGTCACAGAAATGACGTGCTGATGACGTCATCACCCCTTACGTCATCAAAATGACGTCACCGACGCCACTGAGGTCAAGGTCACGCCGAAACTTAAAATTTCTTGGCACTTTTGCCGTTTCTCGCACTACGCTCCGAGTTTCAGTCGTAGTCCCCGTGACCTTGACCACTTGGAGCGAATTTTCGACGAGAAACGGCAAAAGTGCCAAGTTAAACTCGAGTTTTTGACATGACTCTGCCTAAATGGGCAATCGGTTATTCCTCAGGTGACCTTGAACCAGCACAACACCAACAATTTGATATTACTGTGACCTTGAAAACCTAACAACGGAGCGCCGACACCGATGCGCACCCCACGACAGCCACAGAGTGACTGACTGTCAGGCTCTGTGTATGCTAGGTATATCGGCTTGAGAGACTAAGACTCTAAACTGTCAGGAATGGGAGTAACTAACTGAATTTTGCAAGGAAAAGTCATTTCATCCAATATTTTAAACAAATCCTCATCAGTAAAACTGACATTAGTCTGTTTTGTATAAAACTTAGGGTGTCCGCGCAACAGTTTGCGCCACTTAGCTAAAGTTGAAACTCTCTTAACTTTGAGTGGTGGACAGTGAGCAACTAATAAAGTCTTAACACGGCTAAGTTTCTTACCTAAAGTGTCCTGCGACATGGCTTCACCTCATAAAAGTCCGCACAATACTGAGAGACTGCTTGTAGCGCATGAGTCAAGGGAAAAGAGGTGGGGGAAACAGCAGGAGTGGGGGAAGGTCACAGTGGCGGGGGAAGGTGAGGTAGTACGCTGGAGTATCGCATCACTTCACCATGAGCTGTCCTACAGTCAACACACTGTTCTCTTGGCCCGAGTTGGCACTAGAAGAAACATTTCTGTACAGCTTAGGCTGTGAGAGCCGAGGAAGCAAAGTCAAAGTGGAAATTGTGTTAAACTCCAAGATGAAGAGTCTCCTAAATAAACTAATTGTATCCTTGCAATCTCCTATAACTTTAGAGAAATACCACTTTATTAAGCGACACCTTATACTTTGGCAAAACGAAGCGGAAATGGAAAAGATTACAGTAAAATTAATTTAACTTAAAACCTGGACTGGACACTCATGGCGATACCACGTGGCGTGCAAACGCCACCCTAAACATTACAAGTTAGGTTATTGAGCACCTCTGGTACGATAACTGATGTGCTAGAGTTAAAGTGTGATGACCTTGAGTCAAAACACTGAAATACTACAAGTCGATATCGTCCCAGAGTTAAAGTGTAGTGACCTACATTCAGAACTTGTAAAATTACTTACATATAGAGAGCTAGAGAACAGCGAGACGCACCACATGGAAGCCGGAGACATACTGGCGAAGCGGTGTTGTGCAGCCTAGGGACCCAGTTGTGGTGGGGGTATAGCCAACACTTAGAGTACAAGTGTTGTGGGTGACCTTGACCCACTAAACTTACCTGACCCCCCCCCCCCGACAAAAAGTGCGAACCCCCCCCCCCGCAAAAAGTGCGAACCCCCCCCCCCCCGCAAAAAGTGCGAACCCCCCCCCCCCCGCAAAAAGTGCGAACCCCCCCCCTTTCCCCCCCCCCACCCCCACCCCCACCCCCACCCCCTCCCCCACCCCTGATATCCTGGGCGTGGCAGCCCCGGTGGGGATATAAGGGGGTCCGGCCAGAGCCGGCTCGCAGTCCGCTCCCGCGCGTTGAACGTGAACGACCGGGACGGACCGCCATAGGCATCACTAAACATTGAATGGCGCCTTCAGTGTTTAGCGAAGTCTACTCTAACTTTAAGACTTGTATTAGTTGTAAGATATTGCGCTTGCGTTTGGGTATTGCGAATTGTTTTATATGAGAGTGTTTTACTTGTACCCTATGTCTCCTGTGTCTTTTACCCTTTGTGTCTTGTTTGTTATATGTGTTTAATGTGTATGTGCTTGTTCCAGCATTGACTACGTTGAGCTCAATTGTGTGTTGTAAGTGTGTTATATGTTTCTAAAGTGTATACGCTTGTTTTAGCAATCCCCCCTTGAGCTTTTTCAATGCTCAAAGTAAATTGTAAAGTCAGGGAACGGGAGTAGGCCCCCGTGTAAAGCCACTTTTAATAATTGGTAGGCTCCTTGCCAGGCATGCAAAAGGTTGCGGATGGCATTTGGGGAGCATGTCCGTTTGTAAGCTGGCAAGCAAAAGGTTGTGGCGGCCTCTGCACTCGGACCGAGGACGTAAGCCATTAGGGTGTCCTCAGTATGTTTCCCTTCTGGAAACTCAAAATTATGTAAATGAATCTTTGTTAGCTATTTGTGTTTTTAGTCCCCAAGGCCCCCGAACATTCGTGGTTCGCCATGGATGTACGGGGGCCGAAATTTTTTAATGTCCGTGTGGCCTTGACCTACAAAGACTTGTAAAAATTCAATGCATTTTAAATGAAAAATATTAAAGATAGGTTACGGGAGTAGGCCCCCGTGTAAAGCCTATTTTAATTATCGGTAGGCTCCTGCCAGGCATGCAAAAGGTTGCGGATGGCATTTGGGAGCATGTCCGTTTGTACGCTGGCATGCAAAAGGTTGCGGCGGCCTCTGCACTCGGACGAGGACGTAAGCCACTAGGGTGTCCTCAGTTTGTTTCCTTCTGGAAACACAAAATTACGTAAATGAATCTTTGTTAACTACTGAAAAGACAATGCAGTAAATGTTTACAAGTCTTGCGTGGCGAAGGGTACACGACATTGGATGTTGCCTTGTTGTCATAGTTGGGTCTCTTCGGAGGCTACAGCGATGACAACCCAAGTGCCTCACACCCCCAAAGGGGGGTGTGGGGCTTAATTTTTTTAAAGTTTTTTTGTGACCTTGACCTAAATATGTAAAATCTTTCAAAGTGTTTAACAGTCAGGTCTTATTAACACAGTTAATACATTAATGTCTGTTAAAAAAATATAACAGTTAGGTATTTGTAACCCACAAGTTTGGAGTTGTTAATAGTTGGGTCCCTTGGGAGGCTTAAGCTATGGTAACATAAATGCCTCAAGTGGGGCTTATTTTTTTTAAAAAGTGCGAACCCCCCCCCCCCCCCCGCAAAAAGTGCGAACCCCCCCCCCCCGCAAAAAGTGCGAACCCCCCCCCCCCCCGCGCAAAAAGTGCGAACCCCCCCCCCCCGCAAAAAGTGCGAACCCCCCCCCCCACCCCCACCCCCACCCCCACCCCTAATATCCTGGGCGTGGCAGCCCCGGTGGGGATATAAGGCGGCCGGGCTGCACGCACTTCTCATTCCGGTCCAAGCTCCTATACGGACAGGTACTCTCTCTCGCTCTTGAGACTTTTGTTTTACACGTTCACTTCTTTCTTTACATCTATTCTTTTCATTTATTACAATGGGTAAAATGGGTCTGAAGCTAAAAAACTACCCATCAACTTCAACCTCGACCGACGCGTCTCGACCCTCATCATCCTCGACTTCGATCCTGGAATACCTGATGACTGCGAACATCCTGAGCTGCCTGACGATGCCGCCACCGCCGCCGCCGCCACCACAGCCCGCCTCAATGCCCAGCCTGTCGCCATTGCCGGCGACAGTGGAAGAGGCTGGTGCACAGCCATCGTCAGGAGAACTCGTCAAGTCGTCAGGTCGAGTCCCGGTAGCCTCTCCAGCACTCTCGCTGCTATCGGACTCAGGATCGGAGTCTGCGGCTTTTGAAGAGACGTCTAGGTCGAGGATCACCCCATACAGCAGAACCCGGAAAATCCTCTCATACACTACATCCCAATGTCCCTCACCTATATCCCCCATGCCACCTACACCAACCAAACCACCCCGTAAATCCATCTTCTCCCCTGATCTTCCCACCACAGACCTAACACGCTCTCCTACCCCGCCCAAAATTGTTTGCTCCATCCCGCTTGAACAATCTTTGCCCCTTCTACCTCCTTCCAACCCCATCCCTTCTAGCCAGACTAATTCAGAGAAGCTCCAAGACACTCCGCTAAAGAGTCCAACACAGAAACGTAAACGCGTTAAAGCCCCTGCTGGCAAGGGTAAGAAATGCGATTACGCTTGGATGTCTAGTAAGTTTGGGGTTTTGTGTTGCCAGAAACTTGCTTGTGCAGAAGGGGATCGCTGCCAACGACACCTCAAAAGTACAGTCAAATTTCGGCAATTCAAACCCTATACTCTGTACATTAAGCCTAAAACGTTCAAGTTCAGACATCCCCACGGTCCGCAACCGCGGGATATTAGAAGGCTAAAGGTTGATGAAAAATACTATTTCATTGGTCAGACATATGGAGCAGGTAATAAGAAAGTAGAAATCGTTGTAAAAGGTGAAGGCCGCCTTTGTACAATGCAAGTACCACCTCGTATGGTACAAAGAGAATTTTTCATACCTAAAGCCTATCTAATACGAAGGAAAGGATGTGAAACCGTGTGGGAAATGGACTAGGACATGGGCCCACCAAAAAAAAAAAACAAAATTGTTAGGCTGTGTTGGACAATATTTAAAAAGTCTTTTTCCAAATTATTTTTCCAAATTTAGTCTTAACCCTCTTAAAGTAAGGGAGAGGGGTATTATACAAGTCAACTAATAAAAAAAAAAAATACTTGACTTGTATAATACTTTAACCTGGCGGTGATGTAAAGTCACTGGGACAATCTCAAACCGTGTCCTTGAGGGTGAAGACTAAGTTACAAATAAATCATTAACAAATAAAAACTTACCTCCAAACACTTGTAGCTTGCTACAAGTGTTTGGAGGTAAAAATTTTTCAAAGTTTGAATGACCTTGACCCATATAAATTACTTACAACTAATGTTGTGTATCACGTGATACCCCCACTCTAACGCTCTTACTAAGCTTGTATGAGCCGTTCATTTGCTTCAGTCTGTTTCTGTGCTCCGTGGTAAACATGTCACGGTACAATTACAAAGGTGGTGACTTCTTGATAGATCAACACAATGCTTGGGAAGTGCTAAACCAGCATAGAATGGAAGTTGAGTATTGTATAAGACAAGACGGGTCTACATTTTATCTATGTATTATAAACAACCAAACTCATAAGTATGAACACTGGACAAAAATTAATTATAACAACATAGATGAGCTGTTTGCTTGGGTGTTTGAGGTGTGTAAAGTTATTGAAGAAACCAAAATAATGGGTGTGCTAAAGGTATGTAAAACTGATGACCGGGAAGACTAAGCACAAAATTTCTTTTAACCCCCCCCCCCCCCCCAGTGTTATCCCCACCACTAAAAATGGGTATATATAGGAGTGGTGATCAACCGTCCTCTCATTCTGCTTTACACCGTTAAGCTGAACACCACCATGTCTGCTATGAACGTCCCAGCCTCTACCTCTGGCCCGGTCGCCTCCAACTCCAGCCCGAGCATTGGACCAATCCGATCGGGGCCTTCGTCAAGAAGTCGTGTCCGATTCTCCGGCTTTGGTCCTGTGAGGAAGGAGTTGCGGAGCAGCGGAGCGTCTCAACCGACCACGACGGATGCATCAACTCAGACTCCACCAAACATCATCGAGTGGTACGACGAAGTGATAGAGCAAAGGGACAGAATGCTAGAGAATACTCGCAGGGAGCTACTTTATGTCAGGAGTAAATGGGAAAAACTGATTAAGAAGTGTGAAAGCCTGTTGGACAGTGATGATAGTGAGGATGAGAGTGGATAGGTGTGTGGGTAAAGACTTGGACTGGGACTTGTGTGTATGTATGAATGTGTGCGTGAATGTGAAATACAGAGCGGGGGATAGATCACTCTGTGGCAATGGACTAACATGCCACTTAGTGATCTATCCCCCGTTCTGGTAATGTTTTTGGATGGCCTTGACCCACTTTACCAAGGCTAGCTAGTACCCCCACCACTGATAAGTGTATATATACGGGTATTGATGTGCAGTTTGGTTATTCTGCTTTGTATCGCTTAGCTGAATACCTCACTTCAACATGGCTTCCAACTGCAAAACTTCTCAGGCTTCCTCTTCTTCTTCAAGAAGGCGTGCTGCCAACGTCCTGCCTGCTACTCGTGGACCTGCTCGACCATTCCACAGCATAACTGTTGCTCGGGCAAACGCCTGCAAAGCTCCAATGCTACGGACCTTGCTGGAGGTGAGCCAAGACGGGCAAGGCTTGCTCAGTCCTGGTCAACGGCAGGAGCAAGAAAGGCGTATGGCGTACTACAGGCTGCAGGGTGTAGTTCCCAGCTTGAAGTTAGGCGATCCGAGAGTAGCAAGCATCAACGAGGCAGCGGACTACATATCACACCTTCACAGTGTTTTAGAAGTAAAGGACCAACAAATTGAAAACTTAAAAGAACAATTGAAACAATTTAACTTTAATCCTGTGGAGTTTGTGGAAGCAGTGATGAGTGATAGTGATGATGAAGGAACTGAATATATATTGGGTATGTAATGAAAGACTTGGACAGGGACATGTGTGTGTGTGTGTGTGTGTAGAATACAGAGCGGGGGATAGACTACTTTGCGGCAATGGACTAGCATGCTGCTTAGTGGTCTATCCCCCGCTCAAAGGGTAGCATTGGATGACCTTGACCCACTTTACAGCAAGGACAACCGGTTAACTGGTATAAAAGAGGGGGGTCTGTACATCCCGACTTCATTCTGCTTTGAACCTTCCAGTGGAACGCTAGAAAATGAGTGGATCACTGATCATTGGTAAGGAGTGGGAGTATGTAACCATAAACTATTTAAACTGTAGAGGGATGTTGAAGAAGGTGTATGATAATGTTAAAAGAATGGTTGTTGAAGAAGGTAGGGTAGTGATTGTAGCGTGGAAGAAGAAGCAGTATACAGGACAACAAGTGAGAGCAAGTGACTTTGGGGGGAATAGTGTGTTTCAAATTGGACGAGCGAACTTGGTTAATTTGGACATTGTGTTTTGGGACTTGGAAAGGTTAATTGAAAATAGTGGCAAACATGGGGAACTCTTAATTGGCAGGGAGGACAGAGTATATGAGTAAGTGTAAAAGACTGGGGGGCTTATGTGTGTGTAAAGACTAGGACTTGTGTGGAATACAGAGCGGGGGATAGATCACTTTGCGGCAATGGACTAGCATGCTGCTTAGTGGTCTATCCCCCGCTCAAAGGGTATTATTGGATGGCCTTGACCTATATAAAGGTAGAGGGGGAATAGGTAATAGGAGGGGGAAATTGGTATATATGTAGGACTGATGAATAAAGTATTTAGTCAAGCATTTGTCTAGACACTATCAACAACAACAATGGAGAGCTTCAGTGTTGAGTTCATCCTCTTGGAAGAAGACATCAACGAAGTGGTGGAACTTATAGAGGATAAGACCAGCCAGGGCACATTGGAACTTGTGAATTGCGAACCGTTGGACAATGCCGCAATCGATAAGATTGCATATTTCATGATGCATTTGTATAACGAACAAACAACCAATATGGAGTTTGTGCAGTACCTTTATCAAAACCAAGTAAATGTGCGAGTGACAATTACTTGGTGGCAGTAATAATAAAGTGTAACATATGGATGTGGACTTGGATGTGGACTTGGACTTGAGTGTGGTCTGCGGAATAGAGCGGGGGATAGATCACTTTGCGGCAATGGACTAGCATGCTGCTTAGTGGTCTATCCCCCGCTCAAAGGGTATCTTTACGTGACCTTGACCCACATAAATTGTATAGTTGGTGGGGGTATAAAAAGGGTAAGCAAATTGGATGGATACAACACTTCCATACCATGGCTCCACTTGACAACACCGTGTTCCATCGCAACAGAATTGTCTCTATTCTGGAGGTAATACCTCTAGAAATTATAGAAGTAGAGGACCAACTACCTGCGGTTGATCAAGAAGAGGAGGAGGAAGAGATAATGGATATTGAAACGGACTCTGACGAAGCTGGTTCAACGGACAATGAGGTGGACTTGCATGCCTACGAAACATTAGAGTCGTCATCTGAGTCGGAAATGGAATTCCAATTGGAAATCGAAGAAGAAGAAGAACAAGAACAAGACACTCCCCATCGTCCAATGGATAGGATGTTAGTTGCCAGAAGAATTATGTATTGTCATCGCTGCCTATTCCGTGATGAGGATGATTCCGACTCTGATGGTGATGTTTCACCCTTGTAAAAAGTTTAAACAAAAAGTTAAAAAAGAATGTGAGCGGGGGATAGAGCACTTTGTAGTAAATGATGCTGCTTAGTGCTCTATCCCCCGCTCAAAATAATAATTCCAAATGACCTTGACCTACATAAACTTGCTCAAACAGACATCTTTGAAAAAACTTGTACAAATTATTGAATCTAGACCAAATATCATCAATTTATCAAGCCTACTGATAAATGTATTACAAACGGTTGTGTAAAGGCTAAATTTAGCACATGAGTGATAACCTGTTTCCATATGACGTCACTTTCCCCACCTATCTGCCTCGGATATAAAGGGTCCCGGTGGAGTGCGCTGCTCATTATTGCGTGGACATTCACAGAGTGTGCATTCAAAGCCAAACTGTTTGAAATGGCTCTTTGCGACATTTGTGGGGAAATCTTTCAAGACGAAGATCTTTTCACCATACACAGAGAATTACATGAAGACGAAGATAGAAAAGAAGATATTACCATGGATGAAATAGACTTAGACTCAATTGACCGGTTTTTGGAAGATCACCAGAAGCAGACGGACTACTGGGACAGCTATCTACAGCAAATGCAAAGAAGAAGACCTAGTGTGATCCAATTTGCTGGTGCTGGACCATCTACTGCTACAAGACCTATTGAAGAAGAGGACACCGAAGAAGAGGACACCGAAGAAGAGGATATGGAAGAAGAAGAACTGGAAGATGTAAGACAACTGCGCACCACAGCCTTGCCAGGACGAGTTGTAACACATTTCAAAATTAATAACGTTCAATTGGAATTGGAAACATTCATAACCCAGGCTAAGGAACTTGTTGGTCAAACGTTGAGGGAAGAATTACAAAGGCTAAATTTTATTAAATTTGGAATGGTGTTAGAGGCTATGTTTAACAATACTGATGGTGAAACAGCATTGAGAGCATTCATTACCAAAAACCGAACCCTTACCTTCACCTCCGACATTGATGATATTATTGAAGAATGCTTGGAGGAACTTATAACCAAACTCCAAGAACATGAAGGAAGAGGATCTGGATGGACTTTGTCATCAATCGAAGGTATGGATGTTAGGGTTCATAAACATGGATATGGTTTAAGAGGTAGTAGTTTTATCCCTCTACCAAAGAAAATCCAAAACACTAACTCGTGTAGAAATGTTCAAAATGAGGGTAATGAATGTTTCAAGTATGCAATGTTAACCAAGTATGTTAAAAACAATCCTTGTAGAGTTGGTAGAGAATACTACGAAAATGAACACCGCTACAACTTTCAAGGTCTTACTTACCCAGTTACTTTAAAAGATATTGACAAATTTGAAAAGAAAAATCCTGGCGTTTCAGTCAATGTTTTTGGTCTGGATGATTCCAACAACGTTTATCCTTTGCGGGTAGTAAAGGTTGAGCAAAGAAACCATACGGATTTGCTATTGATAACCAAGGGTGAAATTTCCCATTATGTATGGATAAAAGACTTTGAAGCGTTAGTTGTAAAACAATTGACCAAAAGAGTAAATAGGATTACAGTTTGCAAGAGATGTTTCTGCTTTTCTTGGAAAGATTCAAGACGTGGAGGATTGGACTGGTTATTGGAACATAAAAGACTTTGCAACGAGAACTATGAAGTAAAGATAAGTCTTCCACCGCCTACCCGAGCTTCAATACAATTTAACAAGACAGTTCACCAATACCGAATTCCACTAGTGGTCTATGCAGATTTTGAATCAACGTTAGTACCACAGGAGCTGCCGGACGGCGAAGTGACTAGAAGAACAAAATATCAGTTGCATCAGCCCAACAGTTTTTGTTTACTAGTTAAATCAACCTTGTCTGAAAACCAATTGCAAGACTATGGTTTAACATCCACTCCAATACTCTACCGTGGTGAAGAAGCCGCTAAGTATTTTGTAGACCAACTGTACGATATTGCTGGAAAGGTTCAACGCTTGTTCGGTAATATTGTACCTATGGAACCTTTAAACCAAAATCAACAAGAAGAATACAACTTAGCGACAAGATGCTATTTATGCAAGAAGATGTTCAGTGAAGAAAATCCAAAAGTAAGAGATCACGATCACCTGACAGGGTTATACAGAGGAGCTGCTTGTAATTCATGCAATATAAATTACAAACTGCCAAACTTTATTCCTGTCGTTTTACACAATCTTAGCGGCTACGACTCCCACTTTATTATCCCGGAGTTAGGAAGAGATGACGGTAAAATTGATGTTCTTGCTACAACATTGGAAAAGTACATCAGCTTTTCAAAAACAGTAGGTAAAATTAAACTTCGCTTCGTAGACTCTTACAGATTTATGGCATCTAGTTTAGCCAAATTGTCAGAGAACCTAAGAAGAGAAGACCTAAAAGAAACCAGAAAAATTGTACCTGAAGATAAATTAGACCTAGTATTACGGAAAGGAGTGTTCCCCTACGATTACATAACTTCTACAGAAAAATTTGAAGAAACCAGTCTACCGCCGATTGAAGCCTTCAACAGCAAATTAAACGAAAGTGAAATCTCCGTTGAAGACTACAATCATGCATGTAATGTTTGGAACCAACTAAACATTCAAACCTTAGGGGAATATTCTGACTTTTATATAAAATTGGACGTAACTCTGCTGTGCGATGTGATGGAAGAATTCAGAAACACCTGCTTCTCCGCCTATGGACTGGACCCTCTACACTCGTACACATCTCCAGGATTAGCATGGCAAGCTATGCTAAAGTCAACCAACTGTCGACTGGAACTTCTAACGGATATTGATATGGTGCTCATGATGGAATCTGGTGTACGGGGCGGTTTGACACAAGCTGTAACACGTCATGTCAAAGCCAACAACAAGTACATCCCCGGCTTCGACGAGCAACAACCATCGGTCTACCTTGGCTATTTTGATGCAAACAACCTTTATGGTTGGGCAATGTCAAATCCGCTTCCCTACGCTGACTTCAAGTGGATCGACCCGGCCACCATCGGAGACATCTCACAGATTCCAAAGGATGGTCCAAAAGGCTATATTTTGGACTGTGATTTTGAATACCCGGAGCACCTTCATGACCATCACTACGACTTGCCTCTCCTAGCCAAGACTGAAGTTTCACCGACAGGAAGATGGCCAAAATTGATGATGACCTTGGAGAATAAGGATCGCTATGTGGCTCACTACTGGGTAGTTCAACAGGCTCTTGAATTGGGTCTACGTATAGTGAGAATTCATAGAGCAATTGAATTCACCCAGTCTTGTTGGTTGAAACCATATATTGATTCCAACACTGCAAGAAGAGCTGCAGCGACAACAGCATTTGAAAAGGACTTCTATAAATTAATGAACAATGCCATCTTTGGGAAGACCTTGGAGAACAAAAGAAAACACAAAAATGTAAAATTAGTGAGTGATCCTAGGAAATTGGAAAAATTAGTGCAAAAACCAAATTTCGGAACATCCATGATTATAAACGAAAATCTAGTCGCTGTCAGTATGAAGAAAACAACAATAGTCATGGACCGTCCGTTATACATAGGTATGTCGATTTTGGATATAAGTAAAACCCTGATGTATGATTTCCATTATAACAAAATGGTTAAACATTACGGAAGGGAAAACATTGGAGTCGCATACATGGATACGGACGCGTTTATCTACTGGATAAAGACTTTGGACATGTATGAAGACCTAAGGACTTTTCCATACAAAGAAGATTTCGATTTTTCTGACTATCCGAAAAACCATCCAAATTTTAATGAAAAATATAAAAAAGTAATTGGAAAATTCAAAGATGAAGCAAATGGAATGCCTTTAGAAGAAATAGTGGCGCTGATGGCGAAATTGTATTCATTTAAGATGTACCACGAGAACAACACACCGACAGTGAAGAAAGCAAAAGGAGTGAAGACATCTTATTTGAAAAAACACGTGACATTTGACCACTACAAGACTTGTTTGTTTGAAGATACTACGATATCAGCAACATTCAACAATATCCGAAGCTTCAAGCATCAAGTCTACAGTGTCACCGAAATTAAAAAAGCGTTGTCAGCTCGGGATGATAAAAGATACATTATGCCCGACAAAATCCACACTCTTCCTTTTGGCCACTACTCTCTAAACCCTATCAACTAGTAACCTATTCTTCGTCCTTCTACAACTACGACCTTATTCCTTTCTCCTTCCGTAAAAAAATGGGGAACACGGCAAGTCCAACGCCGTGTTCCCCATTTTTTTACACAAGTTTGGATGACCTTGACCCATATAAATGATGTGAATATTTAAAACAACATTCATTGTGATTATACATGTGATACAACAAACATTGAAACCTGCAATATGAAGGACTTAAAGCAACAAATTGTCAACGAACTTCATAAACCTGCAAGAAGAAAGTTTCCACGAAGAAATACGGTGATAAAAGGAATTAATGATTTATATCAAGCGGATTTAATCGAAATGATTCCTTATAGCAAACAAAATAAAGGATATAAATACATATTGACTGTTATTAACTGTTTTTCAAAAATGGCAGATGCTTTACCACTAAAAGATAAAAGTGGCAAAAGTGTTACAAAAGCAATGGAAACAGCTATACAAAGAGACAAACATACTATTAAACATTTACAAACAGATGATGGAAAAGAATATTTTAATAAGGAATTTGCAAATTTAATGAAAAAACACAATATAAACCATTATTCAACCAATTCAGAAGTAAAAGCCTCAATAATCGAAAGATTCAACAGAACTTTAAAAAGTGCAATGTATAAAATGTTTTCCAACAGAGGATCGCACATATGGATTGATATGTTACCAAAACTTATAAACGATTACAATAACAAATTTCATAGGACTATCGGGATGAAACCAAACCAAGTAACTAGTAAAAATGAAAACCTTGTATTAAAACGTATAAAAACGAATACTAAACCAAAAGTTGAAAAACTAAAGCCTAAAAAATTTAATGTGGGTGATAAAGTGCGAATAAGTAAATATAAAGGTGTATTCAGTAAAAGATACCTGCCAAATTGGACCAATGAGGTTTTTACTGTATTCAAAGTACAACCTACAGTACCTGAGACATATATTTTAAAAGATAATAAAGGACAATTGCTTGAAGGAGGGTTTTATGGACATGAAATGTTAAAATCAACAGTAGGCGATGTATATTTAGTTGAAAAGGTGTTGCAACGGAAAAAAGATAAGGTCAAAGTACGATGGTTAGGATTTAATAAGACGGAAGATTCTTGGATACCTAAAAAGGATTTGATATAACGATAGAGAATCATTTTAGGTTGAACCATTACAAAGGATGGAGATAGTACCACAAAAAGAGAGTTTTACTATTAATAATATAGATGAACTCACAGTGGATAATTCAGAATTCAATAGTGGGAAGCATGGCAATTTGTTACCAAACACCGTTCGTTGTCTGGTTACCGGACCTTCCAACTGTGGAAAAACTAATGTAGTATTCAATTTGATTACAAACCCTAAAGGATTACGATTTAACAATCTATATGTATTTTCAAAATCACTACAACAACCAAAGTATCAATTATTGGAAAAAATACTGACTAATGTGCCTGAAGTTAAATATTTAAAGTTTAATGCAAGCGAGAGTGTCATGCAGCCACAAGAAGCTAAACCATTCTCCGTGTTTATATTCGACGATGTATCTTGTGAAAACCAAAACACAATAAGGAATTACTTCGCTATGGGTCGACATAACAACATAGATAGCATTTATATTGGCCAAACTTACAGCAAAATACCTAAACAACTCATTAGAGACAATGCAAACATGTTAATTGTATTTAAACAGGACGAAACCAACCTAAAACATATATATTTTGATCATGTAAATGCGGATATGACATTTGAACGATTTAAAGAGTTGTGTGGAAAGGCTTGGGCTGAAAAGTATGGGTTCCTAACAATTATGAAGGAACAACCGCTAAACAATGGTCGATACAGGATAGGATTTGATAAATTTATATTAATACATTAAACGTGGTATAACACATTCATTGTTGTACAACACGTCTTGCTACAAACATGGTTAACCAAGAAAAATTAGTAAAAGAAATAAAATCACTTAGTGATTCTATTCGGGCTAAAAACAGAGCATTGAAACTAGGTATTAGCGAGAGGGAGAAATTCCTTGAATCTACTTTTAAACCTATTACTGAACCCTTGAAACAATTAAACAAAAAATTTGCTAAACCTGTATTGGAAGGAGATGCGATTGCACCTATTACGAAGTTTGAAAGAGAAAATGTAAAATCAGAAGATTTTAGTGATGAAGACCTGGAATCCTCTACGTATAGTGGTTTTACCGGTGGAGAACCCGAAAGAGAGCTAGAATCACCGGAGTATAGTGGAATAAAAGAATTATATGAAGTAAAAGCCAAAAGAGGACATGAAGTTGTATCAACTGCTAGTGAAGAGGAAAAAGAAGAAGAGACAAGGGAAGGTCCGTCAAACATAAGCTTGTTGGGTGAAAACATTCATAACAAAGGACCTTTAGGAAGGAAATACATGGTAAAAATGTTACTCGGAACAATTCCTAATAAGAATTACCATAGTTATGGAGCGAGATTAACAGAAGACGGTTTAATGATAGGTAATAGCCCGTTAAACGTTGACGAACATGATAATATTGTCATTGGTGATCAAAGGTATAAGGGCACAAAAGGATTATTTGAATTATTATTTGAAAATAAGCCTTCAGTATCGGTAGTGAAAGAAAAAGACATGGAAGCATATAAAAATATTTTGGAACAGACAAATGCATATAGGAGAAAGTATTTACCTGACCAGCCTCCTTTTAGATCTAAGTCTTTAAAATATAAAGAATTTGTATCCAAGTTAATACCAACTAGAAGACAAACAATGCCGTTAACACAAAGAAAACCTGTAAAACGAAGATTTATGGCATCCACTTTGGATGTAAGTGCTCAGGAACGAAGAAAAAGAAGTAAGTCCGTTACGGGTACAGGTTTAATGAAGAAACTATATAACACAAATGTGATTTATTACAATAATATCAATAAATTGGTGGATAGAATGAAACTAATACATGAAGCTAAAGAAGCGGGTCATACTGGATTGGAAAACGAATGGGTGGCTTTAGTGGATGAACTCCGAAACCGTGGGGTAATCTCATAAAAATGCGTTACTCCCTAGAATACTATTCAGTTGCACCATGAGTGTCGACAAGTTCGGACGTTACTCCTCGGATGGGTTATATTATGCCAATAGTTTAAAAAGAAGTGCTGGTTTACCACAAACACCTGATGGAGATTATGATATGAGTAATAAAAGGTTAAAAAACATAAAAGATCCTACGGATGAAAACGATGCAATAAATCTAAAAATATTAAAGGAAAAGATATCGCCAACATTAAGACTACAAAATAACACATATGACGCAGAAGATCATAGAATCATCAACGTTGGTAAACCAAATCAAAACGGTGATGCAATAAACAAAGGTTATTTGTCATCTGAATTAAAAAATACGTTAAAATTCAATGGGAAAACGTATAGTGCCAACAATAAACGTATATCCAACGTAGATGACCCTAAAGATGCAAAAGACAGCGTAAATAGACGCTATTTACATTCTTTGATACCTGAAAAGACAAAAGATGGATTTTCTTTTTATAAATTTGTTATTAACGATATAGGTTATCCAAAAAATGAAAATGATGCTGTAAATCTCAAATATATAAAAGATCATTGTGTCATACGTGATGTGGGAGTTATCGATTGTCTTGGCAATTGTTTGGCGAATGTAAAAGATGGTTCAGCACCATCTGATGGTGCAACAGTGGGTCAAATGAAAGAGACTTTAAAACAAGAAACAACTGGATTTGCAAAACGAGATGAAGTATTATCAAAGCAAGGGGATGACTTTATTCAAGGTAATGAAAAATTTCATTTATTGACATACAAAAACGCTTATTGGGATTGCAGGCATGGAAGGTTATCAAATGTGTCATGGGGTCATGCAGACAGAGACGCGGCTGCCTTAGGACAAACAGTACATCTAGATCCAAATAATTACCATGCGTTTTTTATATGTAGTAATAAAAAATTAACAAACATGGCGCAAGGAAGAGAAGCAAATGATGCTGCAACTGTAGGACAGGCTATCACATTATCACAAATGGATAGCAAAGTGTATACTTGTAATAATAAACGTATAACAGAGCTTAAAGACCCTGATCATGCAGATCATGCTGTAACTGTTAATTTCCTTGTAAAAGTAATAGGTAATTTATTATTTGATATGCACAATTATATTGCAGATAAAACATATACTTCGCTTGATGAAAACTTGAGAGGAAGATGGATAAAACAGGAAATTGTTAATAAATACTTTTATAACCCTAAAACTATAAAATTTAGAACTTCTAACATTGCTAATTGGGGTACTTTTGATATATAACTTGAATATCTTAACAAACAACTTCATTTATGTTTAACTCCTCATAGAGGAAACACATATGTTGCGAATTGCAATTATAAAAGACATTAATGACATTTCGGTATATCAGTCCAAATCGGGACATTGCGAGGAAAGGAAGTGGGATCACATCTACAGCGGTTTCTCTGTTAAGTAAAGCTTTAAAACGAATTCCAGTAGGATCCATAGTAAATAGAGCAATAGACGCATTACCATACGAATTTCATATACCGGGAGGTTATCAGTATTGCGGACCAGGAACTAAATTGAAAAAACGACTGGAAAGAGGCGATCCTGGCATAAATAAGTTAGATCAGGCTTGTAAAGAACACGATATCGCATATTCCACGTTTGCCGATTCAAAAAATAGATCAAGAGCTGACAAAAAGCTTGCGGACATAGCTTGGCAACGAGTAAAATCAAGTGACGCTAGCATAGCAGAAAAAGCAGCAGCTTTAGCAGTAACAGCAGGTATGAAGGCTAAAACAGCAGTAGGAGGTGGAAGAAGGAGGAGAAGGAGAGTAAAAAGGAGGTCAACCACAAGAAAACATGGAGGAAATATAAAAAGAAGACGACGATCTACAAGAAAAGGCAGGAAGAAGCCCACCGTGTGGTCAATGGTAAAAAACGGGGCAGGTCTTTACCTAAGACCTTATCGTGCATATTAAATGAAAGAAATCAATTGGTCATACCACATAAAGCATTAACCAATATTGAATTATTTAAATATATTTCCTGTTTAAAAATACCATTTTTCCGCGGTGTGTTTATGAAAGACAGTTTACCAAAGAAAATGTGGCAAAATGAGACTGGAATTGTAAATTTGGATAATACTGAAGGGCCTGGCACCCATTGGGTTTGTTATAAGAAACTAAATAACAATGTATATTATTTTGATAGTTTCGGTAATTTGCCACCACCAAAAGAACTTCAAAATTACTTTAAATCTGCTAAAAACATATATTATAACTATAAAAGAGAACAACCTGATAATACTTCAATATGCGGCCATTTATGTTTGGAATTTCTAGCTAAAAGTATCAGTCACTATTGAGATGTCTTCCTATACGGTATCATTAACAGGAAAATCGTCCACTTTACGAAGTATCCTTTTTCCAGCGTTACGCTTGCAAAAAGGAAGGTTTTGGGAGGCGGCACTATTGGATTTTACAACTTACAACTCTATCCCCAATGTTACGGAAGGTAAAAATAACGTATTGCATTATTATAAGGGAAAGGATGCCAGTGGAAAATTTACAGACTTACAAGAGTGCAGGTTACCCACAGGTTCTTATGAAATTGATCATATAAATGAATTTTTGCAAACTAAAATGGGAAAAGACAATATAACATTAAAAGGTAATAATAATACGATGAAAGCTGAAATTACTTCCAAATATTATATAGATTTCACTCAACCAAACTCAATTGGTGATTTATTAGGATTTTCCAACGATGAGCCTGTTTTAGAACCAGATGTAACACATTCCGGTAAGAAAACAGTAACAATATTAAAAGTCAATAGTATAGACATAACTTGTAACATTATACAAGGTGCTTACAGGGATGGGGCTAACACCCACATCATACATACTTTTTACCCAAGTGTACCACCTGGATTTAAAATTGTTGAAAAGCCACAAAACCTGGTATATCTACCGTTGAACACCACTTTCATTTCAGACATCGTGTTGAGCGTATTGGATCAAGACGGTAACTTGGTAGACTTCAGAGAAGAGCCTATTACGATTAGATTACATTTAAAATCGACACTTTAATACAAAACCATGGGTTTAACATTTAAAAGCGAACAACCTACGGGAAACCGCATTAGTAGCTCTTCAGCTGTGGAGGAGTTAACACGCGAGAACATTCGTTTCTTAGAGAGAATTGGATTAAAATTAACCGAGTATGGATATACTGGATATAGCGCAGGGTCCAACATTCGACGAAACCCTATGGGAAAAAGAATATCACACCCACAACCCTTACACTTCATCGAAATTAAACAATAACGATGAAATTCGTATTCCCATACAAAATCAAGACATTTACACACTACCATGTGAAAGTTACTTGTATATTGAAGGACAAGTTACTAAAAAGGACGGTACTACTGTTGGTACAACAGTTCCATTTATAAATAATCCTATGGCTTTCCTATTTGATGAAATTAGATATGAAATATCAGGTGTAACAGTTGATTCCACTAAAAAAGTAGGTATTACGACAACTTTAAAAGGATTAACATCTATAACACCCAATGAAACCAATTTACTTAAACCTGCCGGATGGGTATTACCTACGATTGACACGATCACTCCAAATCCAAATGGATATTTTGATTTTCATATTCCATTACGTTTGTTGCTTGGTTTTGCTGAAGATTATAGGAAAATAATATTAAATGTTAAACAAGAATTAGTTTTGTTGAGATCTTCTAACGATAAAGACATTATTAAAGCTGCAGATGCTACTACAGATGCGACTTTAGAATGGAAATTAAAATTAGACAAAATTGTATGGAGAGTTCCACATGTTAAATTGGCTGACGAGCATAGAATGCTACTTTTAAGGAAATTAAAAGCCGATCGTGATATTGTTATTCCATTTAGAAGTTGGGAATTTCATGAGCATCCCAGTTTACCTACTACGGATCGACACACTTGGACTGTTAAAACATCAAATTATGTAGAACGAGCCAGGTATATTATATTTGGTTTACAAACAGGTAGAAGAGACGCCATTACTAAACATGCAGGACAATTTGATCATTGTAACTTGAAAAATATTAAAGTTTATTTAAATTCACAATTCTTTCCATACGACAATTTAAATGTGTCATTCACTAAGAAGAAATACAGTATATTGTACGATATGTACGCGAGATTCCAAAGTTCATATTACGGTAAAACAAATACACCTTTATTATCACCTGACAAATATTTCGATGCCTACCCAATAGTTGTAATCGATTGTTCTAAACAAAATGAATCAGTAAAGTCATCAAGTGTGGATATAAAAATAGAAATGGAATTCAACGATGCTATACCGGCTAATACAACTGCATACTGTTTAATTCTACATGATAAAATCGTAACATACACACCTTTAACGGGAATTGTTAAAAATGTATTGTAAGAACCGGTTTTGTTTCATTCCGCGAGTATAAAAGCAGAGCGTACAAACCGCTCCTCATCAGTTTGTTGCCTACTGTTGTATGGGTAGCATCGTATTCAATATGGCTTCTCCTAGTGGTACACCTGAAAATGTGGTAGATATTGAGAAGGAGATATCTGAGTTTTTAGATCCTCAAGGTCACCAGGAAGGAGGTGAACAAAACGTTTGCGGACAACTTCACGCCAGTAATAATGTTGAAGAAAAAGGTAAAAGAAGAAAGACTATACAAAAGAGAAAAAGGGATATTGAAGATAATATTTCTCCAAACATATTGAGTGAGGTATTTTTGCGAATATTTTACCCAATCTCTTCCAGTTTGGATAAAAGTGTTTTAATCGGTGTTATGAAATCTACAGATTATTCCCCTACTGTAATTTTAACTCATGGACCCAAAATGATTTTGTTTACGGACAGTGCTTGGGAATCGTTTATGAAACATTTGCATCTGCTAGAATGCTATTTAAGTAGTAACATGTTTGGAAGAAAGACAAGGGTAGGACTTTTGGATTCAAATGTGGAAATTGATATTATTAAACAACGTGGTGATCATCAGCTACGGTTTAGAGACACAACAAGACATGATAACAAAATTCAACTTAATCGAGAGGAGTTTTTCATTTTAACTTGTGCTACTGAACCTATAACAAGATACTTGAGACAACTGGTGTTTTCAAGTTCGATTATTAAAGATTATCTGGAAGACACTTTGGACAAACAACCGGACGCACCTATATTATACGGACCTGTGGATACTTCTATATTTAATAGAGTTCCTCATGAAGTACAGATGTGGAGACAATTGGAAAAGTACGCTCAACTACATAAGAGATCAGTAAAACAGGAAGAAGAGGAAGATGGAGGAGAAGAATCAAGTGTTAGTGATGAAAATGAAAATAAGGAAAATATAAAGATGGAAACTTAAATGACAATGGTTAGGTTTTAAAACAATAACCAACATTTTGTGGGGTTAGGCCTATTGGGGACGGTGCCCACGTTAAATATACACCAACGCGCCAACAACTGTACGGCCGGGTATAAAAGTAGTACCTACCGTGGTGTGGAAATCAGTTGACCTCCTGACTTCGTAATGAGCAGACGTGTGACCTTCAAAATGGACAAGGGAGAAGAACAACAAGTAAAGTCCAAGCCTGGTATTATTGAGTTTCAAGCGTTTCGTGGTAATGATGATAGATTCATTATAAAAGAACTTGTGTTTTTGGACATGAATACAAGTGTTCCTTATTCGTTTTTATTTAAACCACCATGTTCTTATTCGTCTTTAACTAGTAAAGCCGCTACTACCAACAGATGGATTTCAAAACACTTCCATCATATCGATTGGTATGATGGTTTTACAAGTTACACGGACTTGTATCACATTATGCATCACTTTTCAGACAAGTTTACCAATATTTACACAAAGGGGCTGGAAAAGAAAAGATGGATCGAAGGATTTACTCATGTTCCGGTTAATGATGTGGAATTGGATAAGAATTATCAATACATGCTGGAAACCATATGTATTTGTACAAAAAGCCCAGAACATGATAAAGATAGACATTGCGCTTTGAAAAATGCCTATAAACTCGCCTCTTACCTTCAAAATGGGGAAGTGGGGAGTGGTGGGGGTAACGGAGAGTATATAAGTGGGGAGCAGACAGGGACCTGGCATGAGTATTACTCGAGATTCCGAGACGACAACATCTCCGAGCAAGAAGACGATCTGTAACCTGACCATGGCATCTCACCAGTTCCTTCAGACTTTGGTCGAGCAGTTCAATGCTCACTCCAAGTCAACAATATTACCTGTAAAGAAGTGCTCGGAACTAAAAGACGAGAAGCACTACATAATCCATGCTATGAAGAAGATGGAGACTACAGTTGGGGAGGCCATCTGCTGCAGTCTCAGCGAGGCACCGTTTACTCCGGGGGATGAACCAAAGTTCCAGGTGTACCTGCCCAAGAGATTCGTCCATCTTCTACAAAACGAGGATCTTCGCTCTATTCAACCCGGGTGTCTATACCTGGTGTCGCACGGCTGCACGGGTAGCAATTCTACAGAGTTGACCATCCACATCGCTGACAAGCAGCAGTGTTAGATTTAAGTTTTAATGTTGTAAATATGTTGTTGTTGTAATGTTTTATAAATAAACGAATCATAAAAGACAAAAAAATTAAAAAAAACAAAAAATGCAACATATCAATATGTGACAAACTTCACGTATTGATATGTTGCATTTTTTTTAAACTTCGCGGGTGACCTTGACCTTTGACCTTTGCATTTCACAACTACCCCCACTACCGTAATTACCCCCACTACCGCACTAGGATTCAAACCTGCTTGGATGCGAAAAACGGTCATTCTGTTGCCAACTAGCAAACGATGAGCACCTTGTACGAGCTTTGCTTACAACGAGTTATAACTGACGCATCTTTATTCCAGATGGCTTTACGAGATAATATCCCTATAACAGTAAAGCAGGATATCGAGGAGTACAAGAAAGATAATAGAGGGTATTCGGGATACTCCTGGTATAGGTTCCAAGACGGGGAAAAGTTTTGTAGGCCTTGTGGCAATGCTGCCGTCAGAGACCTTCGACGGTTCGTACAGGAAGGTGGTAGAAAACAGTTTGGATTTCTAGCACCAATGTTTAGATTTGAAAACTACAAGGACACCTGTGCTATTTGTTCCATCCCTTTGTATCAATGGAAAAAGTTTAGAAGTGTTTAATTGCATCTTCCATACCCCCACCACCATCACCCCCACCACTTTTCCATGTACCTCCAAACGCTGTGCCTCGGCTTCATTTCTACTCCAGCAGCCAACCTAGCAACATCAGGATGTCTCTCAACGTCAGTTGCGCAAGTTACGAGGAGGTGAGCATCAAGACTCAGCAGGAGCTAAACGACTTATACAAGGAGTTGCAGCTGATGGTGGCACGAGGCTACCGTATAAATGTGCAAGTTTACGCTTGCAATATACGGAACACCCGGCAGTCAAAGGAAGAGCCTGGACACTCCTCGACGGCTTCCTCACCAGCGTCCATGAAGACCGAGCCAGACAACTTGGACTACTTCAGCTGACTAGCAGTTGTATTTCTTGTCCTAACCATTGTAGAATATGTATATTTTTTCATTATATTAAAGAAGTAAAAGAGCAAAAACACCTATCTTGTTACTGACATATAAGCTCAGTAACAAGATAGGTTTTTTTAAAACACAATTTGGATGACCTTGAAACTTCCCCCTCCACTGCTTTGTTACCCCCACCACTTGACTATTGGTGTACATGGCACATCGCAATTGGAAACCTCATTCCATCTTCAACAGCCACACCGACAACATCAACAATGGCAAACCTACCAACAGATGAAAGATGTCCTCACGCATGTTGTGACTTCGTCCACGAGTTGGAGAAGAGGATGCAGGAGAGGGCGATAAGAAGAAAACAGATCCACTCAGAAAATATCATGATAGTCAACGGCTATCTTTTATTGTTCGGCCTTATTATGGTTGTACTTTTCATACTGTACGGCATAGTCACATGTGTCGGCAAGGTTGCAGAAGAAAACGCTCGCCACCATCAATTGGAAAGTTTCAATGTTACTTTGTAAGTTTTCCTTTTTTTTTAAAACTCCGTTTGGATGACCTTGAAAATTCCCCCACTACTCCACCACACCCCCCACCACTTCACCATGTTCCTGCATGAGCATCACATCAACCGTCATTCCTTGTCCGACAAGCAACCATGGCAGACAACAACACCATCAGCCAAGCTGACTCCACTACTGATGTCGGTACAAGTACGGGTTGGACACTGTCGATCGATAGTGTACACTATTTGGAGTCAATTTGCGAACGTATGAAGGAAATACTGCGGGACAACCCTGGGATCATAATACAAATGAATTTAAATTATGATTGGTCCCAAGTTAGAATGCAAGGGGACGACAACAACGGTCAACAATCTCCACAATATTCGCCCATGTCCCCGATCTATCCTTACGGCGAGTCTGACGTCGATGAAGATGAGGCTGATGAAGATGCAGGGGACAACGAGGCTGAAGAGGAGTAAGCTTCATTCCTTTTTTTTTAAACCTAAATTGGATGACCTTGAGAATTCCCCCTCCACTATTTCCTTTTTTTTAAAACCCAAATTAAATGACCTTGAAAATACCCCCTCCACGTACTTTTGGTTTACCCCCTCTACTTTTCAATACTGTTACCACAGTCTGTAGCTCACATCATTCCTTGCTTAGCTATCATGGCGGACAGCACTCTTTCTCGAGTTGACTCCACTACGGATGAAGAATGGCCATTTTCCTGGAATGTTCATCTGCAAGACTCGGCAGAAGTGGATATGTTGCATGAGAAATTGGTGTATGTATTAAACGAAAACCCCAACATTGAATGTAGAATGACTATGGATTTCGATGCGACAGGGGTCCACACTCAACCTTCCACTTCCAGCCAGCCTGAACCTCAGCTACAGCCAAAGAACTTTACACATCTTTACACTCCAATACGGCCGGAGGATGTGGTTATCAGCGAGGCAGACTCTACTACAAGTTATATTGAACCAACGAATTGGAAGCTTGTTGTTGACACCTTACACAAGGTCGACTTAGTATGTGACAAATTAAAGGAATTGATGATGCAAGATCCTGGTCTTCGTTTTAAAATTGATTTGTTTTTCATCTGGGGAGCACCTGCACGGGGCTCTTCGTCTGACAGCTCTCTAAGTACAACGGATGAGGAGGAGGAGGAGGACGACTAGTTATCTTTTTTAAAACTCCGTTTGGATGGCCTTGACCTTTCCCCCTCCACTGAGTTTATTTAAGGTGCACTCTCAATGACTGCAGCATCATTTCATCGCGCACCTTCACCACAGCAACATGGAGAGTCAACTCAACTACTGTTGCGAACGGAAATGTTTTTCATGGCCGAATGACATTGATGTTGCGGATGGTCTGGCGTGTAGAAAATGTGAAGCTTTTGGTCAATGCATGTGTAAGTGCAAGTCTTGGAAGAAGCCGAAACCGGAGTTGAAGACATTCCATGTGTACCAGATGAGAGGGCATAAGTACACTTGTTGCCCTGAACGTTGCATTGAATTCACATTAAAACAGCTAACTGGCTGCAAATTGTGCAACAATCATTTTGCAGGTTTTTGCAAACATTATTTAGGAGCCTGTCAGTACAGATCAACTTGGCATACAGAAGCACTCACTATCAATGAAATCGCTATAGATACACAAGAGTAGTCTTTCTACTCTTTTCTTTTTTTAAAACTCCATTTGGATGACCTTGACCTTTCCCCCTCCACCCACCTTAGTTTATATAAACCCCATTCCCACTGACCACAGCATCACTTCATCGTGCTCCCTCGTCAAAGCAACATCAGCTATGGAAAGTAAGCGCATCTCATGTTGCGAGCATAGGTGTTTGGAGATACAAGGCGTCACATATTGTGCAAAGAAGCGTTGGGAGGAAGAGACGGGGACAACCTATTGCTGTGAGGATAAGTGTTTCCTCTTACCAAAGTGGCAAGTGGATGGGCTGGCCTGCCGGCAATGTGAATGCTTCGGATGTTGCAGGTGTAGATGCAAGAACCAACAGCTGCCACCACCGGTACTACAAACTTTCAAAATCTACAAATCCAAATACTTTTATACTTGTTGTCCGCAGCGGTGTATTAAATTTCACTTCTCCAATCTTACCAATTGTCGGAAGTGCTACGGACAACCTGATGGGTGGTGCACCTGTTTTCTAGACTCCTGCCGCTACAGATCGGATTGGTTTACAGATCCGTTGGAAATTGATGAGGTCGCCCAGGAAGCACAAGAGTAGTCTTTCTACTCTTCAACTTTTTTAAAACTCAATTTGGATGACCTTGAGATTTCCCCCTCCACTTCCCCATATACCTAGAGTACACAGAGCCTGATAGTCAGTCACTCGGTGGCTGTCGTGGGGTGCGCATCGGTGTCGGCGCTCCGTTGTTAGGTTTTCAAGGTCACAGTAATATCAAATTGTTGGTGTTGTGCTGGTTCAAGGTCACCTGAGGAATAACCGATTGCCCATTTAGGCAGAGTCATGTCAGAAACTCGAGTTTAACTTGGCACTTTTGCCGTTTCTCGTCGAAAATTCGCTCCAAGTGGTCAAGGTCACGGGGACTCTGACTGAAACTCGGAGCGTAGTGCGAGAAACGGCAAAAGTGCCAAAAAATTTTAAGTTTCGGCGTGACCTTGACCTCAGTGGCGTCGGTGACGTCATTTTGATGACGTAAGGGGTGATGACGTCATCAGCACGTCATTTCTGTGACGTCATGGGTGTGACGTCATAGAAATGACGTCATTGGTGATGACGTCATCGATGACGCAATCGATGACGTCATCGATGACGTCATCGGTGAGGTCATTGACCTCGATGACGTCATCCCTCAGGTGACCTTGAACTGAGCCAGCACCAACAATTTGACACTACTGTAAGAGAATCTACATCTTTGTTGGTGTGGTCAGTTTTGTTTCTAAAGTCTTTTTTTTTTTTTTTTGTTTGTTAAAATTGCTCTTTATAAAAACCATTTTTGTAATAAGCTTATGTTTTCTGTACTGAAGGTAAAAAACTTTTAAATGTTGTCTTTTACACAGATTGTTTAATCAATCAATCAACATTTATTCGGCTGTCAATTAAGAAATTGCATTAGCCTATACATCATAAACTTATCTATAATACCTAAAATTAATTTAAAATTCATAATTTTTTATTTTATATTGTGAAAATCTTCCATTGAATAAATGCTCTTGTCAATAATATATCTTCTTCATTTCTTCTTAAATGTTTTTGTGTTTGAATTCATATTCTTAATTTCAATAGGAAGGTTATTGTAAATTATGGTATAGTTATATTTAATATGATTTTCATAAAATGATGTTCTATGATAAATGGCTGGAATTTTATTAGTTTTTCTGAGATTCATGTTTGTGTTATTGGTTTCAATAGTATGAATTTTATGTGTAATGAATAATATCTGTAGCGTTCTGCTTAAAACATGTTTATACTATAATAGTAAATAAAAAGGTTATTACACTTACAACCAACTATCACTTTTCCTTATAGCTTGTAACAGTTTGAAAACCCATGCACACAAATTTAGTGATCTATTTTAATATTTGTTACCTTTCATTATTGTTTCAATACCAGTCGGACAACCAATAAGAGCCATGTAAAAAATTTTAATTTCCAAAATTGTTTTCGTAAACAAAAATGATTTTTTCTAGGGTTAAGTTACAAAATTTATTTTTGTGCCCAAATACGCGTTAATAAAACTTTCAAGCAAAATCTACCAGCTAAATTTTGAGAAAAGTCTAAAAGCTCAGATTAGACACTCCTCGTATTAAAATATGAATTTATGTTGATATTTCAGTACCAGTTCAATTCGTTTCTATTCAGCTTTTAACATATGTGTCTGTTTGTTTAACTATCAACAGCTGTTTTATTTAGCAATTAATTCAGTATAAATTGTTCCCCATGTTAATCTTATGGACAAAAAATGAACTTTGAGGGATTCCCGTGAGCTTCAGAATTAAAATATCAAAAATCTAAAACCTTATTGCAAAACTTCGAACTGAGACCATTCTTTTGACACCTCAAACTTTAAAATTGGTCCAGAAATAAGGGAGGAGTAGTGTTAACAAAAAAAGGGCATCACGTATTATATATATAGATTCTGGTATGTATAATTTATAACGTAGCTTTACAACTGGAGCAGAAAACTCCGTCTTATACAGAGCACCTTGTTGTTTTTCTGACCCTCTTGTTAAGTCAAGCTTAAAAGGAAACTGTCGTGAACAAACTGTATGTTAAGCTAGTGCTCCTCTAATAATAAAAACAGTACCAGGTTAACCGAGCCTTGCTCGTTGGTTTTTATTCACTTTTGTTAAAGTGTCATAAAGGTGCATTCACACTTAGCTAGTTACTCGCTGCTAGTTGTTATTTGTTTACAAAATTAATTTTTTAATTGACTAGCAAGTAGCCAACAGCAAACTAGCTTCCACTAGCTCTTGTGATAATATTTGTATAATCTGTATGAATCAGCTGACATATTTATTATATTATTGTTTTGTTTTAACCCTAAAAAGGAATAACAATATTTTTAAATGTCCTTTAGTGGCATTTCGAAGAAAATAAAGAATACAACCTTAAAAAAATGCAATATCCGAGTTATGTGAGAAAGGGATTAGTATAGTAGAAAGAGGAGATGGTGGGTTGGATCTTGGATTGGTCGAAGATAGGAACTTGGAGCTTCATCTACGCTATTTGATGAGCTGAGAGTGGAAGATCCTAATTCATTTCAGAGGGTGATGCGAGTGCCTTTACAAAAATTTAATGACATCAGATATAAATAAGATTAATAAAAGCCATCACCCCGAAAACAAAACTGGAATCACACTTCGATAGGCCTACATATAACAACGGTTGACAGTTTTTATCCAGTCGTTGGCTTTGTTATTTAGAGTACCGCCAAGAACAATTTTGACCTTTTTACTAGATGTGTTTTCAGCCATGAACGAAGCGGTTTTGTAAAAAATAATAGTTTTCAAGTGTAACTGTACCTGAAATTTATTAAATTAAATTAATACAAATGATTCAGGTTAACTGTATTTAGATTATTTAATGCAACGTTGCATTAAATAATAATGTACATTATTAAGTTATTAGATAACAACTAATCATCTACGGATGGACGCAAATAAAGTTTTCAGAGTATTTTACATTGTCAATTAGTTTGATTTTGGTATCGGTATGTAAAGACTTCCTGTAGCAGAAACCGTAGCATAATTTTCCCCAGAGACAGAAGAAACTTTTTACTAATGTATGTGTGTGTGTAGGTATACACAGTGTATTTGTACTCATCAATTAAATACTTGTATTTCTCTCTTTATAAAATTTACTGTGTTTCCAAACTGTTACGTTAGAGAAGCATATATAATAAACATGACCATTCACAAGTTACAAGATTTGTAAATATATACGTACAAATAGTATATGTGCAGTATTTATTTATAAGTCTCAAAAGTTCTTAAAAAAGTTGGCGCTTCAAGTCATAAAGTCAAAGATTACGAGTTATTTATTAATGCCTTATCAAATAATTTTTCATATTCACAAAAATGCCAAAATTTTATGAGTTTTTCTTTTAAATTTTCAACTTTTTCCTCATTTGAGGTGTATACACTATGGACGGGGTCGCAGCGTCTACAACTGCCTCGAAATCGAGCGTCAGACGCTCCTAGACAAATACTTTTAATCTAGGAAGGCCTGTAAGAGCAGTAGTAGGTAGGCCCTACCGCGTGAAAATAGCTCATCGCAGCCTATTGGGTAGATAGCCAGACGCACGTGACACTCCAAAATTAACGTTTAAGCCTATCTTTAAATCATTTAAATTGTGAGAAATTAAAATAAAACTGTAGCAATATAACATCGAAGCACAAGTAATACTGTGTGCCAAATGTGCCAAATTTGTAAGTGTCGTGGGAGGAGCCAATCGTCCCTCCACGCTCATTTTCTGTGGTCATGGGACAAACTAAAAACCAATAAATCCGATTAATAGCATTATGATAATAAATATTCTCCCACATATTGTCTTTAAACAAAACAGTTTTTATAATATATTTTTATATTTAAAATAGTAAGCCTGCTTAATTTACTGTCCATAATTAAATTTTCATAAACCATATGTTTAATACAAAACGTGTTTACATTCGCTTCTTCTACTAGCAACTAGCTGAGTGTGAATGTAAAATTACCTTACCAGCGATTACTAGCAGGATTTTTGGATTATTTTTTAATACAGCTGTCACTCGCAGCTAGTAACTAGCCAAGTGTGAATGTACCTTTAAAAAAGCAATTAAATTTCCACCAGCAACCAACTATAGGTACATTCACACTTGGCTAGTTACTAGCTGCGAGTGACAGCTGTATTAAAAAATAATCCAAAAATCCTGCTAGTAATCGCTGGTAAGGTAATTTTACATTCACACTCAGCTAGTTGCTAGTAGAAGAAGCGAATGTAAACACGTTTTGTATTAAACATATGGTTTATGAAAATTTAATTATGGACAGTAAATTAAGCAGGCTTACTATTTTAAATATAAAAATATATTATAAAAACTGTTTTGTTTAAAGACAATATGTGGGAGAATATTTATTATCATAATGCTATTAATCGGATTTATTGGTTTTTAGTTTGTCCCATGACCACAGAAAATGAGCGTGGAGGGACGATTGGCTCCTCCCACGACACTTACAAATTTGGCACATTTGGCACACAGTATTACTTGTGCTTCGATGTTATATTGCTACAGTTTTATTTTAATTTCTCACAATTTAAATGATTTAAAGATAGGCTTAAACGTTAATTTTGGAGTGTCACGTGCGTCTGGCTATCTACCCAATAGGCTGCGATGAGCTATTTTCACGCGGTAGGGCCTACCTACTACTGCTCTTACAGGCCTTCCTAGATTAAAAGTATTTGTCTAGGAGCGTCTGACGCTCGATTTCGAGGCAGTTGTAGACGCTGCGACCCCGTCCATAGTGTATACACCTCAAATGAGGAAAAAGTTGAAAATTTAAAAGAAAAACTCATAAAATTTTGGCATTTTTGTGAATATGAAAAATTATTTGATAAGGCATTAATAAATAACTCGTAATCTTTGACTTTATGACTTGAAGCGCCAACTTTTTTAAGAACTTTTGAGACTTATAAATAAATACTGCACATATACTATTTGTACGTATATATTTACAAATCTTGTAACTTGTGAATGGTCATGTTTATTATATATGCTTCTCTAACGTAACAGTTTGGAAACACAGTAAATTTTATAAAGAGAGAAATACAAGTATTTAATTGATGAGTACAAATACACTGTGTATACCTACACACACACATACATTAGTAAAAAGTTTCTTCTGTCTCTGGGGAAAATTATGCTACGGTTTCTGCTACAGGAAGTCTTTACATACCGATACCAAAATCAAACTAATTGACAATGTAAAATACTCTGAAAACTTTATTTGCGTCC
Source organism: Neoaliturus tenellus (assembly GCA_030545055.2). Taxonomy (NCBI): domain Eukaryota; kingdom Metazoa; phylum Arthropoda; class Insecta; order Hemiptera; family Cicadellidae; genus Neoaliturus; species Neoaliturus tenellus. The sequence goes on from CM061533.1 coordinate 101,648,192, forward strand.
ATCCGTAGATGATTAGTTGTTATCTAATAACTTAATAATGTACATTATTATTTAATGCAACGTTGCATTAAATAATCTAAATACAGTTAACCTGAATCATTTGTATTAATTTAATTTAATAAATTTCAGGTACAGTTACACTTGAAAACTATTATTTTTTACAAAACCGCTTCGTTCATGGCTGAAAACACATCTAGTAAAAAGGTCAAAATTGTTCTTGGCGGTACTCTAAATAACAAAGCCAACGACTGGATAAAAACTGTCAACCGTTGTTATATGTAGGCCTATCGAAGTGTGATTCCAGTTTTGTTTTCGGGGTGATGGCTTTTATTAATCTTATTTATATCTGATGTCATTAAATTTTTGTAAAGGCACTCGCATCACCCTCTGAAATGAATTAGGATCTTCCACTCTCAGCTCATCAAATAGCGTAGATGAAGCTCCAAGTTCCTATCTTCGACCAATCCAAGATCCAACCCACCATCTCCTCTTTCTACTATACTAATCCCTTTCTCACATAACTCGGATATTGCATTTTTTTAAGGTTGTATTCTTTATTTTCTTCGAAATGCCACTAAAGGACATTTAAAAATATTGTTATTCCTTTTTAGGGTTAAAACAAAACAATAATATAATAAATATGTCAGCTGATTCATACAGATTATACAAATATTATCACAAGAGCTAGTGGAAGCTAGTTTGCTGTTGGCTACTTGCTAGTCAATTAAAAAATTAATTTTGTAAACAAATAACAACTAGCAGCGAGTAACTAGCTAAAGGCCCATGTACACGTGGCTAATATTAGCAGCTAATTTATTAGCGCTTCTAAACTAGCACCGTGTAAACGCTTCACTAGCGAAAAGGACAACTAGCACGCTAACAGTTTACTCGCCGCTAGTCGCTTTTGACATGTTTGATAATAAAAGCGCTAATAAGTGGAGGGGGGTAGTCACGTGACCACTAGCGCTAGCGAATTAGCGCTTTATTAGCGGTGTGTGGACGATCTATGCGCTAGTCGCCACTCGCCATTGTTGTTTGTCAAGCACGGTGGTAAGAATATTTGAAATAAAGTGGAATGTTTACAGGATATACAGTTTTTATTGTTACAAATATAAACATTTAAAACTTATACACTTACACTTCGGATACAAATTATAAAAAAAGAGTCAAGAGAAATAGCCATAATTCAATAAATTATCAGAAGCTTTACAATTAACGATCAGTAGCGGTTCGTTGCATATGCGCCCCTTGTGCATATATACATAGCAAGGTATAATATAGGACGAATGACAAAAATTCTATAAAATTTCTATTTCTATCACGCAAAGTGTTTGTGCGTAATTTGCCTAAGAATCTATAATTAAAATTTAAAAAAAATTACCTTATCACAATTGAAATACATTATCTAGTTAAAAACAAAATAAGCAATTGAAGACTGCATTGTGGACTTCTTGATCGAACTAACGTGTTTTTACTGTCGTAACACAATGTATTCAAGCTTGACTCTTGGAATCAGAACGTCGTCGTTGCCGGACGCACGGTGTGGTTATGTACTTAGATCAAACTTTTCTCTCTGTCTACTCAGTTATTTTCTTGTGTGGAGATTCTCAAAATTTTACACATTCCTGATATTTTTATATTAACATTTGAAGCCAGTTTACAACGAAATGCCGTCAGTTTACAACTGTCTTTCCAGTTACTGTTTTGTGTACAACAGTTTGTGTGCAACAGTTTTGTGTACAACAGTATACAAAACAGTTTGTATACAAACTGTTTGTTTTGAATAAAGTTCTGCTTTGACATGTCAAAAAAATAAGCTTTGAAGAATAACAGGAACGTAAAAGGATTTAAGATTAAGAAAATAACCTTAATTATTGTAAAAGAATTCTTGGAAATGATTGATGAAGCAAATAAATATTTTTGAAATCTGTTTGAACCACTGCAATTCCCTAGTTTTAAATTTTAAATACTAAGTGATCATTATGGTCTACTACAGTTTAACACTAACGGTAAAAACATCTTACGAGCTTTGCTATGAAATAAGAGCCGAAGCGTAATTAATGATATGAAAATTTATCATGGACGGGGGGGGGGGGGGTAGTTCGGGAAAGCATGCTGTTGGAAAGCGGGTGGGGCGGCAAATTTGGTCTCTTTTGCACGGGAACAAAAAAAATACGAGCCGCTCATGTTAACAATGATGGCAGTGTATCAAAAGATGCTTTAAAAATAAAATTAAATCGCTAAAAGACTGCTACGAGAATGACCTGGTCAAAATTAAATATATTCTTAAAATTTCTCTCAAAACACTGCGATTTGAATTCAAAGAGGACCTTTTTGTAAAAGCTGCACTTTTGTGCAACTGCGTCCACTGAATGTTATTACTTCAGCAGCTCACTAGCGCTAAGATTAGCGCCAATACTACTAGCTACAGGCCCGTGTACACGTTGCTAGTTTACTAGCTGCTAATATTCGCTATTAGCACAAGCTAGGCCAATTAGCGCGAATGTTCTTACATTCACATAAATGAAATGTAGCTACTACACGTAGCTAGTAGTATTGGCGCTAATCTTAGCGCTAGTGAGCTGCTGAAGTAATAACATTCAGTGGACGCAGTTGCACAAAAGTGCAGCTTTTACAAAAAGGTCCTCTTTGAATTCAAATCGCAGTGTTTTGAGAGAAATTTTAAGAATATATTTAATTTTGACCAGGTCATTCTCGTAGCAGTCTTTTAGCGATTTAATTTTGTTTTTAAAGCATCTTTTGATACACTGCCATCATCGTTAACATGAGCGGCTCGTATTTTTTTTGTTCCCATGCAAAAGAGACCAAATTTGCCGCCCCACCCGCTTTCCAACAGCATGCTTTCCCCGAACTACCCCCCCCCCCCCCACCACTGTACCACCCGATCGTCAGACCAGGCTCCGTTGCTCAGTTTCGGGTAATTCGTGATATATTTTCATATCATTAATTACACTTAGCCTCTTATTTCATACCAAAGGTCGTAAGATGTTTTTACCGTTAGTGTTAAACTGTAGTAGACCATAATGATCACTTAGTATTTAAAATTAAAAACTAGGGAATTGCAGTGGTTCAAACAGATTTCGAAAATATTTATTTGCTTCATCAATCATTTCCAAGAATTCTTTTACAATAATTAAGGTTATTTTCTTAATCTTAAATCCTTTTACGTTCCTGTTATTCTTCAAAGCTTAATTTTTTGACATGTCAAAGCAGAACTTTATTTAAAACAAACAGTTTGTATACAAACTGTTTGTTTTAAATAACAGTAACTGTTTTGTAAAACAAACAGTAACTGGAAAGACAGTTGTAAACTGACGGCATCTCGTTGTAAACTGGCTTCAAATGTTAATATAAAAATATCAGGAATGTGTAAAATTTTGAGAATCTCCACACAAGAAAATAACTGGGTAGACAGAGAGAAAAGTTTGATCTAAGTACATAACCACACCGTGCGTCCGGCAACGACGACTTTCTGATTCCAAGAGTCAAGCTTGAATACATTGTGTTACGACAGTAAAAACACGTTAGCCCGATCAAGAAGTCCACAATATTCAGTCTTCAATTGCTTATTTTGTTTTTAACTAGATAATGTATTTCAATTGTGATAAGGTAATTTTTTGAGATTTTAATTATAGATTCTTAGGCAAATTACGCACAAACACTTTGGGTGATAGAAATAGAAATTTTATAGAATTTTTGTCATTTGTCCTATATTATACCTTGCTATGTATATATGCACAAGGGGCGCATATGCAACGAACCGCTACTGATCGTTAATTGTAATCTTCTGATAATTTATTGAGTTATGGCTATTTTTCTTGACTCTTTTTTTATAATTTGTATCCGAAGTGTAAGTGTATGAGTTTTAAATGTTTATATTTTTGTAAACAATAAATACTGTATAACCCTGTCAACATTCCACTTTATTTCAAATATTCTTACCACCGTGCTTGACAAACAACAATGGCGAGTGGCGACTAGCGCATAGATCGTCCACACACCGCTAATAAGGCGCTAATTCGATAGCGCTAGTGGTCACGTGACTACCCCCCTCCACTTATTAGCGCTTGTATTATCAAACATGTCAAAAACGACTAGCAGCGAATAAACTGTTAGCGAGCTAGTTGTCCTTTTCGCTAGTGGAGTGTTTACACGGTGCTAGTTTAGAAGCGCTAGTAAATTAGCTGCTAATATTAGCCACGTGTACATGGGCCTTTAGTGTAGTAGCTACAATTCATTTATGTGAATGTAAGAACATTCGCGCTAATTGGCCTAGCTTGTGCTAATAGCGAATATTAGCAGCTAGTAAACTAGCCACGTGTACACGGGCCTTAAGTGTGAATGCACCTTTAAGACCTCTTCACAGTTAACAGCTGTTTCAAAAAGTCTGCTTAACATTAATGTTTCTTTCTTTTTGTTTACATTTTGTTGTTATTTCGTTACCAAAATAGCAACCCATAAGACTAATGTTAAAAATTACAATTTTAAAACTTAATTTTAGACCAAATTCGATTTTTCATGGGGTTGAGGCTGTTTCTAAACTTATTTTTGGGCCAAAACACTCTTTAATGCAAACTTTAAGCAAAATCTAACAGCTAGATTTCGAGATCGTGGAACACACATCCCTTCAGACATTCCTCGTATTATAGTATAGGACGATTTTTCATGGGGTTGAGGCTGTTTCTAAACTTATTTTTGGGCCAAAACACTCTTTAATGCAAACTTTAAGCAAAATCTAACAGCTAGATTTCGAGATCGTGGAACACACATCCCTTCAGACATTCCTCGTATTATAGTATAGGATATTTGTATTGAAAGGAGGACATACATTTATTTGCTTTGCTTTGACTTTATTAAAATCATGTGATACCATGATTTTAACAAATCATGGTACACATGATAAATCATGGTACATCTCTACAACGAAAGAAATATATTCCATAAATAATATATTAAACATAAAATCAAATTATTTCAAAGTAATGATGAAAGATGTATTTCTATTGGTAGAATATCCATCAAGCAGGAACGTAAGCTGCAATGTTTTAAATATATAATTAGAAGGGTACAAGACAGAATAAACAGTTTAGAGCCTGATAAATGCTGGCCATCAGAGAATGATGGTTTAAACTGAGCCGTGGAACGAACGCTGAGGCATTATCATGATACGCAGCTTTTATAAAGATTGTTTGTCTTGATTGAAAATTGTTACCTCCTGTTATATTACCTAAATTTATGAAAAGTAGTGGTAATAGAGGTGTAAAGCAACAGTTGCTTTACAAAAGTAACGCAAAAATGTTATCTAACTAGCAGGAGATAAAATGTGGGGTGCCCCAAGAATCGATTTTAGAACCATTACTTTTTAAAATTTACATAAACGATTTACCTCAAAATATCTTAGATCTAAGCATAGGGTACAGTGGGTAATATGTTCCTCATAATGTCTCACTTATCAGAGCACAATACCGCAAACCTGATCTCAATTGGATAATCAAGCCGGAAATGCCAGGCAATTAAACTTTCCACTAAAACCTTTATCACAGATTCAAAATAAAAATAAAATGTCATTACCTGCTACTTCCGGCTTGGTTATCCAAATGAGGCCGGCTTCGCCTTTTGTCTTACTGTTGAAGTAAGACCTTCAAAATGAAGCACATATTACTCAACGGTTACATTTCTTATGACTCCTAGTAGGCCCCTCAGGGGCTAAAAATCATAATGTATCGCAATACAAAGTACTAGACTCAATTTGAATGTTTGAAGTTCAATCCCTTTAAGCGATTGCAGATGTAAAAAAAAGACCGGAGGGGAAGTAATCAAAAAGTGTCCTTCGGTACATATATATCGTAAGATTATACTTGGGTATGTATGTACTGAAACGATCTACAACGTGTATGTGTCAAGAACATGGATGTTATAACTTTTTTTCAACAAATATAATACAATTTTACTCTTTATTCTCAAAACAAACATTGTAATATTATATTTAATAATATTATAATATATTTAAATATTAATATTATTTTTAAACACGTTAAGAATAAAATTAAAATACATTTTTATGTCTGAGTCGGATTTCCCACAAAACTGTACGGTGTGTGTAACAAATGCATGGTAATGACAATTTTTGTAGCTAATTTGATCAGGAACAAAATAAGAGTAACCCCACTTCGATTACTCTTCTCATTAAGAAACAGTAATGGTTGTTTTAACATACTGCAACCTTAACCTTAAAGGGATGTAAGGTGGAAAGCTCGAGGGGAATATTTTGGGACCTTTGGGAAAATACCTTTAACCTTTAATTTGTACCATATTCTATCAACTATTAAAAATCAGCTCCTCTGGGAATTACATGCGACCCAAACCTATTTTTACTTGGATAATAGGGAATTTTGCTAAACATACTATTTAGAAACAAACTGTTAATTTAAAATTAACACTAAAGCTCCAATGACATGTTAGTAAATGTGGCAAAACAAATTTCTGTACTCATTAAATTTTTATTGCAAACTTGCCGAGTATGCAGGTATACTGTGACAAAGGCGTTAAACCTTTTCAGTAAATATTTATTTAGAATTAGTACCTTACTAGGAATAAATTGCTACAAAAGATTTTTTTGCTTTAACGGCTTTATTTATGTCCCAATATGATTATCCTAGGTTCTCCCCCTCGTCGGAGTTGTGCTAAAGTGGTGGGAGGTAAAAATGTACACGAAAAGGGACATTTTTAATTTTTTGGTTAAATATCGTGAACGGCTCAAATACTGAAAATATGTCTAGTATAAAAGTTAAAGAGCATAAAATTCCGCATTTAATGAGACCAACCGCATATATTTTGGAATACGCGTTGTCATCATACAACACATCACACTGCACGTTTTTTAACAATTTTGACAAAATTGTCTCCCAAAAGGTGTATTTTTGTAATTTTACGGTTATATTTTGTAAATTAATAAAAATGTTAAAATATTATTGTTTATAAAGTCAAAGGGCATTAAATTCTGCATTCAATGAGACCAACCTTAAAATTTTAGAACAACTCAAATTTATACAGACTCACCTTATAAATTGGATGATTTTTTATTAAGTCATAAGATTTTTATTTTATTTATGTTATGTCACAGGATCATAACAAGGTTGTGCTATTTGGTGAAGATACAGACTTAGAATAGCGCTCACCACGCTAGATTTCCCATCATCATCACAGATATACCTCTTCAAACCTGGAAGAGGAACAACCCCACCAACGGTTTTTGGTGTCAATAGTTTTAAATTAGCAGACACCATGAGAAAACCACTCATCTTTCTCCAAGTTAAAATAGATGTGACACAATCACTTTTCAAGCAGGGTAAAAAGAAAGTGGTGAATCTGTTGGTAAAAAATGAACACTTCCTGGAAGAAATCAAACCTTTCTTCGCTGAGGTTATTTCCAAATCTGGTTAAATTTTAACAATGCTTTACGGAGTTAAGGAAGATGATTCGTTAGATAAATTGTTCTTCAATATGTTTTCCAAAGCGCTTGTGGAGTCCAAATTTTATTTGGCATCTGTACCACCAACATCCGAAGCAGCCCGCCAACATTGCTTGAGAACTTACCTTCAAGTACAAATGTGGTTAGAACACGAGAAGGAACCACTCTACTGGGTATGGCAGATTCAAAGTTTGGTCGTGTCTCTGTTTTTACCACCAAGGAACCAACCCCATAATCAATGATTTCCTGCAAAAGCATCAAAGGGTGTGCACGTGCAGGTGGTTGTGGGTGTCGGAAGGATGGCATTAAGTGTTCATTAATTTGTGCCAATTGCAAAGGAAACTCGTGTACCAACTCCCACCAACGAGATGAAGGAGATGGACTGGATATTGATGAAGATCAGGACTGTGGGGTAACAGACTATGTTTGGGAACCAAATGATTTTGATCAGCAAATTGGCCCAATACCATAAACGTTGACATGTGTAGTTTTTATCACTATAGTGTTTTTGTCCTCCTTTTAATTTTCTTAGTATAAAATAATATTGTCATATAATATTTGGTATTACTTAAAATATTAGTATGATAAAATATAATCTTTAGCAAAATTGATTTCACAAATTGTGTTTTTATTCTGCATCTAAGGAAAATTTTCAACAATTTTTTTCTTACTTTTTCTTTTGTTATAATTTTTTATACAACTAATAAGATTATTTTCCACACACTATTTCTACAGTGTGATCTAGGTAAAAAATTTTTTTAAATATTAAGCTCAAAGCACGTAATTATGCTGTTAAAATACTGCTGATGTTAAAACAGACTTCACTAATTAAAAGATTCTATGCAATTTGACAAAAAAGTCAATGAGGTGTCCATAGAATCGAGTGGTAATCAATAATTTCTTTAATTTTATAGTTAAATAGTCAAATTAAAGTACTAAACAATTAATTATGTAAGATGTAATAGTTATTATTTTTATTATAGAATATATGCCTACACAGTACATACTTGATATAATTTATGTCATTATTTTATTCATCTCTGTTAAACTTAATGTGACGTAGTTAGGGTACAAGTGGTCCTAAAAATTTTAGGTTGGTCTCATTGGATGCAGAATTTTATGCCCTTTGGCTTTATAAACAATAATATGTTAATATTTTTATTAATTTACAAAATATAACCGTAAAATTACAAAAATACTCCTTTTGGGAGACAATTTTGTAAAAAATTTTAAAAATCGTGTGGTTTTATGTGTTGTTACATGACAACGGGTGATCCAAAATACATGCGGTTGGTCTCATAAAATGCGGAATTTTATGCTCTTTAACTTTTATATTGGACATATTTTCAGTATCTGAGCCGTTGATGAGATTTAACCACAAAAATAAAAAAATGTCCATTTATGTGGACATTTTTACCCCTCACCACTTTAGCACAGCTCCGACGAGGGGGAAAACCTAGGATAACTATATTGGGATATAAATAAAGCCGTTAAAGCAAAAAAATCTTTTGTAGCAATTTTTTCCGATTTACCTGCTTTTTTGTCTAACGCTACTGGCCTTTATCTGCATTCAACTTTTTCAAGTGCCAAGTTGGGAGGAACAGTAAGAGCCATTAAAGCAGACGGGCGAACAAGCGAGTTTTAATGCACAGTATCGAAGTCCAATAACATTTTACGCCGGATAGTTTATTTTGCTATTTCGTGACAGAAATTACTTAGCTTCAGGCTTCCTTAAAAAGATTCATAACGATTTTCTAATTTTAGTTTTCTTTATTTAATTAAAAAGATTTTTTTTGAAAATATGTAGGATTACGTTACGCCATTACGAGTCGAGCCAATCAATTTGCTGTTCTGGGTAGGATTTATGGGCAGAGTCGAGCCCTGCCGATGGTCGGGCATTCTGCTGTGGATTACCGTCGACCCTCGGAGGAGCAGAGTCGAGCATGTTGACAGCACTTTTCGGCAACCTGAATATCATTCTCAAGCAAGAGGATGATGTGTAGGATTACTTATGGAGATTCGTGACATGCGTCGAAGAAGCAAGAACGTACCGAAAGATGTACAGGTCAAGAATACAAGGACGTCTCCTTGTGGCCAATACTTCGGTAAACCAGAACAGGAGTACGAGCGATACCAGCTGGTTCCTGTGACTATCCCAAAATGGGGGAAAAAATAAATAAAGAAAAAGAAACCGCATAAAACTGTAATAGAGGCCCCTCCTGCTACTGCACGGGCACTCAGCCAGGGGGCCGTGTCCGGAAAATTGAAACCCTGGTCTATCCAATTGAAGAGGAAATTGAAGATGGCGGTCCTCGACCTTTCCTAGGCTTCTAAACCTGGTCATCTCTGAGTGGGCTTTCTCAGGTGTACATTGCGTTTGAGGAACATATTCTCTAGAGCTTCAAGTGCCTGGGCAATGGACTCCGTTGCAGTGATTACAAGGGGAAAGAGCCGGTCCACTCCTTGGTACAAATGGAGAGGTTGAACACGAACATAAAAATTAATTGTGACAATAGACCGGGTTGTGCTGGGAACATACAGGGTGTTTCAAAACTTCCTACTAATATTTTAGGACATTGTTCCTGGGTTAGAAAAATATTTAAATATCATATTATAAAATTGTCTGGAAGTTTTGAGTTAGGCCTACTCACACAGCCGCCATTTTGTTTTTTCACATAATAATTTTTATTTCCGTTACGGATGGTTGTATTCAGTTCATGTTTGGTATGAATCTTTGTCATATCAATGTACATACGGGAGCGGTAGCTCTAGCTGGAGCGGTAGCATTTTATTATGGTAGAGCCCTGGCCTCACAAGCCAGCGGTCCTCAGTAGATGGATTTTGCCGGTCCTGGCACAGGTCAAGGTCAGCGGTTGTAACTGGCAGGTGTGTGTTGTTGATTTGGGGGTTTTTTTTTGGGGGTTTGGGGAGGGGTTGGTAAGTGTGTCAAGGTCATCCGGAGGGGGTTTTAAAAAAGGTGGGTAGTCTGGGGATGAGTCGCGGGCGGGAGTGCGGCGGGAGCGGATGGGAGGCTCCGGGAAATAAATTTATTTATTCATCAAAGCCCACTAGTGATCGTAGGATCGCTTCTACATCGTTTGCAGCCGTACTGTTGATTTCATTGCTCTGCACGGGTCGGGAGTCGGTGGTGGTAGTGTATGTAGGCAAATTTTGTGTGGGAAGACCGCCATTGTTATCGTTAGTAGTGGATGTCACTACTGGAGATTGTATGGGTGCACCCTGCCGTGTGTCCATAACTTGAAGAAATGAGAGCTGCTAGATGGTTATATTGTGAGTTGATAGAGTAGAATGAGAGATGTGTGTGATGAAGAACGGTTATATAAACCCGGTAATATAGTGAATAAGAATAACTGGATAACATCATCAATAGGTGTGACAAGATTGTAATGTTGATATTTTAGCATATTAGTTAAGACTGTTTGCAAAATAGTGTCAGTAGAATAATTGTCGCGAAGGTTGAATCTTGTAAAATACAAGGGGTGAAAGCTGAACTGTTTCTTACAAAGCAAATGTATTACGAGGTCTTGAAACTGTGTAGTTAGACTGTTTTTGTAAAATATGTTTGGTGCGTAAAAGTTTTAGCTGCAAAGTGTGGGAAGCTATTATAATAGTGGTGAGTAAATGTGCACTGTGTAAAAACCAACTGATAAATGGTTAGTGTTTGTAAATGTGTTTGAATATATATAGAGAGTGATTAGCATATTAACCGCAAACACATGTTTTAGAGTAAGAAATGTAAGTTAGAAAATTGTTAGAAAAGTAAAGACCGAAGTTTACTCTACGGAACCCGGCGAATAAATGAGACGCACGCGGTACCGACCCCGTATTTAAGCAATTTGTGAGTCACGAACAACCCCTCCTCTACCCTCCCCCTAAGCCGATGGGATAAAAGGGTGGGATTGCGGTCACCCCGGTTATTTGTTCGGTAGCGATGTGATAGTTTGTATTAATGGGAGAGGCAAACACTTTAAAAACTATTTTGTTAAAAATATTAAGATAATATTCCAGTTGAAAAAAAAGGAATTTGTTACTCTGTATGAATTGGCTATGAGCTGCACAAGTGCAAACAATAGTCTGTTAATAAGTTGATGAGGTAAGAGCTAGTATTTGTACAAACATTATAGTTTAGCAATAATTATATGTGTTATTAATGTGAAAAACGGTAAGTTAACACCATGGATAAGACTAATAGTAATGTAAAACTATAAATGTTTAAAAGGTGTAAATATAATTAAGAGTTTAATAAAAAAAAAAAAAAAAAAACAGATGTGAATATGAATAATTAGCAGCAGGTGAATATAAATATTAAGTAACAACAAAAATAATGTTGATGCGAGGTTAATTTATGCAGTAATAAAAAAAATGGTAATGGGAGAGTAATATGTGTTTATAGTAAACTAGGTATACAATGCAGTTGTCTGCTTGCAATATTGAGCGGAGCGACTGTTTTTTAAATCAATAATAGCAAATGTTTTATAGGTAATTCAAGGGAGCTCGTTCGCTACGCTCACTCGCCGTCAGGGTTTAGCTCATTCGCTGCGCTCACTCGCCATTTGGGTCAGCTCGTTCGCTACGCTCACTCGCCGTCAATTTAGTTCGTTCGCTGCGCTCACTCACCTTTTTTGTCGGCTCATTCGCGGCACATACTCGTCGCCAGATTTAGGTTGTTCGCTGCGCTTACTCGCCACAAGTCTGCAATAGGAACTCTAATAATTTTTGATTACGCAGGTTTGCTGCGACTGGGTATTATATGTTTACAAGATATTAAATGGCAAACATTTGCACCTCCTCTCCGTAAACATGGCATTTCATATGCATTTAATTCACGTACAAAGGTAAACAAACAACTAAAATAAATAAAACAACGGCGATTTCACATGAGTCTACTGTATTCACAAACAGCTGATAGTAACAGTCTGCAGTTAAATTTGATCCTTGTAACAGCTGTATAATCAACATACAGTAAACAAACCAAATAAAATATTTCTCCTATTGAAATAACATGGTAACTTTAAAGGGCCGTAGGGCAGAACCCTTATGTCCGATTTGGACCATTTCAGATTTATACCTTCCCATAGATGGTTACTATGACCGAGCAAAATTTCGTGAGGACCACTCCAGCCGTTCAGGAGGAGTACTTGTAAATAAAAAGCCAGAGTGTAGTATAGGAGCTTCGCTCGCTTCGCTCGCTCCGCTCAATAAAAAAGAAATAGTTGAAAACTAAGTTATACATGTGGTGTTAAAAACAAGTAGACCTAATTGGAGTAAGTTAAAAGAAAGCATATATAATATTATTAGAAGGTAGCGACTTACCGAGGTGTTGTGTCAGCTGTGGGTTCCGCGAGTAGAAAGAGGCGCAGCTGCTCGTGTAACGGTATTTATAACGGCAGGTGGTAATTATTATGAACTTGACCCCCCCCCAAATAGGTAATTAACCCCCCCCCCTTTACTTTTACTTTATGTTGAAATGGTAATAGTAGTTAAGCTTGTGTAATACTAATTTGGTGTTACCAAACGGTAACTATTGTGGTTAAGATAATACAACATATACTTAAGATAAATTAAACTGATAGAGTAACGGTAATTTAGGTCTGCTGTTGGCAATAGATAATAACTATAGTTGAGCGGCGAAAGGGAACACATAACTTCCTACTGTTATTAAAATAATAGCAGTGAACAACTATGGTGTAATGCTATAAAGAAAATTGTGGTTGGATTAGGTGGAGAATATAATTAGATGTTGGCCAACATTATTGAAAGCCGCAACACAACACTTAAATTATCGACGACCTACTTGTAATAATCGCTGCTACGTGTATGAAACAGTGTTGTTTGGAAATTTCCTAGTGAAGTTGTACTTTGAACGTTGTAAGCCCCTCAAACCCCTACAAGTTCCCCCCACCATCTTCGAAGTTTACGAATATTCTGTCGAGAATTTTAGAATCAGTTCGTACCGAAACTCCGGACGCGGAGCTTCGGGACGAACTCAGAGGGTAACTTAAATATATAGACGGCCGATATATATTTGAGTTATTCTTGGTGTTAGGGTTCTAATATTAATATTTTTTGTGTGTGACTGTGTGTGTGTGTAAAATGTTATTTATTTTCTAGTTTTAAGTTGTGTTATTTTTAAGTTTTAATTTGCGCATTGCGATGTTAGCATTAAGGTGTGTTATATTATTGCTAATGTTTAAAAAATGTGTTATGCATTTAATGTTGAGTGTTGATGTATTTATTGTGTTTTTGTGTGTGTGTGTGTGTGTACTAATAACCTTTCACAGCTAGCTGTTAGGAGGGTAGATTAAATTTAAATTTAAATTATAGAAGTTCTGTTGAACTTCATTAAATATGGGTGGGACATGCGCGTTGTGCCGTAGGTAGCGCATATTTTTATTTTTTTAAATTTTTAATTTTTTGTTAGGAAATAATTATATTTGGGTGGGTTTAGATTAAGGGTGGGAGGTTAGAGTTGCGTCTTGCATTAGTTGTTCCAGACTCCCTATTATAATTGGATGGTCAAGCCCAGTGCCTTCGGGCCCGAGACTGAACCGCCCGTATCACAGCTCACCAAACTGGATCGCCACGTGCGTGCGGGCAAAAAATTGGGATCCCTTGCAAGACGTAACTATAGGGTTGGGATTGGGAGTGTTTGAGGAATACAGAGTGGTGGAGACGGCCGTGGCCGCCTCCATCACTTTGGATCATTATTATTTTTTGGTGACCTTGACCTAAATTAAGGTAATTAACCCCCCCCCTTAAAATTACAATTAGCCCCCCCCCCGAGGTCACTTTCACTTAGCATCCCTATATAAGCGGGGCTAGCTAACATGTCTGTTTATTCTGATTCCAGCCGCTAACGCTGCCACTTCAGAACCATGTCTTCATCAACAACTTCTGCTACTACTATCACTACGCCTGCTGCTTCTGCTGCCACTTCTGTGCCTGCTCCTACTATCACTACGCCTGCTGCTTCTGCTGCCACTTCTGTGCCTGCTCCTACTATCAATACACCAGCTGCTAACAAGAAACCGGCGAAGAGACTGAAGTTGAAGAACGTCCCGGAGTCGATGCTGCGGCAGATGAATACACCACCATCTACATCTGCTCCGGGAAATATTCTTCTCCAAGCCATGGCGGTTCTTGGAAGTATTTTTTCTCCACCTCCATCACCAACACACCCTACGGCAACTCCACCACTACAACCCCAACCTACACCTACAACGTCACCGCAGATGGAGCTTCCTGTTCGTCCTGATACTCCTTCAATTCTAGAATCTATTCATAATTTCACCTCATTACCACCACTAATAACACCAATTCCTGAACCAAAGTCCATTAATCCTATCATTCCTAGTTCTAAAGTTAAAAAGTCAGTTTTCAAAATTGCTCCTTCAGAGCGCTTTAAATTATTAAATGAAGAGCGTCGCAGGGCATTTAAAAATTTTCGAAAATGCTCTGAGAAGCTCCGTAAGGGTGCTAAAAAAGGATCGGTTTGTGGTAGGAAATGTGTTTTAAATGAAAAGTATTGCCGTGTACATCTCATAAACCATCTTTCTGAGCCACAACCGACTGTAATCTCCAGTAAGTCCTACCCTCCTACTAAATTAAATAGACTGAAGGAAGGTTTGAGGTACTTTTTTGTAAGTAAAACAGACAAGCACAACAAAATTGTAATTGGGTGTAACGGCTTCAAATGGGTAATACAGCTGTCTGTACCTCTGAGAAACCAAAAAGCGATCAATAGACTTGATGCGAGAGACTTTTTAATAAGAGGTGAGGATGGTTGGACTAAGTGGGGACGTAGTAAATGTTAAAATCAGTTAGCTTTTTTCAAAATTTTGGTAGAAAAATAATGGGAGAGAAACCAGCGCTATATAATAGTGCGCTGAGTTTCTCTCCCATTATTTTTTGGTCACTCTAAGTCCTGTGACCTACTTTCACATGACCTTAAACTTGAACTTGACCCCCCCCCCAAAATAAAAATTTAACCCCCCCCCCCCTCGCCAACTTTCTCTTGCCTTATATAAGTAGCCGCTATGCAACTGGGTATGGAACATTGGCCGCTCACCTGGTGTACAGTGAACATGGCTCCGCTGGACGGTTCAAACTTTTACAACAGGCGATCTGAGCCAGAGGAAATGGAAGAAGTGGAGGAAGATGAATCTGAGCTAGAGGAAATAGAAGAAGTTGAGGAAGATGAATCTGAGCTAGAGGAAATGGAAGAAGTTGAGGAAGATGAACAATTAATATTTGAATATTTGCGTTGTGTAACTTTGGACCTGGAAGAAAGTTTTGACCCATACATGTGGGAAGCATTGGACTGGTTGCAGTTGGGCAGAACAATAGTAATCATATCACCAGTGTTGTTTCTTGGTAGCCCAATTTTGTATGTGACTGCAGACAATGCCGAATACATCTGGCAATGGGCGGAGTTGTTTGAGGATTTCAGGGGAAATGAGGAGTACAATAACTGGTTTAATATCTGTTTAAGATAAGCAGGGTTTTTTTTAAACCCAAAAAGGCTCTTTCAGAGCCACCTAATACACCAATTAAGCATATGAGTTGTTTAACTCATATGTGAGAGTTAATGGTAACTGGTTACTACATAAGTTAAAGTTTGTTGACCTTGACCTTGAACTTGATCCCCCCCCCCCTTTCATCTTTTGTTAAGTTGCATTATAAAAGCCCGCAGCTCACATGTTTGCTTAGAATTTAACCAGTTGCTATATAGTGAACATGTCCAAAAGATTGGATTCATTCTTTGCTAAACATACAGAACTTTGGCCACTATTATATGGATTACATAGAAAGATTGAAGAAACAATTTTGAAAGATATGGGTGTAGGGGTTAAAGTGCTTGTATATCGTAGAGGTGATTATAAATTATTGTGTTCATGCATAGTCAGAATTGAAAATTTAAATAATTTATTTCCTTGGATGGTGCAATTACGTAATTTTGTAGAAGAAATGGAGTTTGAGTTGCAAGTAGCTGCAATGTATTACAAGCTTGATAAAGAAGAGTAATCATACTATGTTACAAATGTTTAACTATATGAAATATAGTGGGGGAAAATAGAATATATATAAGACAGCAACTTCATACTCAGTATCACTTTGTCATAAGATATTACTTTGGTGTGAAGAGAAAAGGTTAATAATGGTTTTTAAGGATACACCTTTTTTAAATTATTTTGAAGTAAAAAATCAGTTTAATACAACTGAAAATATAACTTGGATGGAAGAGACGAATGAAGGTTCGGAAGAAGAATTGAATAATAGTATGGATGATTCTATATTGGAAGAAGAAATTTCATCCTTTGAACAAGAAATATTTGAAGAGCTAATAAATGATAGTGATGAAGAAATTGTTAAAGAAGCAATTGAAACATTCATTTTAGATTCGTCAACTGATACATTGATATCCCCTATACAATCTTCAGACTCTGAATTGGACTAATGATATGTAGGTGTTTTTCTTACTGATCCCCCCCCGCCCTCCTTTCCCCTTCCCCATATTTGCTATAAAAGCAAGAGTTGATCAGGTTTTTTATTCATTATATGCTGTGTTGTTAGTAAAGACACACTCTTTATTAAACTATGTCTCCAAGAGCTACTACCTTTATATACATTACTGAAATTATTACACATCGTCAGATAGAAGAACAAGAAGAACTAGAACAAGAGATGAATGTTACATTTGGAGAGTTAATAGAAGAAATAGTAGAAGAATTTATAAATTTAAACCAAGAAACAACTAATGAAACTGGAAATATATCAATGATGCATCAACCGGAAGAGTTAACCGAATCTGAAGAAGAAGAATCTGGATAAAATGGTGGGGGGTTAGGTTATTTAAGCAGGAAAGAAAACAGTTTTAAAATCATTTCATAATGGAGGACCGAGAAGCAATGTTTAAAGCTTTTTGTAAGGAAGAACCCTGGGTTCCACCGGTAAATTCTTTTACATATTATTTCCCACTTTTAGACATGGAGGATTGTAAAAAAATTCCAGACATTGGTTTTAAATTTCAAAAACAAGGAATGTTAATTGGTGTCACCGAAAAATATCACAATGAATATTCGGAAAGATTGGCATTTAACTTTATGATGGACAATATGAATATTAAACCCAGTGAGTATCCATATTTTCTTTATAAATTTTTAGTTGAAAATGGTGCCAGTGTAACTATTGAAATATGTATTCAACATTTTTGGCCTACTCGGGATAGTGGTGGGGGAAAGTAGATAAATGTGTTGTTGAACCGGATAGTTTCTCACTCTTGTAAAATCATTCACCAACAATGTATCGTCCAATTTTGTCTGACTTGGTTGCCTCACATGAAGAAGCCGAAGCTAGAAGGAAGAAAAGCGAACGAGCAAGACAAATTCAGTCTAATGTCAATATGGAGTATTATAGGCTACAAATCCAAATCCCAGGCATGCATCTTGGAGAAAACAGAGTAAAGACTGTACATGCGGCTGGTAGTTATATTAAGTATTTGAAATTATTATTGGAAGATAGAGAGTCTAAAATTACAAAATTAGAAGATGAAATGAAGAAATTGAAAAATGAACTATTGCTCTTGAAAAATGGAAATAATGAAGTTGTAGTTGAAGAGGGTGCAGAAGAAGGAAATGAAATATTGGGAATCTGAAGAAAGAAGTTTAAACATCTGTATAAACTTATAAAAAACAAAAATAATAAAAAAATAATAAAATAAAAAAAATATTAAAAATTAGATATAGAATAGAGAGCGGGGAATAGATCACTTTGTGGCAATGGATTAACATGTCACTTAGTGCTCTATTCCCCGTTCTCGCATTAATATAATTTGACCTTGACATATATAAAATATGGTGGGGATAAAGTATTTAAGACGGATGTAACATGTGTAAACACTTCAGTTGAAATATTAATCTCTTTTATAAAACATGGTGGATACTCTATTTGAACTTTGCTTGAGGAAAATTATTTGTGATGGTTTTTTATTTAACCATATAATAAGATCAGGAGAATGTGTTATTCCAAACAGCATTAGAGAAGCTATTCATGAATACCGAAGACAAAATTACGGGTTTGGCATTATTATTGCTTATAAATTTGCGGATGGAACAACTCTTTGTCAAGATTGTGCACGAGCAGCTATAGATGATTGGGATGAATTTGATCTTGAAGGAGGATATGTAGACCATCGTGTTAAGGCACCACTAATAAGGTTTGAAATCATGAACGAAAAATGTACAATCTGTGCACAACTGTTATTTAGATTTATTAGGTGTAGATCATATTAAAAAAAACTGTTTAATGTAACACTATGGTGGGGAAATTTATTGAATGGTGGGGGAAAATAGAAGTGGGGGTATTGGTTATATATATGTTGCTTGTAATATATATGTTGCTTGAAATAATTTATTTCCTTGGATGGTGCAATTACGTAATTTTGTAGAAGAAATGGAGTTTGAGTTGCAAGTAGCTGCAATGTATTACAAGCTTGATAAAGAAGAGTAATCATACTATGTTACAAATGTTTAACTATATGAAATATAGTGGGGGAAAATAGAATATATATAAGACAGCAACTTCATACTCAGTATCACTTTGTCATAAGATATTACTTTGGTGTGAAGAGAAAAGGTTAATAATAGTTTTTAAGGATACACCTTTTTTAAATTATTTTGAAGTAAAAAATCAGTTTAATACAACTGAAAATATAACTTGGATGGAAGAGACGAATGAAGGTTCGGAAGAAGAATTGAATAATAGTATGGATGATTCTATATTGGAAGAAGAAATTTCATCCTTTGAACAAGAAATATTTGAAGAGCTAATAAATGATAGTGATGAAGAAATTGTTAAAGAAGCAATTGAAACATTCATTTTAGATTCGTCAACTGATACATTGATATCCCCTATACAATCTTCAGACTCTGAATTGGACTAATGATATGTAGGTGTTTTTCTTACTGATCCCCCCCCGCCCTCCTTTCCCCTTCCCCATATTTGCTATAAAAGCAAGAGTTGATCAGGTTTTTTATTCATTATATGCTGTGTTGTTAGTAAAGACACACTCTTTATTAAACTATGTCTCCAAGAGCTACTACCTTTATATACATTACTGAAATTATTACACATCGTCAGATAGAAGAACAAGAAGAACTAGAACAAGAGATGAATGTTACATTTGGAGAGTTAATAGAAGAAATAGTAGAAGAATTTATAAATTTAAACCAAGAAACAACTAATGAAACTGGAAATATATCAATGATGCATCAACCGGAAGAGTTAACCGAATCTGAAGAAGAAGAATCTGGATAAAATGGTGGGGGGTTAGGTTATTTAAGCAGGAAAGAAAACAGTTTTAAAATCATTTCATAATGGAGGACCGAGAAGCAATGTTTAAAGCTTTTTGTAAGGAAGAACCCTGGGTTCCACCGGTAAATTCTTTTACATATTATTTCCCACTTTTAGACATGGAGGATTGTAAAAAATTCCAGACATTGGTTTTAAATTTCAAAAACAAGGAATGTTAATTGGTGTCACCGAAAAATATCACAATGAATATTCGGAAAGATTGGCATTTAACTTTATGATGGACAATATGAATATTAAACCCAGTGAGTATCCATATTTTCTTTATAAATTTTTAGTTGAAAATGGTGCCAGTGTAACTATTGAAATATGTATTCAACATTTTTGGCCTACTCGGGATAGTGGTGGGGGAAAGTAGATAAATGTGTTGTTGAACCGGATAGTTTCTCACTCTTGTAAAATCATTCACCAACAATGTATCGTCCAATTTTGTCTGACTTGGTTGCCTCACATGAAGAAGCCGAAGCTAGAAGGAAGAAAAGCGAACGAGCAAGACAAATTCAGTCTAATGTCAATATGGAGTATTATAGGCTACAAATCCAAATCCAAGGCATGCATCTTGGAGAAAACAGAGTAAAGACTGTACATGCGGCTGGTAGTTATATTAAGTATTTGAAATTATTATTGGAAGATAGAGAGTCTAAAATTACAAAATTAGAAGATGAAATGAAGAAATTGAAAAATGAACTATTGCTCTTGAAAAATGGAAATAATGAAGTTGTAGTTGAAGAGGGTGCAGAAGAAGGAAATGAAATATTGGGAATCTGAAGAAAGAAGTTTAAACATCTGTATAAACTTATAAAAAACAAAAATAATAAAAAAATAATAAAATAAAAAAATATTAAAAATTAGATATAGAATAGAGAGCGGGGAATAGATCACTTTGTGGCAATGGATTAACATGTCACTTAGTGCTCTATTCCCCGTTCTCGCATTAATATAATTTGACCTTGACATATATAAAATATGGTGGGGATAAAGTATTTAAGACGGATGTAACATGTGTAAACACTTCAGTTGAAATATTAATCTCTTTTATAAAACATGGTGGATACTCTATTTGAACTTTGCTTGAGGAAAATTATTTGTGATGGTTTTTTATTTAACCATATAATAAGATCAGGAGAATGTGTTATTCCAAACAGCATTAGAGAAGCTATTCATGAATACCGAAGACAAAATTACGGGTTTGGCATTATTGTTGCTTATAAATTTGCGGATGGAACAACTCTTTGTCAAGATTGTGCACGAGCAGCTATAGATGATTGGGATGAATTTGATCTTGAAGGAGGATATGTAGACCATCGTGTTAAGGCACCACTAATAAGGTTTGAAATCATGAACGAAAAATGTACAATCTGTGCACAACTGTTATTTAGATTTATTAGGTGTAGATCATATTAAAAAAAACTGTTTAATGTAACACTATGGTGGGGAAATTTATTGAATGGTGGGGGAAAATAGAAGTGGGGGTATTGGTTATATATATGTTGCTTGATGTACACTGATTTCTTTAGTCTTGTAATATTGTTTGAATAAGTAACTTGTAATTTAGTAAAAAAATGACTTTTGAACTAGAAGTGGTAAGCTTTAAAATAGTTGAAGAGGAGTGGACAATGGTTTCAAATTTTATTCATTCAAAAGAAGATAATGGAACTCTAATGAAGGTTTTTTGTTACATTTTAGAGGAAGGGGATGAAGAAATAGTAAGAGACTATTTAAGAAATAGAGATATGTCAACTTCCAGCTCGGACTTTGTTAAATTTTTAAAAGACAACAGTGTTAACGCGGAATTAGAAGTTTGGTTTTATGTTTAAAGAACTTGGTAGAGGGAGAATAAAAATGGCGGGGGAATTGTGTATAAAACAACGTTTATACGCAGCAGGAGTTATTCGCTTACTACCATTTAAAAGAAGAACATCATAGAAAAATGGCTGAATCTTGGGACTGTTCAACTCCTTCAACAAGTGAAAGAAGACCGTTAAATTTGTCAAAGAAGACTGTAAATTTGTCAAGAAAAGGTAAACCTATAACACATCCGGAATTGAGCACTTTAGCTAAGGAACGTCATATAAAAGAGAAAACTGAATTGTATCAAATGCAGCTTTTAGTACCTTCATTGGACGTGGGCTGTACGAGAGCACATACATTGAGGACTGCAAACAAGTACATAATAGAACTGTTGGGTAAAATTGAAGTATTGGAAAATAAACTAAAGGCGTTACAAACTTTAAATGTATGGAATCCGGCAAATGAACTCCCTGTTCTGCAGATGGAGTCAAACGATCTTCCTGCTAC
The DNA here is from genome assembly GCA_030545055.2 of Neoaliturus tenellus. Taxonomy (NCBI): domain Eukaryota; kingdom Metazoa; phylum Arthropoda; class Insecta; order Hemiptera; family Cicadellidae; genus Neoaliturus; species Neoaliturus tenellus. The sequence continues at coordinate 101,670,372 of CM061533.1, forward strand.
TTATGCATGGAACGCATTTAATGATATTGATGGAGACTCTCCTGTGAAGTACCAACCTCCTGCTGTGTAAAAGATGATGGGTAAAAAAATATAAAAAAAAATAATAAAATATAAAAGTAAAAAAAATTAGTTGTAGAATAGAGAGCGGGGAATAGATCACTCTGTGGCAATGGAATAACATGTCACTTAGTGCTCTATTCCCCGTTCTCGCATTAATTATGTTTGACCTTGACCTATATAAACATGGTGGGGGGAGGGTAATTGAGTGGGGGAAACCAGATAAAAGAAGTCCAACGCGCGGTTGGAGTCATTCTTATCCTAAACTGGCGTTTACTAACATAATAAGAAAAGACAACATGAATAGTGAAAACATCATTTTGGATCTTTCATTAAGTGAAAAGAATAAAAAACAATATGCGGACTCTCGAAAAATGAAGATGAAAGAAATGGCAAAGGCAAGAGAAACAAGAATAAAACTAAAATATTATAAACTACAGAGGCTAATACCAGGAGTGAAATTGGGAGAAATAAGAACCAGAACAATCGACATGGCTGCTGACTACATCAACCAACTACTTATAGAGTTGACTATAAAAAATGAAAGAATACGTCAATTGGAGTATGAACGTAAACAATTGTTTCACCAAGAAAAAGAAGAACCTATGAACTGTGTGATTAAAGACAATCAATAAAGAAAAGTTAAACAAAGGAAACTGCAAAATTACTAAAAAATATTGAATGTAAATTGGTTATTAATTGGACTTGCATTAGAGAGTGGGGAATAGATCACTTTGTGGAAATGGACTAACATACCACTTAGTGCTCTATTCCCCATTCTCGCTTTAAGCGTTATTGACCTTGACCTATTAAAATAATTTATATAAAAGCAGCTACAAGAAAGGAGCTCTTTCATTTAATCGACATGGCTCCTGTAGATAACACCGACTATCCAAGTAAACCTATTGTAGAAATATTGTGTAAAATTCTACAAGAGGAGTTTGGCATGGAAGATGTGGATAATGACAGTTCAGAAACAGATAGTGTTAACAGTATGGAAGAAGAATCAATAAATGAAGGGAGTGAAGATGTAGAAATGGAGTTAACAGATAATGAATACACACCGTTATTGGAATTTGAAAATATTCATAATGAAACTCCAACATCCAGTCACGATCCAGATTTGGAATCAATACGTGGAAGATTAATTTTTTTGTGCGAGACAATTATTTCCATATGAAGAAGAAGAAGATGAAGAAGAAAATTAAAAATAGTGGTGGGGGTAAAAAGTGGTGGGGTAATACAGCATAAAAAGGAGGTATGAAAAAGATACATTTCATTTATATGCCGAATTTCATAGAATAAACATCGCTAAAATGCATCGTTGTCATATATGTTTAGAAACTTATGAAGATGAAATATTGCTAGACATTCATAAGGAGTTATATCATAATATAAATGAAAATTTAACACAAAATGAAAATAAAAATGCATCTGCAGAAGAAGAAACAGCGGGACCATCTAATGCACTACCTAATTTAAGTATTCATGCATTGCCCGGAAGAGTAGTAACACACCACAAAATCCAAAATGAAAATTTAGAATTAGACAAATTTCTTGCCGAAGCAAAAACCATTGTAGTTAAACTTTTAAAAGAAGAATTAAAACGATTGAATTTTATTAAATTTGGCTTGTTATTGGATGCTATGTTTATAAACGTTGAAGAAGAATTGTCACCAAGAGGATTTATAACTAAAAACAGAACCATCATGAGTAGTTCAGATATTAATTCAATAGTAGAAGAATGTTTTGATGAGATCATCAATAAAATCCAAGAACATGAAGGACGAGGATCAGGTTTGAGTTTAGTTAGTGTAGTAAGTATGGATATTAGAGTTCACAAGCATGGAAATGGGGTAATGGGGAGCAGTTATATAGCTCTTCCAAAAAGGATTGAAGATACAAAATCATGTGTAAATGTTCAAAATCATGATACAGAATGTTTCCGATATGCAATGACATCAAAATTTATATTACGCAATGCACAAAGACCCAGCGAAGAATATGAGAACTATAGATACAGATATAACTTTCAAGGTGTGTCTTATCCGGTAGCCTTGAAGGATATTTCTAAATTTGAAAAACAAACCCTGGAATATCTGTAAACGTATTTGGTTTGGACAGTTCTAACAAGGTGTATCCTTTGAAAGTGGTAAAAAACGAACTTGCAGACCATACGGATTTGTTATTAATTACAAAGGATGAAGTATCACACTATGTATGGATAAAATCATTTGAAAAACTTGTCAATAAACAATTATCAGGAAGTGAACATAGAAAAATAATTTGTAAAAGATGTTTTTGTTTTAAAGAACATAGAAATGGAGGACAAAATTGGTTACTGGAGCACAAACAACTGTGTAATGAAAATTTTGAAGCTAAGATTATTCTACCACCATCAAATAATTCATATTTACAGTTTGAAAAAGTTTTCCATCAGTATCGCATTCCTATAGTAATATAAGCCGATTTTGAATCAACACTTGTTCCAATTGAAGATGAAAACATTGAAGCAAGGAAGAGTATAAAATATCAAATGCACAAGCCTAACAGTTTTTGTTTATTGGTTAAATCCACATTGGTTGAAGAACATTTGAATGCATATGGATTGTCATCAAAACCCGTGGTGTATCGTGGTGAAGATGTTGCTATAACATTTTTAAATCATCTATATGAAATAGCTGGCCATGTTGAAAATTTGTATAATGATATAGTACCAATGATACCAATGGAGGAAGAAGAGGAAATTCAACATGAAAATGCTACCCACTGTTTTCTATGTAAAAATTAATTTACTTTAAATAACTATAAAGTTAAAGATCACGATCATCTTACAGGATATTATAGGGGTGCAGCATGTAATGCATGCAACATAAACTATAAGATTCCCAGAAGAATTCCTGTAATATTGCATAACCTTAGCGGTTATGATGGTCATTTTATAATACCAGAATTGGGGAGAGATGATGGTGCAATTGATGTTATTGTAGAAACAACTGAAAAGTTTATAACCTTTAGTAAAAAAATTGGAAATATGAAGTTGCAATTTGTAGATTCGTACCGGTTTATGCCGTGCAGCTTATCAAAACTTTCTGAAAACCTTAGAAAAGAAGATTTAATAGAAACAAAAAAAATTGTAAACAATGATAAATTAGATTTAGTTATTCGTAAAGGCGTTTTTCCTTATGATTACATTGACAATTTGGAAAAATTTGAAGAAACGTCACTTCCACCTAAAGAAGCTTTTAAGAATAAATTACATGAAGAGGACATCAGTGAAGAGGATTATCAACACGCTTGTAGAGTATGGAATGAATTAGAAATGAGAACCTTAGGCGAATATTCAGATTTTTATGTTAAATTAGATGTGACTTTACTCTGCGACATAATGGAAGAATTTAGAAACACCTGTTTTACAGCATATGGATTAGACCCACTTCATTCGTACACAGCTCCCGGATTGGCATGGCAGGCTATGTTAAAAGAAACAAAATGCAAACTTCAACTATTAACTGACATAGACATGGTGTTGATGATTGAATCCGGTATCCGAGGAGGATTAACCCAAAGTGTAACTAGATATGTAAAATCAAACAATAAATATCTTCCAAATTACGATGCATCACAACCTAGCACATTTATAGGTTATTTTGATGCAAATAATCTGTACGGATGGGCCATGTCGAACCCTCTTCCATATGACAATTTTAAATGGGTTGATCCAAATTCAATCAATAACATCGCTGATATCCCTAAATATGGGGATATTGGCTACATCTTTGACATTGATTTTGAGTACCCGGAACATCTCCACGACCATCATTATGATCTACCACTATTAGCAAAAACAGAAATATCTCCCACTGGTAGATGGCCAAAATTGATGATGACACTTAACAATAAGACTAGGTATGTAGCTCATTATTGGACAGTACAGCAAGCGCTAGATATGGGATTGAAAATTACGAAAATTAATAAAGTACTGCAATTTTCACAATCCTGTTGGTTAAAATCTTATATAGATAACAATACAAGAAGAAGAACTGCAGCAACATCCAATTTTCAAAAAGATTTCTTTAAAATAATGAACAATGCAATATTCGGTAAAACATTAGAAAACAAAAGAAATCACAAAGACTTGAGATTGGTTGTTGATCCAACAAAATTACAGAAATTGGTGCAAAAACCAAACTTTGCATCTTCTATAATTATTAATGAAAACCTTGAAGCCGTTTCTATGAATAAAATTTCAATTAAGATGGATCGACCCATATATGTTGGAATGTCCATTCTAGACATATCAAAAACTCACATGTATGATTTTCATTATAATAAAATGGTAAAATTTTATGGTAGAGAGAATATTGGAATAGCATACATGGATACCGATGCATTCATCTATTGGATTATAACCAATGATATGTACAAAGATTTACGCACATTTGTTTATAAAAATGACTTTGATTTTTCTGACTACCCACAACATCACCCTAATTACGACAATGGAATAAACAAGAAAGTTTTAGGAAAATTCAAAGATGAGACAAATGGTGCGCCTATGGAAGAAATTGTAGCATTAATGTCCAAACTGTATTCTTTTCAATTGTACATTAGTGAAAAAGAAGAACATCAAGTTGTAAAGAAGGCAAAAGGTATAAAAACATCATATTTAAAGAAGAATGTACAGTTTAAACATTTTAAAAGATGTTTATTTGAAAGCATGGAAACAACTGCAACTTTTAATACGATAAGAAGCTTTAACCATCAAGTCTACAGTGTCAAGCAAACTAAGTGGGGACTCAGCTACAAGGATGATAAGAGACATATCCAGGAAGACAATATACACACTCTACCTTTTGGACATTATTCTTTAACTCCTATCGACCAATAAAACCTATTCTTCGTCCTTCCACCTGTTTCCTTTTCCTTTCCGTAAAAAAGAGGGAGCATGGCAAGTTCAATGCCATGTTCCCTCTTTTTTACACAAATATGATATGGCCTTGACCCATATTTGTTAATAATATAAAAGGTGATAAACCATTTTGAGGATTAGTATTTTCTCAAGCGGTGTACAAACAACATCTGAAGATGGAAGGATTAAAGGATAAAATTGTAAACGAACTTCATAAGCCGGCAAGAAGAAAGTTTCCAAGAAGAAATACAATTATTAAAGGAATGAACGATCTTTACCAAGCCGATCTCATTGAGATGATACCGCATAGTAAATTGAATAAGGGATTTAAATATATATTGGCAATTATAGATTGTTTTAGTAAGCTTGCTGACGCTATACCACTCAAGGATAAGACTGGAAAAAGTGTAACAAAAGCTATGGAAGCAGCTATAAAGAAAAATAAATTTGTCATAAAACATTTACAAACTGATGATGGAAAAGAATATTTTAACAAAGAATTTACAGCATTAATGAAAAAATATAACATAAATCATTATTCTACAAATTCGGAAGTAAAAGCTTCCATAATTGAACGATTCAACAGAACATTAAAAGGAGCAATGTATAAAACATTTTCTAAACGAGGATCGTACGTGTGGTACGATATATTACCGAAACTTATAAAAGAATACAATAACAAGTTTCATCGCACTATTGGTATGAAAAATATTGAAGTAAATAGCAATAATGCTAAGCTTGTTTTGGAGCGTATTAAGAAAAATACTACTCCTAAAATTGAAAAATTAAAACCTAAAAAGTTTAAAATTAACGACAAAGTACGTATAAGTAAATATAAAGGAGTTTTTAGTAAAAGATATTTACCAAATTGGACTAACGAAATATTTACAATCTACAAAGTGCAGCCGACAATACCAGAAACCTACATTTTAAAGGATACCAAAGGTGAACTACTTCAAGGCGGATTCTATGGTCATGAATTATTAAAATCGACAGTAGGTGATGTATATCTTGTTGAAAAAGTTTTACAAAGAAAAAAGGATAAAGTTAAAGTCCGTTGGTTGGGATTTGATAGGAGTGAAGATTCTTGGATTCCTACAAAAGACTTGGTGTTATACTTTAATAACTCATTATGTGTTTAACCTTTAAACAAGATGGATATTGTACAGCTAAAAGAACGATTTAATATTAATAATATAGATGAATTGACAGTGGATAATAACAATTTAAACCATGGTAAACATGGTGAATTACTACCAAACTCTATAAGATGTTTAATAACTGGCCCTTCTAATTGTGGAAAAACAAATGTTGTTTTTAACCTTATAACTAATCCAAAAGGGCTACGTTTTAATAACATATACATTTTCTCAAAATCTTTGCAGCAACCTAAATACCAGTTGTTAGATAAGGTATTAGCAAGTGTGCCAGAAGTAAATTTCTACAAGTTTAATGCTAGTGAAACTATTATGCAACCAAATGAAGCTAAACCATTTTCTATATTTATATCTGACGATGTGTCATGTGAGAATCATGATACAATAAGAAGTTATTTCGCAATGGGGAGACATCATAATATTGACAGTATTTACATTGGTCAAACCTATAGTAAAATTCCAAAACAACTTATAAGAGATAATGCAAATTTGTTGATAATATTCAAGCAAGATGAAACAAATTTGAAACATATATATATATAACGATCATGTGAATGCCGACATGACATTTGATAAATTTAAAGAGATGTGTGGCAAAGCATGGGCTGAAAAGTATGGATTTCTTGTTATTATGAAAGATGAAGCTATAAAAGATGGAAGGTATCGAATAGGTATCGATAAATTTGTATTAATCCATTAAATGAATAGCGGTATGTCTAGTAATGAATGAGACTTCATAGTGTAAACATGGTAAATCAAGAAAAACTATTGAAAGAAATAAAATCACTCAGTGATTCTATTAGGATAAAAAACCGTGCATTAAGGATGGGTATAAGCGAAAGAGAAGAATTTTTAGAGACTACATTTAAACCTATTACAGAACCTTTAAAACAAATATCAGAAACCATTAGTAAACCTCGTTATGAAGGAGATGTTTTACTACCAGTTTCTAAACAAGAAGTACAAGCATTAAAAAAAGAAGACAATGATGATTCATATACAAGCGCTAGTGACCAAGAAGAAACAAAAGAAGAAGAACCTATTGTTGAAAAGGAAGAAGAACAGCCAATACCTGAAGCAGAACAATCTATTCCAAATTTAACTCAATTGAGTAGCGATATATTACAACACGGACCTCTGGGAAGAAAATATATATTGAAAATGCTACATGATATAAAATCAAACCCTAATTTAAGTAAATCACACATATACGGAGCAAGAATTGATGGGAATGAATTGAAAATAGGTGATTCAAAACTTAAAATAACTGAAGACGATTATATCATTATTGGTGAGCATAAATATAAGGGAACAAAAGGATTATATAAATTAATTTTTAAAAACATACCATTAAGATATTCGACCAAAGATTTAAATACTTTTAAGGAAATTTTACAAAATACTAATGCACATAAAAGGAATTACTCAAAGGATGCAATAATTAATCGTTCACGAGCAACAAAATATAACATCGTTATAAAAAAGTTGTTTCCCCCACGAAAACTACCAACATTACGTACCGCACCAGCAGTGAAACAACCGCTAAAAAGAAAATCTTTATCACTTATGGATTTATCACTTCTTGAACAACATGGTAAAAAGAGTAAAGGAGATACTTCAACATCTGGCAAAGGACTAATGAAAAATCTGTACAATACCAATGTAATTTATTACAAAGACATTAATAAATTAGTTGACAGAATGAGACTATTACATGAAGCTATGGAAGCCGGTCATACAGGTTTAAATAATGAATGGGTGGCTCTAGTTGATGAACTCAGAAGTCGAGGTGTCGTCGTATAATTGTCCGCAGATATAAAAGAACGGCAAGCATATAATGTATCATTTTTAACATGAGCGTCGACAAGTTTGGACGGTACTCCGCATTAGGAGTGCAAGTTGGAGAAGACAGAAAAAGAAGTGGATTGCCGCAAACACCTGAAGGTGACTATAACATAAGTAATAAACGTTTAAAACTAGTTAAAGATCCAGAAGAAGATACTGATGGAGCAAATTTAAAGACAGTAAAAGAAGCTACTTCAACATCATTAAAATTACTTAAGGATACTTACGATGTTAAATCACATAGAATAATTAATGTTGGTAAACCAACTGACAGTTCTGATGCAATTACTAAAGAGTATTTATCATCTGAACTTTCAAACACTTTAAAATTGCAGTGGGGTAACAATTTAAAAGATGGACAAACATATGATGCTGGAAATCATAGGATAACCAATGTGGCAAATCCAAAAAATGATAAAGATTCAGTTAATAAAGAATATTTACATTCTATAATACCGGAAAAGACTCAACGAGGATTTTCTTTTTATAAGTTTATTATAAATGACATTGGATACCCAAAGGAAGACGGTGATGCTGTAAACCTGAAATACATCAAGGACAACTGTATTTTACAAGATGCTGATGAAATAAATTGTCATGGAAAAGCATTGTCAAATGTAAAATTTGGTTCTCAACCAAAAGACGCTGTTACTATGGAACAATTATCTAAAGAATTAAAAAGGGGAACGTCAAATTTTGTAAAACATGAAGATGCCGTGCTAAAGCGAGGAAATACATTTATACATGGAAATGAAAAGTTTGATTTAATGCAAGGAAGTAATGATAAATGGGATGCGGGAGGTAAAAGAATAACAAATGGAAGATTTGGTGAAAAAAGTTCGGATGTACCTTTAATGGCACAAACATTAATTGCGGGCGGTCCTTTATTAGGCACATATGAAGGTCATAATAGAAGAATAAAAAATATAATGCCTGGTTATGAAGAAAATGATTGTGTTACAGTGAAACAAACAATAACTTGGGATAAACGCAATGGAACCAAATTTGATGCTAAAATAAAGAAAATAATTAATATTTTACCAGGTGAAGATTTTAATGATGCTGCTACTATTGGACAAGTTATAACAACATCAAAAAATGATTCGACCGCTTACACGTGTAACGATAAACGTATTATGCAGTTACACGATCCTCAACATCCAAAAGATGCTGTAACTTTAGATTGTTTAATAAGAATAGTGGGCAATTTACTTATTGATACCCACAATCATATAGCTAGTACAACAAGTCATGTGATGATTCAACCCGATGAACGAGAAGCATGGATTAAAAATAGAATCATAAATCAATATATAATTAATTTGAATAATTAATTATTTAAATATAAAAATTGTGCATAAGTTATCATTTATATAAAGCATCTCGTTGAGTAAACACGCCGGTTATATATAAAACAACATAATGAAGATCGCACAGCTCAGTCGTCGTCAAGTCAGCGGCAAGAAAGGACGTGGTATAACATCGGCTGCGTTATCCCTTCTCAAACGAATTCCTGTTGGTGCTGTTGTAAATCGGGCAATAGACGCTCTACCATACGAATTTCATCTGCCCGGAGGTTATCAATATTGCGGACCCGGAACTAAATTGGCAAAACGTTTAGAAAGAGGGGATCCTGGAATTAATAAATTGGATCAAGCTTGCAAAGAACACGATATAGCGTATTCCAAGTTTGCTGATTCAACAAATAGATCAATAGCAGATAGAGCGCTAGCAGAAAAAGCTTGGCAAAGAGTTAAATCAAGTGACGCAAGTATTGCAGAAAAAGCAGCCGCTTGGGCAGTAACTACAGCTATGAAGGCGAAAACAAAATTTGGTGGCGGAAAACGTCGAAGAGGAAGACCTGCAAAGAAAAGAGCTCCTAAAAGAGGTGGAAACATTAAAAAGAGACGTCGTGGAACTCGTAAAACAAAGACAAAGAAGACTTCCGTTTGGTCAATGGTAAAAAACGGAGCAGGTCTATACCTAATACCGTACCGTGTGTACTAAATAAGAAAAATCAATTGATAATTCCAAATAAAGCCTTAACAAATCATCAATTATCAAATTATGTAAAATGTTTGAAGATACCATTTTTTAGGGGAGTTTTTATGAAAGACGCATTACCAAAAAACATATGGAAAAATGAAACTGGAATAGTAAATTTAGATTCCTCCTATGGTCCAGGAACTCATTGGGTATGCTATAAAAAACTCGGACAAAGCGTTTATTATTTTGACAGTTTTGGCAATCTACCACCACCTAAAGAACTTCAACACTATTTTAGAAACTCTAATAATATATTTTACAATTATAAAAGAGAACAACCTAACAATACAGAAATATGCGGACATTTATGTTTGGAGTTTTTAGCAAAAAGTGTCAGTCAGCTTTAAGATGTCATCGTACACAGCGTCACTGAGCGGAAATTCATCTACATTAAAAAGTACTCTTTTCCCAGCATTGCGTCTATCTAAAGATAGATTATGGGAAGCGGCATTATTAGATTTCACTACTTACAATTCAATTCCCAACATTACAGAGGGTAAAAACAATTTACTACATTATTATGAAAGTAAAGATGAAAAAGGAAATTATTCAGAATTAAATATAATCACCTTGTCTACAGGAGCATATGAAATAGATGATATAAACCAGCTATTACAGAAGCAGCTAGGAGAAGAAAATATCTGTATAAAAGGAAACAACAATACTTTAAAAGCGGAAATTACCTCAAAATATTATATAGATTTAAGTTTAGAAAATTCAATCGGTAGTTTACTCGGATTTTCAGATAAGAAAAGAAAAATCTTAGATCCCGGAACTACTCATACGGGTGATACCACAGTAACAATATTAAAGGTTAATAGTATTGATATAACATGCAATATTATACACGGATCGTATAGAGATGGGGTAAACCAACATATTTTACATACATTTTATCCAACAGTAGCTCCTGGTTTTAAAATAGTTGAGAAGCCACAAAACCTTATATACCTACCATTAAACACCAGTTTTATTTCAGACATCGTACTGAACATATCAGATCAGGACGGTAATAGTGTTGACTTTAGAAAAGAAACAATTACAATACGGTTACAAATAAAAGCGGTAACTTAAGTATAACATGGGATTAACATTTAAACCACAACGGAAAAGCCGGGAGCTCAGTAGCTCTTCAACATTGGACGAGTTAACACCGGACAACATACATTTCCTACAAAAAATTGGGTTAAAACTAAATTACGATGGACATTCTGGATATATCTCAAGGACCGACGTTCGACGAAACCCTATGGGAGAAGGAATATCACACGCACAACCCTTACACTTCATCAAAATTAAACAATAATGATGAAATAAGGATTCCCATTCAACAACAAGATATTTACACATTACCCTGTGAAAGTTATTTATATATTGAGGGACAAGTATTAAAATTGGATGGAAAAACCGGTTCGTCTGTTCCTTTTATAAATAACCCAATGGCATATCTTTTTGACGAAATAAGATATGAAATATCAGGAGTGACAGTTGATTCAACAAAAAAGGTTGATATAACAACAACACTAAAAGGATTAACATCATTAACACCGCATGAAAAGAATTCAATAGTCACGGCCGGATGGGTTACCCCCGATAAAGACAGCATAACACCAAATTCCAATGGTCATTTTGATTTTCACATACCTTTACGATTGCTTTTGGGATTCGCTGAAGATTACAAAAGAATAATAATAAATGTCAAACAAGAATTGGTATTACTCAGATCTTCAACTAACAAGGACTTGATACTAGCAGCAAGTGGCACTGAAGAAAGTAAACTAGAATGGCAGCTACAATTAAATAAAGTCGTGTGGAGAGTACCTCATGTAAGATTAGCCGATGAACATAGAATCGTATTGTTAAAGAAGTTAAAATCTGACCGTGATATTGTAATGCCGTTTAGAAGTTGGGAATTCCATGAATACCCCATATTACCTCAAACAGAACGACAAACATGGACTGTTAAAACATCTACTTATTTGGAACGAGCAAGGTACATAATACTCGGTTTTCAAACCAATCGAAAAGATGTTATAACCGCACACGCAGGTCAATTTGACCATTGCAATATAAAGAATTGCAAAGTTTTTCTAAGCTCTCAATTCTTTCCTTATGACAATTTAAATGTCATGTTTAGCAAAAAACGTTATTCCATCTTATACGATATGTATGCAAGATTTCAATCGTCATATTATGGAAAAGCTAATACACCACTGTTATCACCTGAACAGTATTATTCAAAAGCTCTAATAATCGTTATCGATTGCTCAAAGCAAAATGAATCAGTAAAATCGTCAAGTGTAGATATAAAAATCGAAATGGAATTTGAAGATAAAATACCGGAAGGTACTTCGGCATATTGTCTGATTTTACATGACAAAATAGTAACATACACCCCACTAACTGGAATAGTTAAAAATGTGTTATAAAAAACGGTTTTTAGGTGGGGGCGATTGTTATAAAAGGAGGAAAAAGAAGTGAAAATTTCATTATTTGTTTGACCATCATATGGGAAACATCGCTTGCAAAATGAGTTCACTTAATACAAATACTAACGAAGAAGAAACTACACCACTTATAGCCGACAACAGTTCCGATATAGAAAAACAAATTGAACAAGAAATGGATGAGTTCCTCAAGTTTAAGCATAAGAAAAAAGAAGAGGAAGTTGAAAAAGGAATTAAAAAAAGAAAAGTCGATGACATTATTTCCACCAATATTTTAGCAGAGGTATTTCTTAGAATCTACTATCCCATCTCATCATGTATGACAAAAAGCGTATCTGCCGGAGTAATAAAATCATTGGAGTATTCACCAACTATTATTTTGAATCATGGATCTAAAATGGTGTTTTTTTCTGAAATTTCCTGGGAATCGTTTATGAAGCATCTACATCTTTTAGAATGTTATTTAAGTAACAATACATATGGAAGAAGAACAAAATTAAGTTTGCTAGAATCAAATATTGAAATCGATATAGTAAAACATCGAGGAGGACAAATTGTTCGTTTTAGAGATTTAACTAAACATGACATAAAAATACACCTTACAAAAGATGAATTCTACACCCTCAGCTGTGCTACAGGTCCTATCACGAGATATTTAAAACAACTAATATTTTCAAGCGCGATCATAAAAGAATATTTAACCGATACATTGGATAGACAACCGTATGTACCAATCCTATACGGTCCCGTAGATACTTCCATTTTCAATAGAATACCTCACGAAGTTGATATGTGGAGACAGTTGCACAACTATCAGACTAACTTCGGTATAGATGAAGAAGCACAAGAAATGAATGAAGAAGCATCTTGCAGCAACCAACCCGCAGTATAAAAAGACGCCCTCCATAATTTTACAAACAGTCCGATACCGACCTTTGTCATGAATAAACAAGTTTCATTTTCAAACCAATACCAAATAATGGAGGTGAAACGAGGTATAATTGAATTTCAAGCGTTTCGCGGTAACGACGGACATTTTATTATTAAAGAGTTAGTTATTCTAGACATGAACACATCTGTGGTTTATCACTATTTATTCCAACCTCCTATACCGTTCAACAGATTAACTACTAAAGCAAGAGTGACAAACAAATGGTTAATGAAACATTTTCACAACTTGAGATGGGATGAAGGTTTTATCCACTACAGTATGGTGCCACACATTATGAATCATTACTGTAAGGAATTTAAAATTATCTACACAAAGGGATTGGAAAAAACCGCTTGGATACAAGCATTTACAAACCATGAAGTGATAAATGTGCAAGTAGATAGAGATTTTCAGTGTCATTTTGCCAACATTTGTATCTCTACCAAAAACTTTAAACATCGGCAGTCCCAATGCGCTTTAAAGAACGCTTATCGTTTGAATGCGTATCTACAACAGAATGGTGGGGGGTGGGAATGATATAAAAGCGACAACGCAACCATGACCCAGCATGAGTATTACTCTAGCCTCCGAACAGTCAACACCTCCCACACAGATTCGCAAGACTAAGAATAATATCAACAATAAATAAGAAGAAGAAAAAGTAAAGATGACGTCACAAACATTTTTACAATCTCTTGTCGATCAATTTAACAAACATTCAAAATCTACCGTCTTACCGACTAAAAGATGTTCAGAATTAAAAGAAGAAAAACATTATGTTATCCACACCATTAAGAAGATGGAAACTAGTGTTGGGGACGCCATCAACGTTACACTGAGTGAAGCGCCCTACACGCCCGGTGATGAACCAAAATTTCAAACATTTCTTCCCAAGCGCTTCGTGCACCTCCTGCAAAACGAAGATCTACGCCTTATCCACCCCGGCTCTCTGTACTTGGCATCCCACGGTCCAAGCGGAAGCAATTCAACGGAACTTACACTTCACGTCATGCCTACTGCCAACAACTAATTTATTATTTGTAATACTTTTGTACACCTTTGTGAATTATTTTAAAAATAAATAAAGATAAAAAAATAACAAATAAAAAGCAATATATCACTATGTGTTTTTGCACATGGTGATATATTGCTTTTTAAAAAAATAATTTTAGATGACCTTGACCTAGTTACAAAAACTATATAAAGGGAATAATTTTCAAGGGGATTTCCTCAGTCTACAATTGACTTCCGTGCTGTAAACATCTCCCTTGGTTGTCCAATTATTTTAGACGACAACATGTCTCTCAAAATCAAATGCGCATCATACGATACCTCCACCATCACAACTTTTGAACAACTCGACAATTTCACTAATGAATTGCGAGTACTTCTCGCAGGCGGTTATCACTTAAATGCCGATGTTTATGTTACAAATAAGAAGATGTTTTCAAAACAAAACTACTGCGATGATGAAGTGTACTTTTCCACACAAACGGCAACAACATCCAGCCCTTCTACTCAAAATAATGTTAAATTCCACAAATACTACTAATGTTAAATTACAATAACAATACTCCATCAACTTGAGGCTTCGCTATAAAAAGGCTATTCAACCCAGACTAAATCATCATTTGCTTTTTGACAACCGCAGCGATAACAACTACAACTACTATGCTGTACCGAATGATGATTGAATTTAATGGTAAAATATTTGGAAAGGACTATCAAACGGTAGAAGAGATGAGCTCCGATCTTGATGTATTAACTAAAGAAGGCTTCCAACCAAAGTTAATTCTAAAATTTCCAGAAGTACATCCACTATCCACTGAAGATCTCGTCGCAATGGCTAGAGCAAAAAAACAAGAACATGAAGTAAATATTAAAAAGGAGAAAGAAGAAAAGAAAGACGAACCTATATCTTAAGTACGCAACTATTTAATATTTGTACCCCATTCTTTTTTAAAACTCCATTTGGTTGACCTTGAAATTACTCCCACCACTTTTTTCTTTTAATAAAACTCTCTATTCTATACTATACACCTTCATTTCCCAACTCCACTTAGAACCGTCAACATGGAAAAGAAAAAAGAAGACTACAAACCACGCTACTGTTGTGAACAAAAATGTACCGATATAGGAAGATGGATGGTAGACGGATTAGCTTGTAGAAAATGTGAATTCTTCGGATCCTGTTACTGCAAATGCAAAACAAAACAACTACCACCACCAGAATTGCAAACCTTCAAAATTTATAAATCAAGATACTTCCACACTTGCTGTCCCCAAAGATGTTTCAAATTTCACCCAGAAAGACTTTTTAATTGCCGAAAGTGTGATGCATATTATAAAGACGACTTTTGTACATACATTAAAAATTTGTGCAAATATAGATCAGATTGGTCTTCTGATCCTATTCAAGCTTCAGATGTATAGCTGTAGTCACTGACTGCAGCTCTTTTTTAAAATTTTATTTGGTTGACCTTGAGATTATCCCCACCACTTATTTTACAATATATATTCTATATACCCTTTAACACACTTCTCATTTACACTACATTGCTTGGACTAACACCAACATGGGTGACAGATTTATTTCTTTTGAACATTTAATTACCGAAAGAGATGAGATGGAAACTCTATTTCACAACTTACTCACACTTATGGATAGGTATCCTTTAAGATGGATCAACATCAAAGTAAAATATGTGAATCCTACCAGAATATTTTCATCATCATCATCATCATCATCATCTTCCAACAGTGCAGGGGAAGAAGAAGAACCAACTTATGGTATTACAATTATTGAATTAAACAGCGAGGAACAAGACAATCAAATTCAAATTATAAATAAACTTACTATTTAGTTTACAAAAGTGATTGGTATTTCTATTCTATATTAGAACTATTATTATTTTATTTCTATACACTTCCCACAACCTACCCGGACGGCGTTTCGCGGCGAACTGCGGTAACCGAAGTTCTCTCACTTCTCGTTTTGGATTACCCCCACTCTTTTTCTTCCCCCCACCACTATTCCCCGATTCCATATAAGCGACCGCCTTACCGTCGCTCACCATTTGTTTGCCTACCGCCGAACGATGAGCCCGCCTCAATTAGCAAAGAATACTACTACTTTTTCAGTAACATCGCAACAAGATTTACAGGATATTTTTCAAACTTTAACCGATGTTGTAAACACGCCAAACAACACAGTTACTATTACTGTTGAAATTACCTACAATTGTCCAGAGTGTGAAAGGATGGAAAGCGAGAATGTTGAAGAATTAGAAATGCCAAACAACAGTCCTTCATCCGCCCATGATTCAACACCAGATGATGAAAGCTAGTCCTACACAAATATTCTTTTTCAATCCCCCCACCACTTTACATTAAATATATATCCTCCCCTTATTTGCTCTCCTCATTTCATCGCCTACTTTTACACCATCTACACCGCTCCTCTCTAACCTGTACACAAACATGATGGACGGCTTTTCAATCACATCACAATTGGAAGACGATAAATTAAAACTCGAAATTAACAGAATACAATTGGAAGCACAAAATCAGGAAGAAATGATCCGGCTGTTAAAGCTCTTCAAATGCGTACTGTGGTTGGTATGCCTCTATCTGCTCATCGCCACCACCATCGGCATTTACCAGACCGTCACCGCCAAACATCGCTTGGACACCACTTCAAATAAAAATTCTACTTGGCTTTCCTAAAATAAATTATTAATTCCCACAGCCCCACGCCCCCCATCCGCTCCCGCCGCACTCCCGCCCGCGACTCATCCCCAGACTACCCACCTTTTTTAAAACCCCCTCCGGATGACCTTGACACACTTACCAACCCCTCCCCAAACCCCCAAAAAAAACCCCCAAATCAACAACACACACCTGCCAGTTACAACCGCTGACCTTGACCTGTGCCAGGACCGGCAAAATCCATCTACTGTCCTCGGTTCGATCCCGGGCGAAGACATTACACGCACAAACATGAGCGGTCACCTCTAGCTAGCGTATGTGACTCAATGCCGTGACCGTACCTTGCTGTCTTTAGATCACCGCATAGGCCTATTGCCCCATGGTGACAGGCAGTGGAGGTTTTAAATAAAAAAAAAAAAATAAATAAAAAAATAAAAAAAATAAAAAAAATAAAATAAAATAAAATAAAAATCGGGGAAAAATAACTTTTTTCCACTGTATATTTTTAAAATGGAGGCCATTTTAATTTTTCAAACTCAAATCAGTAAATTTTGTAAAAAATCTAACCAATGGTACCAAGTTTGTAAGGATCTGACAATAAATAACGGAGTTATTGTGATTTTCCTCCATAAAAACATTAAAAATCTGTAGAAATGGCCTTAATTTGCTTTTATCATAACGCAAAATCAATGTTTTTTGGAGGAAAATCGCAATACCTCCATTATTTGTTATCAGATTCTTACAAACTTGGTACATTGGTTAGATAATTTAATTTGGCAACTTTTTTGTGTCTAGTAAAATTTTTATAAAATTTAACGATTTTTAGATACCTATTTAAGTTTGAAATTTTAAAATGGCCGCGATTTTGAATATATACAGTGGAAAAAATTAAGTTTTTTCCTGAAAATTTACATTGGTATTATAAAGATTCACACCAAATATGAACTGAATACGACCATCCGTTACAGAAATAAATATTACTGTGTGAAAAAAAAAATGGTGGCTGTGTGAGTAATTAAAGACTTCGGGATAATTAATTTAAATATGATATTTAGATATGTTTAAAACCCAGGATCAATGCCCTAAAATATTGGTACGGAGTTCTGAAAAACCCTGTATGTTACGTTGCCTGGCAAGAGTTTTTGTAAATATGAAATATTTTGTTGATATAGTTGTTGGGATAAGGGGAAAGATTGGCCTGTTACATCTAATGACTCAATAATAATAATATAAATGAAGTTTCCTGTAATAGTCGTCTCATTACCTATTCCCTCTCCAAAAGTGGTGTGACCCCGAACTGATCCGTGATCCCATCCTCACTGTATTTTCAAAACATCACATGACATTCAACCAAAACCTCTTCATTCCCTCTCCCAAAGGGTCAGTATTTCCTCTGCAGTGACCTGAGGTCGGAGGTTACAGCCACACCTGTCGACTATGTAGCTGGGTCCAGGAAATGCCGCATTTTTAGCCTTTTTCGACTTGGAATCTGAGGCTAAAAGAAGGCTAAGAAATAGTCTTGTCTTTATACAAAGGAAGGGTTCAATCCAGGTGATATAAAAGAAGACCCCCCCGGATTAATGTAACAAACTGTTCCGGGAATTATCAAAGACTGGAAAGGTGTGGGTTTATAGTAAGTACGGCTCATATGCAATTTTTACACAACATTCGTAAACAATTTCCCACTTTTCAGGTTATGTTAGCTTTCTAGGCTGATTATACTGTTTTGATTTGGTTGGCCCTATTATAACACTCACCTTTTCTACGTGCATATAAGATAGTAGATCCATACCTTTAAATCACGAAACCCTTTTCAATGATTAAGAAATAAATATCTTCTATTAATGTATATCTTTCGAAACTTTAGAAAAGGAACTATCACAAAATCACACGATTAAAGGAATATGGGCCGTACTCAAGTTGAGTAAATATATCAGAGTATACATGATTTCCATCTACATAACGTGTTTCAAAATGTTATTTAAAATTTAAAACACATTTTGAGGAGTTCATATAATGCAGTATCGCCAGCAAATGTAGGGAAAATCATAATAGAGGAAATCATTCACTACGTATTTGTCGATTGGGAGGATTGGAGAGTTAATACTGATTCCCCTGAATGCCAGTCAAATATTCCATATTTACTAAGCATCGCTCTTTGAGCTGAATATTTTTCTTTGAATACAAGTACCAGAGGTTGAAATATTCATCATTAACTAAAAATCTCCGCTAGTCAAAATTCTACTAACATCTTAGTTGATGTGGACCCCTGGCCCTGCACCTGATTAGTTTAAAAATACCGGGTGTTCATAAAGTCTTTCCCTGATAAACAAATCGAATAGCATGAAAACAAATGATGGCAGAATAATGTTTTATTTACAGTTTTAACAAGTGACTTCTTAAGTTTTATTCACATATGTTCAATCTCAATAAAATTCTATGTGTCACCTTGGGTTGCCTGTAAATATTCTAAGCGACTTTTTCTATTTTCCCATATTTTGATTAACATTTAATGAGTATCAGACTGCACAGCATTTCTTATTCGCTCTCTTAGTGACTCTAAATCAAGAACAGGGTTAGACCACACTACGTCTTTGACTAACCCTCACATAAAAAAGTCCAGAGGAGTAAAGTCTGGTGACCGAGGAGGCAATTTAGTCGGGCGATCACTCCCAATCCACAGTGACTTCAGTAATGCGCGGGCGTAAAGTTCGTTTCTTGTCACACACACTGCCCCTGTCACAAAAATATGGATACCACCTCTCGATACTCTTTACATCAGATGCAGGTGTTCTGAATGTTCGCACAAAAAGTCTTTGGACAGTACCGGTAATGGGGGACTAGGTTTCATAGAACCATAGGAAACACTGTTACTTCTTCTGGAGGCTAACCATTTCTGATTTGCTATTGTACCGAATTTAAAGAAAACTGCATTGTAGTCAAACAGCTAAACAAAGATGTTACCAACTTAATATATATATATAAAAAAAAACTAGATTAAATTCTCTTCAAAAGAAGCAATGTAAGTTGCGTGTGGCTCTAATGGTTTCTGTACAGCTTAGCTATCAAATCAGGGCAAGACTTTATGAACACCCGGTATTATATAATTGAAACATCTGTCCTTAATGATCTGCTAGTAATTGTTATTAAAAAAGCTGTGTAATGATTCAATCAATTACTCTTTTTCCATCAGATCAACGAGTCTACAATAGCCAGTAGCCCTAGGGGCCGAGTTCCATAGATTTTCTGTGGAAACAGCTACAGAGACCAAGCCTTGTCCAACGTATCAAAAAACTTGAAAAATCGGTTGAAAATTAAGGAGGATTTACAATCACAAAAGAACCGTTAATTTATTAAATACTAGATTGTTTTTTCAAATTTTAAACACTATAATTGTTTTTTTGTATACTATTATAAAAACATAACTTAGGTGTAAAAAGATTGTTAAATTTAAAGTAACAATAAATATTAAAATAAGCTTACTACCATAATCATATATTCTAATACGAGTAAGGTATATTTGTACGTATGTATGAATGTATGTTGGTTTGCATGTATGTCAATGTTTGCAAAAAAAAAACGGCTTGGGCGATTTTCTTAAAACTTTGCAAATAACTTAATGTTATAAAAATAATACAAGTACAGGTCTCTATGTCAGGAAAAATCTTATTTTTCTTTATAATCTTTAATTGAAATTCAATTTTTTTAACATTGGCCTTATGGAGTTAAAAATTAAAACAAACAAATAATGAAAAGGTCAGCTGTGCCGTGTTTACAAACAGACGTGTCTCTTACCTACTGCTCAGTTTTTACATTATATTTGAAGTTTTTTGTTTCTAGTGTTATAATTATCTGTTCCTAAATGTAGTTTTAGGCACGCCGGACGTTTGGTAACTATAAATTGGACTTTTCAGTGGTATTTATTGTGTCAATTCTCTGACTTTCTACCAACTTAATTTTGCCTACCATAGTTGCTATGGCAACTCAAACTCAACAAACAACCTCTGGGGAACATCTCACTCACATGGATCTCAGTCCTACTGATCAAAGTACACTCAATTTAGATCTAAACTGGACCAAAGTTATTTCCCCCAGAAAAAGGAGTAATAGTAATCCTTCATCTAGTCCTAGGCCCACTAAGTTTAGTCATAATCATAATAACACCCAAAACATGCATGCTATTCCTACCTCAAATAGGTTCCAACCCCTTGCTAACAACAATGAGAATGTCAGAAATGAGGCAAAGAGGGAAAAAGTCCCTCCAATCATTCTCAAAACCCATGTGAACTACATAGAGCTGTGCAAACTCTTGTCTCAGCTCGTCGGTAATGACCAGTTTAGGTGCTCTTCGTCTTTGAAGAGTATAACCATTCATCCCTTTTCATCGGAAGCTTACAGGAAAATTGTTCACTTCCTGCGGGAAAACAAAACTGAATTTCACACATTCCAACTTCCCGAGGACAAAGTTTTTAGGGTTGTTATCCGTGGTCTCCACAGCTCTGTTGATCCGAACACCATTAAAGAGGAATTGTCCTCCAAAGGGTTCTCCGTACAAAATGTAACTAACGTCTGGTCAAAAGATAAAACACGACTACCCTTGTTTTTTGTTGATCTTGACCAATCTCAGTCGAATGATAATATTTTTG
Organism: Neoaliturus tenellus; assembly: GCA_030545055.2. Classification (NCBI taxonomy): domain Eukaryota; kingdom Metazoa; phylum Arthropoda; class Insecta; order Hemiptera; family Cicadellidae; genus Neoaliturus; species Neoaliturus tenellus. The sequence goes on from CM061533.1 coordinate 101,692,121, forward strand.
ACCTTTCCACTTTGCTTTATTCAAAAATCAATGTCGAAGAACCGCGTCCTAAGCGAATTATAGTTCAATGCATGCGATGTCAACAACTGGGTCACACAAAAAAGTATTGTAATCGAGCCCCAAAATGTGTCAAATGCGCCCAGGACCACGATTCCTCAGTCTGCACCAAACCTAATACCACGCCAGCAACTTGTGCTCTTTGTGGTGGAAATCACCCTGCTAATTACAGGGGTTGCTCCGTCTATAGAGATTTACAGAACCGCCGTTCTGCAAAGACCTCGACCTCAAAGGATCCAATTCCACCTCGCCAAATTCCCCCGACCCCTGATCTATCTCCTTCATCATTTCCACATCTTCCGAAATCAAACTCTCATCCTTCTCCCTCACCGCCAACTACACCTTCTACCTCAAACGCCGTCTACCATAGTGAAGAGCACAGTTATGCCAAACGACTTCAAAGAACTAGCGATACCTCTTCCAACCATACCGACATTATTGTCTCACACTTAACTGCAATCCTCTCGGAGTTCAAGGCCCTTTTTTCTCCATTACTAGCCATGATGACCCAACTTATGCAGGCTCTCATGAGTAAACATGACAAATAATCTATCAAATGTTTTTCTTACAGTCCTCTTTTGGAATGCAAATGGTTTGTACCAGCATGCACAAGAACTAGAGTTGCTACTGCATGAAAAGCGTATAGATGTTGCATTAATCAGTGAAACTCATTTTACAACTAATTCAAGGTTTTTCATACCGGGTTATAAAATATACAGAGCTGACCGCCCCGATGGTCGAGCATATGGTGGTGCAGCTGTATTTGTGCGACAAACAATTCAACATTTTGCTCATCCTTCTATCACACCTACAGATTTCCTCCAGTCAGCAGCATCAACTTTGACGTTCAATAACATTGAAATAACTTTTTCAGCCATTTATTGCCCTCCCAGGTTTGCAGTCAGTTCGAATGACTTCACAGATTTATTTTCAAACCTCGGTCCTCATTTTATCTGCGGGGGAGAAGACAGGTGGCGACGTAGAAGCAGCGGTAGACCATTTGACTCAGGCCATTCAACAGGCCGCTTGGAGTTCACTAACTCCGAAACCCGCCAAAAAACGCGCTGGCCCTTGCTACCCCCAACACATATGTGACTTGATTAGGCAAAAACGAACAGCTAGAAGAAAGTGGCACCACAGTAGACTACCGTCTGACAAAACTGCTCTTAACCGCTCCACAAACCAACTGAAGCAAGCTATTAGGGAGTTTAAAACATCTACCTTTGACAGCAAGCTAACTAAACTTTCGCCTAATGATGGATCTCTATGGAAAACCACCAAACAAATACTTCACTACACTACATCTTCCTCTCCAATCAAACGTCCGGATGATTCATGGGCTAAAACGGACAAGGAAAAGGCAGACTTATTTGCCGAACATCTGTCTAGGGTTTTTTGCCCTCATGAAGTGCAAAATCAACAATTTTCAACTGAAGTTGAACAGTCTGCTGGAAACCCCTTGCCGATGTCCTTACCACCACCTAGAATCACTGCAAACGATGTAAAACGAGTAATTTTTAAACTGCCTCTACGAAAATCTCCCGGATATGATCTAATAACGAGCGAAATTCTACGCGAGTTACCAAATTGTTGTATTACTCTTCTGACTCAAATATTCAATTCTATTTTGCGCACTACCCATTATCCAATCCAATGGAAACTTTCCCAAATAATTCTAATCCAAAAACCGGGAAAAAATGCAGACCAAGTTTCCTCATACCGGCCTATTAGCTTACTACCTGTTATTTCAAAATTGTTCGAAAGACTACTTCTAACTCGACTACAAGATGTCGTTCAAGAGTGTAATGTACTACCAAATCATCAATTTGGATTCCGCTCTCGTCATTCCACCATTCAACAGCTTCATAGAGTAGTAGATGTTATTGCATCCGGGCTAGAGAATAAAAAATATACAAGCGCTGGGTTTCTGGATGTAACCGCTGCCTTTGACAAGGTGTGGTATCCTGGTCTCCTATCAAAACTAAGATTTCTTCCATCTACATACTATTTGATTATCCGTTCCTTCCTAGAAGATAGGTTCTTTATGGTAAAACAAGGATCAGAGTTTTCTGACTACAAACCAATAAGGGCCGGGGTACCACAAGGATCCTTATTGTCTCCTCTTTTATATAGCCTCTATACAGCTGATCTCCCTGAAACTAACAACACTACAATTGCAACATTCGCTGATGATACCGCCATATTGAGTTCCTCCGAAAATCCCATGGAAGCATCAAGCAACCTCCAAAATCACATCAACATTCTGAGCAATTGGTTAAAAAACTGGAGAATTAAAGTAAACCCGTCTAAATCGTCCCATGTCACATTTACATTAAGAAAAGGCTACTGCCCTCCCGTCTACATTGACAACTCAAGAATCCCACAAAACACCGAAGCGCGATATCATGGCGTTCATTTGGACCAACGACTGACATGGAAAAACCACGTAACAACAAAGAGAGCTGCTCTCAATGCGAGAACAAAACAACTCTATCGACTTCTACACTTCAACTCAAAATTACCTGTTAAATCAAAATTACTATTGTACAAAACTCTTCTGAAACCAATATGGGCTTACGGAATTCAAATTTTTGGATCTGCAAAATTCTGTCACTTGAGAAAATACAAGCCTTTCAATCCAAAATTCTCCGTCTAATATCTGGCGCACCCTACTACGTTAGCAACAAAACTCTTCACGAAGACTTCAAAATTAAGTTTGTCAACGACGTTGCAAAAGAAACCTACCAAAAATTTTTCATCAAACTCGACAGCCATTCTAATCTCTTAATCAGTGACTTGTTTACATTAAGACTTCCTGGTGTAATTCGAAGACGATTACGAAGAAAATGGAACAGAGACCTTTTGGACTAAGATCAAATTTACAGTTACCAATCAATCAAGAGTAAGACTACTGAGTTTTCTCTGATATGTTTTAATTTATTCAAGTTATTGTAATTTAATTAGTATTCATCAAATTTGCTCGTTGTATATTGTTACAGTTGCAAATAAAAAATTAAAGACAAAAAAAAAATAATGAAAACAGCTAACTCAACTGTCAAAGTGCACACCACGTGTTCCAATTTAAATATGTGGTTTTGAATTTCAGCCAGTTACTTATTTATTAAATGGTACTACTGTATAATAAAAATAATTGATCATTTTTCAAATCGTAATTCATATGGCTGATTATGATTTTTTAGATACATAAAAGGCTTGCCTGTATAAAACAAAATTCAAATAAAAGTCAAGTATAAAACAACACTAATCAATTTGTCGAATTGCATTGCAATGTAAGAACAAAATCATTACGGCAGTAAGAATTATCTTAACAGCTGTAAATAATTTACAGAATCCGAGTGTTACAGGTCAACATGCTTTTCAATAAATATACACCAGAGTGCTTCACCCCAATTGAAACAGTCATGTCTACATAGAAACAGTCTGAAAGGTGCGTGAGGGAAGCGAACGAGCTTGTTGGGGAGCGGGGTGAGCTCGTCTTGAACAAGAAATAATCTTTTTTGCACTGAGCATTTTAGCGCACTATCTGTAACTGATATTATTATAAAGAATATCCATATTTGAGTTAGCGAACAAATGCTCGGCCCTAAGGTACTTATTAGCGAATTTCCCTATAGGGAATACGCTATTACCGTAGTAGCCATGGTAAGACCTAAGCCCGGGACCACTTTACTTTTTCATTTTGAGGTCCCTAGAAGCAAAAAACACCATTCGTTCGTTTTCATATATATGTATATATATATATATATATATATATATATATATATATATATATATATATATATATATATATATATATATATATATATATATATGTGTGTGTGTGTGTGTGTGTCCGTGGTACTGATAACTTTTGAAGGGGACCTCCGATTTTGATGAAATATGGTATGAAGGTGTAAGACCAGGTCTATTTTCATGAGTTCACGAACCAGCATTGTTGGGTTATGGGAACGGGGTTTTATGGGGTTTTTAATGGGTTTTTGGCATTTTTGGACCTAAATTTTCAAATTTCATCAACTTTAACGAAAACCATTTAAAAGAGCTTAAAAAAACAAACAATTTAGTATTTTGAATCTTTAAAATAGCTTAACTGGTTATAGAGAAAATTCAAATCAAGTTTCCCATGTTATTCTTATGGGTAAATCTTTAAAAAGTTATATATCGCTTATTTATCAACAAATCTTAATAACAATTTGTATGAACCTTCACTAGGTGGCGAGTAATTAAGATTTGATCAAAAACCTACATGGCAGCAAACCTACATGCTAAATCCCACGGTATTCTCATGGAAAATAAGTGTATTATTTTCCTGCATATAAGTGTATTATTTGACTGCATATGTGACTAGAGCAAGAGAGATGAAGATAATAAGGTATCTGTTCCTAATCAGCTGATCAGCTGTCTTCTGCATATTTGTCAAAATTGAAATGTTTATGTTTTGTTATTTGTAAAGAAATCATTCCTTTTGCATTTAAGCTTTGGATGTCCACTTTTATTACTGTTAAAAAAGTCATTTATTGCAATATAAATATTAATATATAAATTATTAAATAAAAATAATTTACTCAGAAATATAATGCTATTAAATATATTATATTTCCTTCTAAAGATTATTAATTATATAAGATAGCCAAAAAGTTCTTTGATGTTGAAACAATAATTTTTTATAAATTCGCTGAGTACGCAGGTCTGCTGCGACAGGGGTATTTTTAATTATGCACATGTTTTAGTCAAAAAGTTTTTATTGTAATGTACAAAATGTTCATCAAATTGTACTCCTAATTCATCCAGCAAATAATCACAAGGGCATTCTTTTTATATTAGTACAATAAAGCTAGGTTTACACGGGTCAAGTTACTTGAGTCAAGTAGGCGACTTGACCATGACTTGACCCGTGTAAACGTCCTTTCAAGTAAAATTTTTGTTATTCAAGTAACAGCTGTTTGTTGTTGTGACCAAAAGTGGTCGTTTACACGGTTCAAGTTACTTGAATCAAGTCAGAAAAAATGGACAGTCAAGTCGACTTGACTCGTGTAAACGTTCATTCAAGTGAAGATTTTGTTATTCAAGTAACAGCTGATTTCAAGTAGACAGAAATTGAACATGTTTGATTTCACTTGAATCCTTCATTCAAGTAAAAATGTATTATTATTACACGTGCAGCTATCTGCAGTAAATTTGTCCAACTACTAAAATCCGTAGTTTCCCAAAGAATATTTTATTACCCTACAGCCGATTTCTTAGACTTTGTTATGATTTTGCAAAGTTAAATTAATCATTATAAATATAAAATTGGTTTTTGGTTTGTATTATTTTGTTGGTAAATTATACACTGTATTAAATTACATTTTTTATAAAATGAAACATAGTTCTTGCTTTTTTTTATAGCACTTCATTTAACTGTGAAATTTTAGAGAAATTTGAGACGGATAGTTTTTTTGTCAAACGAACTTGAACTTATACTCACAAGTCTCTAAGTCTGCTTTGTGAAGATCAAAGCCACGACGGAACTGTACAAAATTCTGTGGTGTGTGGTAGTATAGGTTAATATAATAAAGGTGGTGGTTGTTGCAATATCTTGACAAAGAGTTCGAAATTGGGCGTTTCTAGTAGATAAGGAATTAGTCACCAAGTGGAATTATGTCTCTTAAACAGTGATATACATAATTAATTCCATTAATGCCCTATTTTTTTTAATATCGGTAGTCTAAATTATTCACACAGTCAATTTTAGTCCGCATAGGGTTTTCTGGTGAATAAATAAAAATATTAAGGCCACCCCACGCATGTAACTATCGGTCAGACGGATTCATCTGGACAGTCCCGACCTGGAATTAGTCCTTTGACTGATTGTTGCGTGTATGGGTCGCCGAACGACGAAGGAGAAGGCCGCGTGAGCCCGCGTTCTTTGTAATTGTAGCTCATTTATATAAGCATTGCGAGTTTGATGAGTTTGATCGTGGTTTTATACATAACCAACTTTATTTTGATGGGTAAATTTCAAACTTTTTGTTATAACTTTGGACAAAATTTTTGCAAAAGACTCGCAATAAATTTGGAATTTTGAGGACCAGTGTAGTTGAATACCCCATACTACAGGTAGACTTAAGCGGATTATCACTTAGAAAGACATATATGAGCCATGTATGAGCCTACTCATAGGGTAGTAGGCAATGCATCATGTATCATTTATATTACTAAATTTTGTTCATAATAGTGACGGTGCGACCTAGACTTGGAACATAATAACCTTTCGTTTTTAATTACAAAGACGTCAAAAACATAATTAACATTCCCCAAAAAATGTATGTGTTTCATAAAATAATCCTTCAGTACACAGAACGTATGTCTGGGACGTCCTGGGAACATTCGTTTTACATTCATTGTGGCAACCAAATTTTGTTAGCAAACTCATGTTTACTGTTTATACTGTAACTTAGTGGTCAATGCATGGTAAGCAGTTAATATTTATGTGCTTAAGGCCCAAATCTAACATTTATGTAAAAAATGAATATCTGGTCTAATTATTCCTAATTAACATTTAACCAAGCAAATAATAATAAAAGCAAAGTAAATTATTCATAATATTATATGCACAATTTATACTGTACCCAATTTACAGTTTAAAAGTCTTTGCATTTGCATTTAAACTTGGTTAGATAGATTTTTCACGGAGGTTGTTTATATTTAGCTGATTATACATATTCAGCTGATTATACCGGCAAATCATAACACAAATTATTAGCCTACTTGATTCAAGTCCACATGAAAAATCAAACAGCCAATTTTACTTGAATGTTTACATAACATTCAAGTCAACTTGAATCAAGTAACTTGACCAGTGTAAACCCGGCTTTAGGTAATAAATACTAACTAGTCATCTTATTTATTCCAAGTAATTAATAACAGAGAGAAAAACAACTAAAATGGTCTAGATATTTGATTTAACAATATCCCAATACATTTACTCTGTTTTGCTACATATGAAAATCGAATAGGTAGTTAAAGAAAGGGCCTCGGGATATCTCGAATTATAAAGAGTTAAAATCATTTTTTGTCCATGAACTCTGATTTTTAAGAATGTTTGAGGATAACATTTCGTGCAATCGAACGATTGTACTGTAAGACAAGATATGTGATATAGTTTGACATTTTTTGAATGTTTAGTTTTTAATCTATATGTTTAGAATGGGTTTAAAAATCATGTCTTAAATTAATTCATGTATCATTGATGGACTTTTTTATATTTATAAGACCACAAAGATTTGTCATTATCGTTTTATGTTGGGTCATCAACGTAGAAACGAATATTTTAAGAGAATCATGCAATGGCCCACTAACCCATTTACAACAAACATTACATTGTGATTCCAAAAGAACCTTTGGTTTATCGTCGATTAAAATTGTGCTCTGGTGGTGATGGGCCTTCGGTATGACGTGTGTTCAGTTCTTCCCATTGTTAGAATCTACTGTAGAAATTAAGTAGTGAAAGGCAAAGATACTCTTTCAATTACCTGATTAAGTCAAACTAATTCACTTACATCACCACCAAAAATGATATTATAAATAATTTAGGCAAGAATAATAACTACAGTATTTCTCTACAGATAAACACAGATATTCTAAAAATAAACCGGTCCAGTTAAATCCTAGTTTCTTGGAGTGAGCGATTGGTAAATCAAACTGGATTTATGGCGTGGCTTGTCCAGGATAACGCAGAGGGTCGTCGTCGGCCGACCGAGATAGCGGCAACTCGCCCCCCCCCCCCCGTCACGATTAAACTGCCAAATGGTTAAATTTCACCCCTGTCAATCGTGTCAAGAAATCTGATTTAGTTAACCAAATTTGTATTTTGTTTTAGAGTTCATTTAGGCAACACGTTTTCCAAAACCTATAAAGTCAGTTTTAATATAAAATTATATGTATTTATAGAAGGAAATGACATAAACGTTGTGTATATCCAAACATTGTGGAAAATCACTATTTGGAAAACAAACCAAAAAACCAAGATTGCTTCAGGCTGTAAGTATCAATAATCTAATGTATATCCAAACTAAATTCAACACTTTACACATCACAAAAAAATATAGTTATCAGAGATGTTTTGAAACAAATATTTCGTAAATATTGTTAAATGTAAATTTACAATCAACTTGTTTCTAATGATTACTATACAACCACTTATAGTTGCCTTATTAAAAGCTTAAAACGTCTTTTAGTTTAAAAGTCACACAATCTTCGAAACGCATAAAAATAACTACCATTACATTATGCAATGGGTTTGTATTTGGTTTCATAATACAACTCTTTTTGAGGTTACTTTTAATGTAATTTTTGATGCTCAATGATACGGTTTAAGATAAAAATGTGTTCCGAAAGTGAAATAGTCAAGATGTTATCGTAATAATTTTGAACTATAAAATGTCAACAGTTACACGAAACTGTGGTGACATTTTTCACTGTTGACATTACTGTTTGTAGTCAATGGCCGCTCAAAGTTAAAATGTCAAACCACGTAATATATTTCCATGTTAACCAAACCAGCAGCTCAACGTTGTCATACTGAATGGTTATATTCAAAAGCCAATATAGAGCAGTTATTAATTTTTGCAATAAAACAAATTTACTTTCTTCATATGCATCGTTGAAAACAGTTATATTTTTAATGTGTAGTTTTAATTATATAGCTAGGAAATCAAAGATAATTAAAATGATGCATTACTCCACAAAGGCTTCGGAAGTGTTTCTTCTATTAGGTAAAGTCTTTGGTGGATGTATCTGAAAAACGACCATTAAAGATACCGATAAATTTTTAGTAATCATCGCATCCAAAAGGCTTTCTTGGATATTATTGTATTTATTTAGTGATATTGTATTCATAGTTTAGTGCTTGTTTATTTATTTAGTAAAAAATTTACTATTTTTATTGAAAATTATGAAAGGACTCAAATATTGTTTCGGCATATATTTCAGACAAATTATTATCCCCACTCAACTTTTTCAAATGCCAAGTTGGGAGGAATAAGTAATAGAGAGATTAAAGCAGAGGGATGAACAAGCGAGTTTTAATGCACATTACGGTATCGAATTCCAATAACATTCCACGCCAAGTAGTTTATTTCGCTATTTTGGGGCAGAAATAACTTGGCTTAATCTTCGTCAAGTGAGTTAAAACTTTTTCAATTTAAATTGAATTAATTTAACAAGAGTTAGCGTTAAATATGTAAGATTATGTTAAAAATTTATGGATTGATGTATCAACCCAATTAAATTTAATTTTGTGTGTTTCTACCCCAGAGACACTTTATAACGTTTTAATGGAAACGGTCTAAGCCCCCGTCTGATTACCATCTAAAATCGACCATTTTTTAGATAGCATCGAACCTTTAAAAAGCTACTAACTCTTCTCATAATCAAACCTGCAACTTTTGGATTCAAAGGCGACCACTATAACCACTCAGCTACCTAGCCAGCTATTATGTATAATATTAATTTGACCCCATAAGTAAGAAATGCAGACATTTACAAATCAAATCCTGGAATGAAACACAAATGTCTACAACACCTAAAAGTATATTTACACTTATACTGCATATAATACAGATAGTAAAAATTACAAACAGACGGAAAATGGTAATCGATTTTAAGGCTACGTCCACATATGGCGACTCAGTCGCCGCGACACGAACGCCGAAAAAGTGTGATACATTGAATCAAATGAAGGCGGCCACACAAGGCGACCCGCGACGTGCAATGTATCACATTTGTTTCTTTGTCGCGGCGTTTGTGTCGCGGCGACTAAGGCCGGTTCCTACGTGGGCGACAGATGCGACGCGACGAGAGCGACTGGAGCGACACCAGCGACAAGCTTGCATCGCCATAACGTTATACATTGTAAATTGTTGTCGCTCCTGTCGCCCACTAAGAACGCTAGAATGCTTATACATTTGTTTGAAATTTTGTCGCTCTCGTCGCGTCGCATCTGTCGCCCACGTAGGAACCGGCCTAAGTCGCCATGTGTGGCCGTAGCCTAACAGTACACACTGATCACCACCAGACCTAAAGCACTAATTTAACCTTTCTGAGAAAAAACTATCGTAAGCTAAATTTGATATTAAAATTCAGAATAAACCAATATTAATAGCTCGATCTTAAAGTGTCAGCTAAAAGACTATATTTACATTTTGTATTAACTGAATACATGATATTTATTTTATAATTCAGTATTAATTTTAAAATTTAATTACAACAATGTAAATATTTTATTTTATTTTACTAATTATTAATAGACCCTAACCATTTCAGGAAATATGCAAATAAGGGGTTTTAATTGACTTGTATTTTCTTAAGCTCATTATGGTTTTATCCAGGGTGAATGTATTGGTAGATTAATCATATTTATTTAATTTCCAATGTATTTTATTTGTTTATTCAAAATAGTTTTTGATTATTTAATTTGGTATATATTTTGTATCGATAAAAAGTAATAAACCCATACCTTTAACAACATGAACTCTTTTCAGCCAATTCCTATTAATGTATATCTCTTAAAATTTAATTATTTACTTTGATACAATAGCATTATGCAAGGACATTAAATAGGCCCACACTACAATACAAGAAAGATTCAGAATATTAACAAATAAGTGAATCGTGTATGCTCCTTTCATCCTCCCTATACACCGTGTATTGGAGTTTTATCTCAGATTGAAAAGCACATTCTGATATCTTTGTTTATTACAGCAAATATGGAGCTCGGAGGGAATCAATCAATATGCGCTGGATGAGTGGGAGGTTGGAGAGTTGGAGAGCTATTACGAATTTTCCCTGAGTGCCAGTCAAATATTTTATATTGACTAAACAACCATCTTTGAGTTGAATAAACGTATCAATGATTCTGATGATCATGAATTTAAATCTGACACCAATGAACATTTGAATTTAACAAAACATCAATTAGATTAATTATATACATATAAATAAACTCAATATAAATTAGATTATCGATCTATAATTATTTAGCAAATAAGTTTTTTTATTGTTTTACATGTACAGGGTTTCCAGCTTCTACATACAAGACGTTTTCCACGTTTTTAGGAGTCAAAACAAGCAATGAAGTACATGTAACACTGTCCTAACTATAGCCCTTGTCTATCTGTCTATCGATACGCTAATTAATCCATTATATCTTAGAAGTTGTTTAAGGTACAGAATACAAACTTGGCACAACTATTATGTGTATTAAGACAACATTTTACATGAATTTATAAATTTTTATAATTTTGTACGCTTTTAAAATAGCCATTATTTTAAATTTTCAAAGCTAAATCTAAAAAACTGGAAGTCTATCACATGTTAACAAAACACGAAAATGTTCTAATTTAATTACGTAAAAAAACACTAAAATTGTATTGATCAAACTAGGAATAACTCATTAACTTAAATTTCTATTTATTCAATAAAAACAATTTAAATGTGTACACCTAAGATGTCAGTGTTTTCGCAAAGAATTTTTTAGATCTCAGGAATTTTAGTATTGTTTACAATATATTACATTATTGTTACACTTTGCAACTATTGTAACGTTTAAAATAATGTAAAATTAACAGTCTTTAAAATAATAAGATTAAAAAAATTAATGATCGCCATTTTGAAACCTTTAAAGTTGTGAATGACAAAATTCATTTGCATTCATTCACTTAATAACTGTGCCAAGTTTGGCAACTCAAATCAATTAAAAGATATCCTGGATAAATTAAAAGTTACAGACAGACAGACGGAAAACGGTTCGAGATAGGAGACATGTTTCAGTATATATTGTAATTGTTGCTTGTTTTGACCTCCTCAATAACCTGGTAAAGTTTAAAGGTTGAAGCTGGCCACGATGTACAATAAATTTTACTAGAGATTGCCTCCTGATCGAAATTTGACCGATATTTTTCTAGCAGTTGTTATTACAACAGCTGTCTAATGATTCAATCAATTATCGTTTCTCAAAATATTTACATTGGAACTTTGAAAGCCAGTGGGGATTAGCCCTGGGGATTATAAAGGGATTCTGCTTATTTACAGGAATCTTTCTAACGGATTTCTCCCTAGATGCAAACAAGCTGAGAAAAGGAGGAAAAGCGACATGGCTTGCCTTAATATGTAGATTGCTGAGCCAGCAGAAAATAATCATGTGAACCTATACGAATGAACCAATTTATTTGTTTAGTGAACCATTTTATTTATTCAATGGTAAAACATGATTGGAATAAACAAGTATATAACTTATTCTTTAGGTCTGGTATTGAATTATAAGCAAAAAAATAAGCTACATTTACTTAATTAATTTTTTTTCTGACTAATATCTGTCAAATGTTTATATCAATAAGAGAATAGCATTATACATTGGGTATCACTAATATTCTCTTAAAGTAAATGCCAACACCCCAAAAATTTAGTTTGAAACTGAGTTTTTCGGATCGACTGCCTGGTAAATCAAACAGGATTGATGGCGTGGCTTGTCTAGGATAAAGCAGAGGCCCAGATAGCACAAAAACGTTATTTTCACGTGAAAATAACGTTTCTTTTTTACATTTTCACGTTAATTTCACGTGAAAAAAGGAGAAAATCACGTTATTTTCACGTAAAAATAACGTAAAATTGCACTGAATTTCACGTAAAAAAACGTGAAAAAAAGACGTGAGTAGTGGTTTTTGGCCACTTTTAAAACCGACCACGTGCCCACCGAGCACGTGACGTGGCAGCTGGCGCCAGCTGCCATGCCATGTAGCTTCCGGTGGGAGGTAGAGGGTATATATGAGATGCTGTAGTTATATGTTATGCCATATAGGTTGGGGTGGAGATGGCGATAGTGTTGGCGTTAGGGTGAAGTGAATTTGCGCATAAAGTGGGGTAGAACTAAAAGTGCGCATAAATTAAAAGTTAGTTCAAAATTGAAATTCGTCGGTGTTAACGAAACTGTAACAGTTGAACAAAAATTAAGAGTTAGTTCAAAATTGAAATTCAAACTTATAACTGGGATGTGGAAAATATGTCAAGGTCATCCAGAGTAAGTTTTTAAAAATCCTATCCAACTACCACCAGAAATAGTTCAAAGTTAAACTAGTTGGTGATAGTGGGATAATTCATCCGTGCCATGGGAGAGGTGTTTATCGTTTGAAAGTTGGCGATCGAATGAGAAGCGCCGCCTAGGGAGAGGGCTTATAAAATGGCAACCTTCCCCCACCACCCCTTCCCCCACTCCTTTAGACCAATAACCGGTCGCCGACTCTATGTGGTGAAACTGAACTAGACATGGCGGCCGCCATGGATAATTCTAACCTCAAACCTTAGTTTTGCATTGGTGAGCATGCGCCACCCCCACTCCTTTACCTTTCTTTTATATTTTTAAAACCGAACAGATGTCCGGGCAGCTGCCCCTACGGGCAGATGTTCGTTCAGGTGTTGGGGGCAGAGATGTTGAAATATTTGGGTGGAGATGGCGATAGCGTTGGCGGTCGGTTGAACTGAATTTGCGAATAAAGTAACTAGGGTTGAACTAAAAGTGCACATAAATTAAAAGTTAGTTGAAAACTGAAATTTGACGGTGTTAACAAAACTCTTAATAGTTGAACAAAATTAAAAGTTAGTTTCAAACTGAAATTCAAATTTATAAATGGGATCTGGAAAGTATGTCAAGGTCATCCAGAGTACGTTTTAAAAAATCCTACCCAACTACCACCAGAAATAGTTCTAAGTTGAACTAGTTGGTGATAGTAGGATAGGTTGAAGTAACTTTTAAATTTTATTAGTGAACATACAATTAATGTGCAACAGCAGAGTTTAAACAAGTTGAACTTTTGTGATGAATTACAGAGTTGTAAATGCAAACACCGACGACGATGAGAAGGTAAATGCAGAGTCCCCAGATGATGTATTTGAAAAGCTTGAACAAATGTAACATTTCGAGTTGGTTTTCCCGTTCCATTTCCAATCGTTTAATTTCCAATTTCAATTTATCCTCTTCCATTCTAGTTACGAAGGGAACTTCATCCATCATGATTGTGTTAGTGTTTGAAATTTTAAAACAAGTGATGTTGATAGTTCAGAAGTCGAAGACGGAATGAGAAGTGAAAGGGAGAAATGTTAGTTAAATAAAGAAGTGGTGGGGGGAAGGATGAATTACAAAGAAGTGGTGGGGGAAAGACGTTGCTCTTAATTATTACCATCAGTAGTGTCAGATGGTGCAGGAGTTAGATTTAGTAAACTGTCTTCGTCCGAACTTTCAACCTTATCACAAATAGGACAATCGTATGTTATTTCCAAATTCATTTTGATGGTTGTAAAATTATCTACAAGTTCTTGTAAAATATTAAAAATGTCTTGTAACTCTTCTTTAGAGTTTATTTCAAAACTAGAATTCATTCGGGCCAATGGAGAGTTGTTCATTGTTGGAGAGTCGGTGATGGAATGAGGATCGGCGCATAGGGAGGGGGCTTATATAATGGTGACCTTGAGCAGGCGTCTAGGGAGGGGGGTTGTCTAGGGAGGGGGCTTTTATATGGGGAACCTTGAGCTTATGATTGAATAAAACGTTTAGTTCTTCTTCTTCGTCTTTTAATTCAATTATTTGAACCGAAGTAGTTGTTTCATCTTCTTCACTTGATGAGGAAAACAATTCACCAGGATTTAAATATTGAACTACAATTCTGAACCATCGTATAGGATATTCGTCAATGACAGAAAGTAAGTTTTGAAACAATTCTTCCATCTCCTCCCTCTCAGTTATTATATGTTCAAACTTGATAAACTTTGCTTCCATGTTGTTAGTTAGAATGTTGGAAGTGAAATGATTTAAAGTTGAATTTAATATTATATAAAAATTACAACCGGTAGTGGGGGAAATCTCAAGGTCATCCAATTGAAGTTTTAAAAAAGAATGTAAAACTGAAATTACACATTTGATGGTTCTACAGGATCGGAATACCAATCTGATCTGTATTTACATCTTTTTATCATATGTGTACAAAAATCATCTTGATGAGACTTGGTGCGTTGACAATGAGCAAGATCTAGAGGGTGAAATTTGAAACATCTTTGAGGACAACATGTATGAAAATATCTTGATTTGTAAAATTTGAAAGTTCGCAATTTCGGTGGCGGTAGTTGTTTTGTTTTGCATTTGCAATAACAAGATCCGAAGAATTCACATTTAGTACAAGCTAACCCATCCACCATCATTGGTCCTAAATCTGTACATTGTTGTTCACAACAGTAACGAGGTTTGTACTTGTATTTTTGCTCTTCCATGTTGACGCTGCGGAGTCCAGTGAAAGAATAAGAGTGTATAGTGTTGAATAGCGAGTTTTATGTACTGTGAAAAGTGGTGGGGGTAATTTCAAGGTCATCCAAATGGAGTTTTAAAAAATTATACCTTACTAATGTAAGGAATGTTGATACTTAAGAAGTTTGTTTCTCTTTGTTTTCTTCAGACTTTT
Organism: Neoaliturus tenellus; assembly: GCA_030545055.2. Lineage (NCBI taxonomy): Eukaryota > Metazoa > Arthropoda > Insecta > Hemiptera > Cicadellidae > Neoaliturus > Neoaliturus tenellus. The sequence continues at coordinate 101,707,681 of CM061533.1, forward strand.
TATCTTTCTCAGCTTTAGCCATAGCAACTAGTTCTTCTATTGATAGCGGATGTACTTCAGGAAATTTCAAAATTAATTTAGCTTGGTATCCTTCTTTAGCTAATACATCTAAATTTGTAGTCATTTGTTCAACAGTGTTGTAATCTTTTCCATAGATTTTTCCATCAAGTTGAATCATCATTCTGTACAACATTTTCTTGAATAGGTCTTGTCGTGGTGATAGCTGAGAAGCAAATGATTATTTATTCAAGTATCACATTCTTTTTATTAACTCACATTCAACACGTGATTCTTTAATTGTAGTTTTGTTTGTCAAAAGTTATTCAACATTGGTAATATTTTTGGAACTTGATGTTATGTTGACCAGTAGGCGATGAAGAAGTTGTAGGTTGTGTAGAAATAAATATTTCATCATCGCAATATTTTGTTTTAGTGAACATCCTTGTATTAGTAGCACTAACATCAACAGTTAAGTGATAACCACCGGTAAGTAAAACTCGCATTTCGTTGGTTAAATCTTCGAGTTGTTCAAAAGTTGTAATGGTGTTGGTATCATAAGATGCACACTTGACTTTGAGAGACATCTTTTAGTTTTTATATTAAGCAATAGAGTGAGCGAGATGTGTACGGTACGAAAGGTAGTCGTAGACTGATGAACTTTACAAGTAGATTTCCGCTTTTATCATCACACAAAACTGGGTCAAGGTCATTCCGTGGAATCTTTAAAAAAGCAACATATTGTAATGTACAAAAACATTACAATATGTTGCTTTTTATTTTTGTTTTGTTTTATATCATATTTATTGAGAAAAAATTACAAACAAATATTTACAATGTTATGTACAAACTAATCAATAGTAGGTGTTACATGAATTGTAAGTTCAGTAGAGTTGTTTCCACTTGGTCCGTGCGAAACCAAATAGAGTGCGCCGGGTTGAACTACACGAAGATCTTCATTTTGAAGAAGTTGTACGAAACGTGTAGTTAGGAAGATTTGAAACTTTGGTTCGTCACCAACTGTATACGGTGCCTCGCTCAATGTGCAATTAATAGCATCACCCACTGAAGTTTCCATTTTCTTGATCGTATGAATGATGTAATGTTTTTCTTCTTTTAGTTCAGAACATTTCTTCGTAGGTAGAATTGATGATTTAGAATGAGCGTTGAACTGATCGACCAAATTTTGAAGTAAGTTCTGCGATGCCATCTTGATGTTATTGTTAATTTTCTTGTTAATAAGAATGTCCGTCGGAGATGTTGTCTCTTCGGAGGTTCGAGTAATACTCATGCTGCGTCATGGTAGCGCTTTCACTTTTATAATCGACACTACCCCCACCACTTTGTTGAAGGAAATTATTCAAGCGGTAGGCATTCTTTAAAGCGCACTGCGACCTTCGATGTTTCAAACTTTTTGATGAAATACAAAGTTCGTTGAAGTAGCATTGGAAATTTTTATCAATTATTGCATTAATCACTTCGTTGCTTGTAAATGATTGTATCCAATTTGCTTTTTCCAATCCTCTTGTGTAGATAATTTTCAACTCTTTGCAATAATGATTCATAATGTGCGGCATCATGTTATAATTAATGAAACCTTCATCCCATCTTAAGTTGTGAAAATGTTTGTTCAACCATTTGTTTGTAACTTTCGCTTTAGTTGTTAGTCTATTAAATGGTACTGAAGGTTTGAACAAATAATGATAAACTACTGATGTGTTCATGTCCAAGATTACTAATTCTTTAATAATAAAATTACCATCATTTCCTCGGAAAGCTTGAAATTCAATTATACCTTTTTTAACTTCCATTATGTGTGGCGCATTAGAAAACGAAACCCGTTTATTCATGATGAAGTCTTATTAACAACAAACTTAAAAATTGAATTAGCCGACGTTTATAACAAACGGGATTGTTCTTCTTCTTTCACTTCTTGTGCCACTTTATCAATATTAAAATTGGTGTGATGGTTGTTTAATTGTCTCCACATTTCAACTTCTTGAGGTATTCTATTAAAGATTGAAGTATCCACGGGACTGTATAAAATTGGAACAAAAGGTTGTTTGTCCAATGTATCGATTAGATAGTCTTTAATTATTGCACTTGAAAATATTAGTTGTTTCAAATATCTGGTGACGGGACCGGTAGTACAACTTAAAGTGTAAAATTCTTCTTTAGTGAAATATAATTTAACATTGTGTGTAGTTAAATCCCTGAAGCGAACAATTTTTCCTCCACGATGTTTTATTATATCAACTTCAATATTTGATTCCAATAAACTTAATCTTGTTCTTCTTCCAAATGTGTTGTTACTTAAATAGCACTCCAAAAGATGTAAATGTTTCATGAGAGATTCCCAAGTAGTTTCACTGAAAGTAACCATTTTGTTTCCATGATTTAAAATAACAATTGGTGAATAATCCATTGATTTTAAAATTCCAACTGATATACTTTTTGTCATGCATGAAGAAATTGGGTATATAATCCGAAGAAATACTTCTGTTAAAATATTAGTTGTAATGTTAACTTCAACCTTCTTCCTTTTTACTTCTTTTTCAGCTTCTTCTTCTCTCTTCTTATGTTTGTTGAATTTTAGGAACTCGTCCATTTCTCGTTCAACTTGTTTTTCTATATCTGAACTATTATCATCCATTAGAGGTGTATTTTATTCTCCGTTAGTAGAATTCATCTTGCGAATGATGTTTCCCATACGACGGTTGAAGATAGAATGAAGTTTCCACTAATTATTTTCTCGCTTTTATATTTTTCGTAAAATCCTTGAAATTTATACAATTACATAATTGTTTGTTTTCAACTTGTCTTTCACAAATGAAATTCTAACCTTAAAAATTGACGCAGATAATTCTAACCTCAAAAATTTGCAGTTGTTGTACAATTCTTCTTAAAGTACATTCTTCACAATTCCGGTCAGCGGTGTGTAAGTAACTATTTTATCATGTAGAATTAGACAGTATGCCGAAGTTCCATCCGCTACTGGTTCTTCAAATTCCATTTCAATTTTTATATCCAAACTTGATGATTTTACCGATTCATTTTGTTTTGAACAATCGATTACAATTATTGGAGCCTTGGAATAATACTGGTCAGGTGATAATAGTGGTGTATTAGTCTTTCCATAATATAACGATTGAAATCTTGCATACATATCGTATAAAATGGAAAAACGTTTTTTGCTGAACATGACATTCAAATTGTCATACGGAAAAAATTGAGAGTTTAAAAAAACTTTACAATTCTTTATTTTACAGTGATCAAATTGACCAGCATTTGCAGTGATAACATCTTTTCGCTTAGTTTGAAAACCGAGTATTATGTACCTTGCTCGTTCCAAGTAAGTTGATGTCTTGACGGTCCATGTTTGTCGTTCTGTCTGAGGTAGTGTAGGGTATTCATGAAATTCCCAACTTCGGAATGGCATCACAATATCACGGTCAGATTTCAACTTTCTCAATAATAGGATTCTATGTTCATCGGCCAATCTTACATGAGGTACTCTCCAAACAACTTTATCCAACTGTAGTTGCCATTCCAGTTTATCTTCCGTAGTTGCAGGGTCTGCAAGTATCAAGTCCTTATTAGTTGAAAATCTAAGTAATACTAATTCTTGTTTGACATTTATTATTACCCGTTTGTAATCTTCAGCGAATCCCAAAAGCAATCGTAAAGGTACATGAAAATCAAAGTGACCGTTGGAAGCTGGTGTTATAGTGTCTTTATCAGGGGCAACCCATCCGGCGGTGACTATTGAATTCTTCTCATGCGGCGTTAATGATGTTAATCCTTTCAATGTCGTTGTTAAACCAACCTTTTTTGTTGAATCAACTGTCACCCCTGATATTTCATATCTTATTTCATCAAAAAGATATGCCATTGGGTTATTTATAAAAGGAACTGTTGAAGCACTTTTTCCATTCAATTTTAATACCCGTCCTTCGATGTACAAGTAACTTTCACACGGTAAAGTATAAATATCTTGTTGTTGAATGGGAATCCTTATTTCATCGTTATTGTTTAATTTTGATGAAGTGTAAGGGTTGTGCGTGTGATATTCCTTCTCCCATAGTGTTTCGTCGAACGTTGGTCCTTGAGATATATCCAGGATATCCATCGCTGTTAAGTTTCAATCCAATCTTCTGTAGAAAACGAATGTTGTCCGATGTTAACTCTTCCAATGTCGAGGAGCTACTGAGCTCCCGACTCTTCCGTTGCGGTTTAAATGATAATCCCATGTTGACTTTTATGTTGCTGCTCTGATGTGTATCCGTATAGTAATTGTTTCTCCTCTAAAGTCAACACTATGACCGTCTTGATCCAATATGTTTAGTACGATGTCTGAAATGAAACTGGTGTTTAACGGTAGGTATATCAAGTTTTGTGGCTTCTCAACAATTTTAAAACCGGGAGCTACTATTGGATAAAATGTATGTAAAATATGTTGATTAACTCCATCTCTATACGATCCGTGTATAATGTTGCACGTGACATCGATACTATTTACTTTCAATATTGTTACAGTTGAATCACCTGAATGAGTAGTTCCAGGAGTTAAGATTTTCTTTTTGGTATCTGTAAATCCAAGTAAACTGCCAATAGAGTTTTCCAAGCCAACATCAATATAATATTTCGAAGTTATTTCTGCTTTTAAAGTATTGTTGTTTCCTTTAACGGTGATATTGTCTTCTCCGAGTTGTTTCTGTAATAATTGGTTTATGTCATCAATTTCATATGCTCCAGTAGGAAATGTAATTATTTTCAATTCTGAGTATTTTCCTGCAGCATCCTTAGTTTCATAATAATGTAGTAAATTGTTTTTTCCTTCTGTAACATTAGGAATTGAATTGTAGGTAGTCAAATCAAGTAATGCCGCTTCCCATAATCTTTCCTTGGATAGACGCAATGCTGGGAACAGCGTACTTTTCAATGTGGATGAATTTCCACTCAGTGACACTGTATACGATGACATCTTAAAGCTACTGACACTCTTCGCTAGAAACTCCAAACATAAATGCCCACATATTTCAGTATTGTTAGGTTGTTCTCTTTTGTAATTGTAAAAAATGTTTTTGGAGTTTCGAAAATAATGTTGCAGTTCTTTTGGCGGTGGTAGATTGCCAAAACTGTCAAAGTAGTAAACGGTTTGTCCGAGTTTTTTATAGCATACCCAATGAGTGCCTGGACCATAGGTGGAATCCAAATTTACTATTCCAGTTTCATTTTTCCATATTTTAGTTGGTAATGCATCTTTCATAAAAACTCCTCGAAAGAATGGTGTTTTCAAACATTTTACATAATCATTTAACTGATGATTTGTTAAGGCTTTATTTGGAATTATCAATTGATTCTTCTTATTTAGTACACACGGTATGGTCTTAGGTATAAACCTGCTCCGTTTTTTACCATTTCCCAAACAGAAGTTTTCTTTACACTTGCCTTATGAGTTCTACGACGTCCTTTTTTAATGTTTCCACCTCTTTTGGGAGCGCCTCTCTTTGCAGGTCTTCCTCTGCGACGTCTTCCACCACCTAACTTTGCTTTTGTCTTCATGGCTGTAGTTACTGCCCAAGCTGCTGCTTTTTCTGCAATATTTGCGTCACTTGATTTTACTCTTTGCCAAGCTTTTTCCGCTAGAATTTTATCTGCTATTGATCTATTTGTTGAATCTTTATACTTTGAATATGCTATATCGTGTTTTTTGCAAGCTTGATCTAATTTATTAATTCCAGAATCTCCTCTTGCTAAACGTTTTGCCAACTTAGTTCCAGGTCCACAATATTGATAACCTCCGGGCAGATGTAATTCGTATGGTAAAGCGTCTATCGTTCGATTTACAACAGCACCAACTGGAATCCGTCTGAGCAGGGATAATGCAGCTGATGTTATACCACGTCCTCTCTTGCCACTGTCTTGACGATGACTGAGCGATACGGTCTTCATTATGTTGTCTTATATAACTGGTGTGTTTACTCCACGAGATACTTTACATAAATGAATAACTTGTGCAAAATCTTTTATATTTAAAGACTTAGTTATTCAAATTAATTATATACTGATTTATAATTCTATTTCTAATCCAAGCTTCTCGTTTATCGGGTTGAATCATCACATGATTCGTTGTACTAGCTATATGATTGTGGGTATCAATAAGTAAATTACTCACTATTCTTATTAAACAATCTAAAGTTACAGCATCTTTCGGATGTTGAGGATCTTGTAACTGCATAATACGTTTATCATTACACGTGTAAGCGGTTGAATCACTTTTTGATGTTGTTATGACTTGTCCAATAGTAGCAGCATCATTTGAATCTTCACCTGGTAAAATATTAATTATTTTCTTCATCTTTGCATCATATTTGGTCCCAAAGTGTTTATCCCAAGTTATTGTTTGTCTCAATGTAACACAATCATCATCTTCATAACCAGGATAAATATTTTTTATTCTTCTATTACGACCATCGTATGTACCTAATCTACCACCACTTGCAATTAATGTTTGTACCATAAGAGGTACATCTGAATCTTTTATACCAAATCTTCCATTTGTTATTGTTTTATGTCCTGCATCCCATTCATCATTATTTCCTTGCATTAAATCAAACTTTTTATTTCCATGTATAAATTTATCTTCCCGCTTTAACACGGCATCTTCATGTTTTACAAAATTTGATGTTTCTTTTTTTAATTCTTTGGATAATTGCTCCATAGTAACAGCATCTTTTGGTTGAGAACCAAACTTTACATTTGTCAAAGTTTTTCCATGACAATCGATTCCATCAGAATCTTGTAAAATACAGTTGTCCTTGATGTATTTTAGGTTTACAGCATCACCGTCTTCTTTTGGGTATCCAATGTCATTTATAATAAATTTATAAAAAGAAAATCCATGTTCAGTTTTTTCAGGTATTATAGAATGTAAATATTCTTTATTAACTGAATCTTTATCATTTTTTGGGATTTCCCACGTTGGTTATTCTATAATTTCCAGCATTATACGTTTGTCCATCTTTTAAGTTATTACCCCATTGCAATTTTAAATATTTGAAAGTTCAGATGATAAGTACTCTTTAGTAATTGCATCAGAACCTTCAGTTGGTTTACCAACATTAATTAATCTATGTGATTTAACATCGTAAGTATTCTTATGTAATTTTAATGATGTTGAAGTAGCTTCTTTTACTGTCTTCAAATTTGCTCCATCAGTATCTTCTTCTGGATCTTTAACTAGTTTTAAACGTTTATTACTTATGCTATAGTCACTTTCAGGTGTTTGCGGTAATCCACTTCTTTTTTTGTCTTCTCCAACTTGCACTCCTAAAGCGGAGTACCGTCCGAACTTGTCGACGCTCATGTTAGAACTGATACGTCTTACGCTTGCACCTCTTTATATCCACGGACAATTATACGACTATACCGCGATTCCTAAGTTCATCAACTAGAGCCACCCATTCATTATTCCAACCCGTATGACCGGCTTCCATGGCTTCATGCAATAGTCTCATTCGGTCAACCAATTTATTGATGTCGTTGTAGTAAATCACATTTGTATTGTATAGATTTTTCATCAATCCTTTACCAGAGGTTGAAGTATCTCCTTTACTCTTTTTACCATGTTGTTCAAGAAGTGATAAATCCATAAGTGATAAAGATTTTCTTTTCAGTGGTTGTCTCACCGCTGGTGCAGTACGTAATGTTGGCAATTTTCGTGGAGTAAACAACTTTTTTATAACGATGTTATATTTTGTTGCACGTGAACGATTAATCATTGCATCCTTTAAGTAGTTTCTTTTATGAGCGTTAGTATTTTGTAGAATCTCTTTAAAAACACTTAAATCTTTGGATGAATATCTTAGTGGTATGTTTTTAAAAATTAATTCATATAATCCTTTTGTTCCTTTATATCTATGCTTACCAATAATGAAGTAATCGTCTTGAGTTATTTCAAGCTTTGAATCACCAATCTTCAATTCATTCCCATCAATTCTTGCTCCGTATACGTGTGATCTACTCAAATTTGGGTTTGATTTCATGTCATGTAGCATTTTCATTATATATTTTCTTCCAAGAGGTACATGTTGTAATATATCGCTACTCAATTGAGTTAAATTTGAAATAGATTGTTCAGCTTCAGGTATTGGCTGTTCTTCTTCCTTTTCAACAATTGGTTCTTCTTCTTCTTTTGTTTCTTCTTGCTCACTAGCACTTGTATATGAATCATCATCTTCTTCTTTTTTTAATGCTTGTACTTCTTGTTTAGAAACTGGTAGTAAAACATCTCCTTCATAACGAGGTTTACCAATAGTTTCTGATATATGTTTTAAAGGTTCCGTAATAGGTTTAAATGTAGTCTCTAAAAATTCTTCTCTTTCACTTAAACCCATCCTCAATGCACGATTCTTCATCCTAATAGAATCACTGAGTGATTTTATTTCTTTCAATAGTTTTTCTTGATTCACCATGTTTACACTGTGAAGTTCAACGTGTAACTAGATGTAGCATTGGTAGTTCAACGCATAAATACAAATTTATCCAACCCTATACGATATCTACCATTTTTATTATCTTCTTCCTTCATAATAACGAGAAAGCTATATTTCTCATTCCATGCTTTGCCACACATCTCTTTAAATTTTTCAAATGGCATATCTGCATTTACATTATCATTATATACAGAGTGAATCTCGTAAGGTGTCCTAAATGGATTACAGACAAACGCTTTGCCCTACATCCTTCAAACAAAATTATTTCCCACTAAATTGACCCCAAGGAATAGTTTTAAAATATTTTTAACGTTGTATAAATACAGGGTGTCCCAAAAACTGGGGGTCACATGTTCGAATCTTGGAAATTTCAAATACAAACATAAGTCATATTATACATCATTAGAAAGGTATATTTAATAGAAACATTTTGGTGAAAACAGAATTTAGTTATCTTTATTCGTTTCAAAATGGCGTCCATTTTTGTAGCCAAAATCAAAATTTACGGAATACCCTGTAATTCTTTTATTATTAATCATAAATGACTTCTGATTCAAAATACTTATTTGAAATAAGCTAAGCTTTACAATGATATGCCACAAGATCATACTTATTTAAAAATTAAAATTTCCAAAATTTTATATTTTTGAAAATGTTTACTTAAACAAAACTCAAAAATTTCAAATGCTAACCCATGTCATTTTGTTTATCATCTTAAAGCTCTCGTTGAACTAAGCAACTTTGTAATTTACACTAATGCCGTATCTCATTTGGTTTTGTAGTAATAGCCTAAAAATGTCATTTTCCCTTATGATTTGCATGTTAATTAATCAGGACATGATAGTATGGCAGTCCTTCTTCAATTGTTGCCATACCATTAAATTAACATGCAAGTTATATGGGGAAATAACGTTTTTCCGTTATTACTACAAAACTAAAAGAGATACGGCATTAGTGTAAATTACAAAGTTGCTCAGTTCAACGAGAGCTTTAAGATGATATACAAAATGACATGGGTTAGCATTTGAAATTTTTGATATTTGTTTATGTAAACATTTTCAAAAATATTAAATTTTGGAAATTTTAGTTTTTAAATAAATGTGATATTATGGCATATCATTGTAAAGCTTAGCTTATTTCAAATAAGTATTTTGAATCAGAAGTCATTTATAATTAATAATAAAAGAATTACAGGGTATTCCGTAAATTTTGATTTTGGCTATAAAAATGGACGCCATTTTGAAATGAATAAAAATAACTAAATTCTGTTTTCACCAAAATGTTTCTATTAAATAGACCTTTCTAATGATGTATAATATGACATATGTTTGTATTTGAAATTTCCAAGATTCGAACCTGTGACCCCCAGTTTTTGGTACACCCTGTATTTATACAACGTTAAAAATATTTTAAAATTATTCCTTGGGGTCAATTTAGTGGGAAATAATTTTGTTTGAAGGTTGTAGGGCAAAGCGTTTGTCTGTAATCCATTTAGGACACCTTATGAGATTCACCCTGTATATGCTTTAAATTTGTTTCATCTTGCTTGAAGATGATCAACATATTTGCATTGTCTCTTATAAGTTGTTTTGGAATTTTACTGTATGTTTGACCAATGTAAATGCTATCAATATTATGATGTCTTGCCATAGCAAAATAATTCCTTATTGTGTCATGATTTTCACAAGAAACATCGTCAAATATAAAAATAGAAAATGGTTTTGCTTCATTTGGTTGAATAATTGTTTCACTGGCATTAAACTTGTAAAAATTTACTTCAGGTACACTTGCAAGTACTTTATCCAATAATTGATATTTTGGTTGTTGCAATGATTTTGAAAAAATGTATATATTGTTAAAACGCAATCCTTTAGGATTAGTTATAAGGTTAAAAACAACATTAGTTTTTCTACAATTTGAAGGACCAGTTATTAGACATCTTATCGTATTTGGTAGTAATTCACCATGTTTTCCATGATTTAACTTATCATTGTCAACTGTCAATTCATCAATGTTATTGATATTAAATCGATCTTTTTGTTGTACAATCTCCATCTTGTATAAAGGTTAAACACACAATGAGCTATTAAACAACTATACTAAGTCTTTTGAAGGAATCCAAGAGTCTTCACTTTTATCAAACCCTAACCACCGGACTTTAACCATATCCTTTTTCCTTTGTAAAATCTTCTCGACAAGATATACATCACCGACTGTTGATTTCAACAATTCGTGTCCGTAAAATCCACCTTGAAGTAATTCACCCTTGTTATCCTTTAATAAATAGGTTTCAGGTATAGTTGGTTGCACTTTATAAATTGTAAATACTTCATTAGTCCAATTTGGTAGATATCTTTTACTAAATACACCTTTGTATTTGCTTATACGAACTTTATCGTTGACCTTGAACTTCTTTGGTTGCAATTTTTCCAATTTCGGTGTTGTATTATTTTTAATGCGTTGTAATACAATTTTGGCATTAGCACTATTTACCTGGATAGGTTTCATTCCAATGGTACGATGATATTTGTTGTTATACTCTTTTATAAGTTGTGGTAATATGTCATACCACACGTATGATCCTCGTTTTGAAAATTGTTTATACATCGCACCTTTTAATGTTCTATTGAATCTTTCAATTATTGAAGCTTTAACTTCAGAATTTGTAGAATAATGATTTATTTGATATTTCTTCATCAAAGCTCCAAAGTCTTTATTAAAATATTCTTTTCCATCATCGGTCTGTAGATGTTTAATTTTAAATTTATTTCTTTGTATTGTGGTTTCCATAGCTTTTGTAACACTTTTACCAGTCTTATCCTTCAATGGTAAAGCGTCAGCTATTTTAGTAAAACAGACTATAATTGTTAAAATATATTTAAATCCTTTGTTTAATTTACTGTGCGGTATCATTTCAATGAGATCAGCTTGATAAAGATCATTCATTCCTTTAATGATTGTACTTCTTCTTGGAAATCTTCTTCTTGCTGGTTTATGTAGTTCATTTACAATCTTGTCCTTCACACTTTCCATCTTCAGATGTTGCTTGTACACCGCATGTAAAAATACTGATCCATAGAATAGTTTATTCTCATTTATATAGTTTGAATATAGGTCAAGGCCATTTCATATTAGTGTAAAAAAGAGGGAACATGGCATTGGGCTTGCCATGTCCCCTCTTCTTTACGGAAAGGAAAAAGGAAGAAGGTAGAGGACGAAGAATAGGTTTACTGGTCGATAGGGTTTAGAGAGTAGTGGGCGAATGGTAAAGTATTAATTTTATCTTCTAAAATATGGCGCTTGTCATCTTTGTAGCTTAATGCCCACTTTGTTTGTTTGACACTAAAAAGTTGATGATTATAACTTCTAATAGTGTTAAACGTTGCAGTTGTTTCAACATTTTCAAACAAACATCTTTTATAATGTTCAAACTGTACGTTCTTCTTAAGAAAAGAAGTTTTTATTCCTTTGGCCTTCTTCGTGACTTGATGTTCGTTCCTCTCGTTTATGTACAGTTGAAACGAATACAGTTTGGACATTAATGCTACAATTTCCATCATTGGCACACCATTCGTTTCATCTTTAAATTTTCCCAATACTTTCTTGTTTCTGTCATAGTCGTAATTTGGATGATCCTTAGGATAATCGGAAAAGTCGAAATCATCTTTATATATAAAGGTGCGTAGATCTTCATACATGTCATTTGTTTTAATCCAGTAAATTAGTGCATCCGTATCCATATATGCAATACCAATGTTCTCTCTTCCATAATAGTTAAACATCTTCTTATAATGAAACTCATACATATGTGTTTTTGAAATATCCAAGATTGACATTCCAAGATACAAAGGACGATCCATTTCAACTGACTTCTTGTTCATGGAAATAACAACTAGATTTTCATTAATAATTACAGATGAACCAAAGTTTGGTTGTTGCACCAATTTCTGTAATTTTACTGTATCAGTTACCAATTTGATATCTTTATGTTTCCTTTTGTTTTCCAAAGTCTTGCAAAATATTGCGTTATTCATTAATTTGAAAAAATCTTTTTGAAAACTTGATGTAGCGGCAGCTCTTCTTCTTGTGTTGTTGTCGATGTAAGGTTTTAACCAACAAGATTGAGAAAATTGTTGTACTCGATTAATTTTTGTAATTCTTAATCCTAAGTCTAAAGCTTGTTGTATCATCCAGTAGTGTCCAACATATCGAGACTTGTCGGTTAAAGTAATCATTAATTTTGGCCATCTTCCAGTAGGGGAAATTTCAGTCTTCGGAAGAAGTGGTAAATCATAATGTTGATCGTGAATATGTTCAGGATATTCAAAATCGACATCAAAAATGTAACCAGTTTCACCATGCTTCGGTATATCCATTATGTTTCCAATCGATTCTGGGTCTATCCATTTAAAATTATTATATGGAAGGGGATTTGACATTGCCCATCCGTATAAGTTATTTGCATCGAAATAACCCAGGAATGTTGTTGGTTTTGATGCATCATAATCGGGCAGATACTTGTTGTTTGCCTTGAAGTGTCGTGTAACACTTTGCGTCAATCCCCCTCGAACTCCTGACTCTAACATCATAACCATATCTATATCAGTAAGAAGTTGAATTTCACAATTTGTTTCTTTTAACATAGCTTGCCATGCTAATCCAGGTGACGTGTACGAATGAAGAGGGTCCAATCCATATGCTGCAAAATACGTATTTCTAAATTCTTCCATTATATCACATAATAAAGTTACATCTAATTTAACATAAAAATCTGAATATTCTCCCAATGTTGTAAATCCTAATTCATTCCATACTTTACATGCATGATCATAATCCTCTTGAGATATGTCCATGTCGTATAGTTTACTTTTGAATTCTTCTTTTGGCGGAAGTGATGTTTCATTAAATTTTTCTAAACTGTCTATATAATCATATGGGAAAACACCTTTCCGAAGTACGAGATCCAGTTTGTCGTTACTTACAATCTTCTTTGTTTCAATAAAATCTTGTTTCCTTAAATTTTCAGAAAGTTTAGACAAACTCGATGGCATAAATCGGTAGGAGTCTAAGAATCTTAATTTGACATTTCCAACTGTTTTAGAGAAACTAATAAATTTTTCTGAAGTTTCAGCCAACACATCTATTGAACCATTGTCTCTTCCTAATTCAGGTATTATAAAATGAGCATCATACCCACTGAGGTTATGCAGAACCACAGGAATAAATAGTGGTAAACGATAGCTCAAATTGCATTTATTACAAGCAGCACCCCTGTAATAACCTGTAAGGTGGTCATGATCTTTAACTTTATAATTGTCAATGGTAAATTTATTTTTACATAAGAAACAGTGAGTTGCATTTTCATGTTGAATTTCCTCTTCTTCCTCCATCGGTTTCATTGGTACGATATTCGTATATAATCTTTGTACATTTTCAGCTATTAAATATCAATAGTCAAGAAATATTGTTTCCACATTTTCACCACGATATACTAAAGGTTCTGAAGTTAATCCTTATTGGTTTAAATGTTCTTCTGATAATGTTGATTTAACCATTAAACAAAAACTATTTGGTTTGTGCATTTGATATTTGACACTTTTTCTGGGCTTCACAATTTTCATCTTCTATAGGAATTAGTGTTGATTCAAAATCCGCATATACAACTATAGGGATACGGTATTGATGATGAACCTTTTCAAATGTAACAAATGCTCTGTTTTCCGAAGGTAAATTAATCTTTGCTTCATAATTATTGTTACATATTATTTTGTGCTCTTGTAACCATTCTCTTCCTTGTCTTCCTTCTCGTTTACAATTAAAACATCTCTTGCAAATTATCTTTCTGTGTCGATCTTTAGAAAGCTGCTTGTTAACAAGAGAGTCGAATTTCTTTATGTACACATAGTGAGACACATATCCTCGCGTTAGTAGTAGTAAATCCGTATGATCTGGTAGCTCTTCTTTTACGACACGTAAAGGAAACACTTTGTTTGAACTATCTAATGCAAAAACATTGATAGATGTACCAGGATTTTTCTTCTCAAATTTTGATATATCTTTCAGTGATACAGGGTAAGTAATTCCTTGAAAATTCTACCTATGTCTTTGATTTTCATAGTGTTGGTTAGGTTTATCGAAATGATTTGGTACAAACTTAGATGTCATCGCATATCTAAAACATTCATTATCTTGATTTTTCACATTAATACATGATCTTGTATCCTTAATTCTTTTGGGCAAAGGAATGTAACTAGATCCCATTAGTCCATATCCATGTTTGTGAACTCTTATATCTAATACTTCAATACTTGTAAGACTCCATCCGGATCCTCTTCCTTCATGTTCCTGAATTTTTGTTAATATTTCTTCTATACAGTTCTCTACTATTAAATCAATGTTTGAACTTTCTATAATGGTTCGGTTTTTTGTTATGAATCCTCTTGGTGATAATTCTTCTTGTACATTTATAAACATAGCTTCTAGTAGTAAACCAAATTTAAGAAAGTTTAATCTTTTCAATTCTTCTTTTAAAGTTTTACTTATGATTGGTTTTGCTTCTCTAATAAATTCTTTTAGCTTCAAGTTTTCATTTTGAATCTTATGATGCATTACTACTTTACCGGGTAATGCAAATACTTGTAGATTCGGTAAAGTAGTTGAAGATGTTGCTGTTATTTCATCTTGTTCATCTTGTTCTTCTTGTTCTTCTTGTTGTTCTTGTTCTTGTTCTTGTTGTTCTTATTTTTCTTCTGGGTTGTTGTGAATTAGTTCTTTATGACAGTCTAATAGAATTTCATCGTGAAACGATTCCGAACATTTATCGCAACTATACATGTTGAGATGTTTACTCTTCGAAATTTCGCCAAGAAATGAAATGGGCTCTCACGTTCCTCCTTTTATAACGGTTCCCCCACCACTATTTCATCTTCTTCACTATCCAAGGAAATCAAACGTTTTAAACAAAAATATTAACCTTCTACAAACTAATTGTTCATTTATGTTCTTTATTCCCATTGGAGTTTTAGTATATACTTCTTCTTATTCAAACTTTAACGAACTTTCCCCCACCCAACTAATTTTAGTTACTTTTAAAACCAAACACCCGCCCTCCAAACATCTGTTAGGACAGATGTTATGGGACAGATGTTGAAAGAACAAATGTTGGGGTGGAAATGGCTAGAGCACAGGCACTTGGTTGAACTAAATTTGCGCATAAATTAACTAAGGTTGAACTAAAAAGTTCGCATAAATTAAAAGTTATTTCAAAACTAAAATTCAACAGTGTTAACCAAACTCGAACAGTCGAACAAATAGGTCAAGGTAATCCAATATTAACGCGAGAACGAGGAATAGAGCACTAAGTGGCATGTTAGTCCATTACCACAAGTGATCTATTCCTCGCTCTCTATTCTACATCTACTTTTTTGGGTTTACTTATTTATATCAAAATATTCAAATTTTACTATGTAGAATGTCCATTCTTGCTCTTCAACTCTTCGATTGTTTTTAGCAATTGTAACAAATATTCGTTAGTTTTCACCAAAGTTTTTATTTTGCTACATCCAATTTCAATAGAAGGTATTATACGTTGTAATTTTATAAGTTCAATCTTTTCTTTCTTGCGAATTTCTCTCTTTATTATGTTGTTCCTTATTTTTGCTGAAGATTTAAACTCCATGTTGTTTCTGCTAAAGCCACAATAATAAAAGTCTCTTCAAACAACCTGCATTTATACACATTCCCCCACCATTTTATAATCCCCACTCCTTTCCCCCTTCTTTATAGGATTTGAAAGGGTGTAGGGTGGGGGAAGGGTAATTTTGTTATTACACTAGTTGTGCAAGAAAATAGCCGCCAGTGTCTACACCTTGTTTGTAGCACTCCATCATAGATTGTGCCCACTGCCACATGCGGTATCTGTCATTTGGTGTGACAAGGAAAGAATGACTATCACCATACAATATAAAAGAGTCAATTCGTACATAACATCCTGAGTCCAACCATTTATTAGCTTCAGCCATAAACTTTTCTATTGTATCAAATGGAAATTGTGGATCAATTGCTATAACTTTACGTTCTTCACTAAGTTCAACAGTATAATCATCATCGTCCTCATCATCTTCACTTTCACTGTTGTTACTTAAAGTGTCTTCAGATTGTTCAAAAACATCTGAGATTTCGGAAGAATTCAAATTTTCATTCAGATGAGGAGGCATTTTGAAGCAAGAAATATTGTAAACAGCAGAGACGAAACGACAAGAGCGGCGTGTAGAAGAAAAATGAAGGAGTGACCAACGCTCGCTCCGCTTTTATAATAGTATGCAAATGAGGGGTAGGAGCTGACCGTGACCAGTCATCAACCCAAAGGAGTGGGGGGGGGAAGTACTTTTCTTACTACTCGGATGGAAGTAGGTTAGTAGGTCACGAGACTTTGAGTGTTAAAAAATAATGGGGGAGAAACACAACGCTATAACGCATTGTGTTTCTCCCCCATTATTTTTTAAGCAACAATTTGAAAAAAAAAACTATGTGAATTTACTTTCTACGCCCCCACCTTGTAATACCATCCACTTTGTGTCTGAGGAGATAGTCTTTAGAGTCTAACTCATAAACGGATTTCTCTTTGCGCAAGGATTCAATTACTTTAATATTATATTTTTCGCCGTTACAACTTGCCAAAATGTGTTCGTTGTCAATAACACTTTCAAAAAAATAAACACAACCTCTCTTAAGTCTAATTTTTTCCACACCAATAATTTTGGATTGGTATTCAATAGTGGGGGTTTCTGTCAGTTGTGGTTCAGAAAGGTGTTTCACGACATGTACACGGCAAAAACTTTCGTTTTTAACACATTTCCTCCCACAAGCTGATCCTTTCTTAATTCCCCTAGTGAGCACTTCAGGGCAAGTAGTGGGACGGCTAAACGCCCTACGACGCTCTTCTTGTAATAATTGAAATTGCTCTGAAGGAGCAGGCTTAGGAGCAGGTTTGGGAGTAGGCTTAGTGGATTTAGTTTTATGATAGGTGTGGTCTTCATGCATAGCAAGTGGTGGGGTAGGAGGCAATAGTGACAGTGGAATGTCAGGTGTACTAAGACGATGAAGCAAAGTTTCAAATGAAGGGGTATTAGGACGGGGAGCTGGCTTCTGTGGTGGCGGCATGATTGTTGATGGCGGTACGGAGTCGTTTGAAAGCGAAGTAGAAGGCGAAGGCGGTGAAAAAATGCTTCGAAGTTTAGAAGTCTTGGTAGGCGGAAGAATAGTGCCAGAAGTTGAAGGTTGGGATCCAAGTTGCTTCTTGTACCAGTCAGGAGGATTTTTCAGACGAAGAGTTTTCTTAGGTGCAGTAACAGCCGTAGTAGAAGTTGAAGTAGAAGTAGAAGTTGTAGTTGGCAGAGATGACATGGTTGTGGCTCCAAGTTCGCAGCGTAACGCCTGGAATCAGAATGAAATGTTAGCCACAGTCGGTGCGTCTTTTATAACAATATGCAAATAGAGGGGTAGCAGCTGGCCGAGACTGATTATTGACCTGGGAGGTGGGAGAAAAGGGGAAATAGAAGGTATTTATTTCAAATAATTTGCATAACTTTTGACTAAAATAAGATAACCAAATTTTTCTTTTACCAAAATGTTTGTCTTACATAGACCTTTTCAATGATGTATCGCTTGTCCAAATCCGTCAATCCGTTATCAAGTTATAGCCATTTTAATTTTTCAGGTCATGACCGGTCATTCACCCGGAGGAGTGGGGGAAGGAGTGGGGGTAATAGTGGGGGGGGGCCTCCATTTTTTCGGGGGGGAGGGGGGGGGCTCAATTTTTTCGAGGGGGGGGGGGCATTGACCCTTCCGAAAGTGGGTCAAGGTCATTCAAGATTTATAATGATCCAAGGTGATGGGAACAGTAATACTGTTCCCACCACCCTGTTTGCCTAGCGGTTCCCACTCCCAACCCACTAGTTACGTTCTGCGAGGGAGGTCCCTGGACCGTCCGGGTCTACCGTAACGGTCCTGTCCGGGTCTACCGTAACCATTAATTTAAAGGGAAACTGGAACAGCTAATGCAGAAACGCAACTCTAACACCCACCCAAGCTAATCCCACCCATTATATTCCTAAACAAAATGCAAAAACCTAGTCCGCTTACCTACAATTTGCGGATGTCCCACCCCTTCTAAGTGAAGTTCAACCGAACTTCTGAATTTACAATTAATCTACCCCCTAACATCTAGCTGTAAGGCAAAACAACATTAATTATTAGTACCAACACTTAAAACTAACAACACATCATTATTAAAAAACCAAATAATTCAACAAAACCAAATACCATCATTATTCTTAAAATTAATACACCTTAATGCTAAACACCTCTTAAAAGTAATACACCTTAATGCTAAACCCAACTTATAACTAACATCGCAATGCGCAAATTATTTCATAAATTAAATACAACTTAAAACTAAACACACACACACACACACACACACACACACACACACACACACACACACACACACACACACACATACCACATTGCATTAAAAAACGCAACGTAGTAGAAGAAGTTCAAATATATATAGGCCTACTATATATTTGAAACCTCTTGCTGAATCACCAACAACCTTTCGCTATGAAAATTTGTTGGCGACTGACGCAAAGATCGAGCTCCTATCGCTCCTCGGGTTTTCAAGTAGTGGGGGAAGTTGTTTCACTCCAGTACAGTGTTCAATCCAGTCCAATTCGCAGCAGTGTAAAAGGAAAACAAAGGAGTGGGGAGCGGCGCATGCGCAACAACACAAAACCAAGGTTTGAGGTTAGAATTATCCATTTGCAGTAGCGCTAAAGTGAGTAATACAGGACTAGGCGCATGCGCATAGCATAGACTGATTCCGATCCTGAGAACTCGTTGCATGCGCAGCAGGTTTGAGGTTAGAATTATCCATGGCAGCTGCCATGTTTAGTCTGGTTTCACCACATAGAGTCAGCAACCGGTGGTGACCGGTCATTGGCCTAGAAGGAGTAGGGAAAGTTGGTGACCGGCCATTGACCCGGAGGAGTGGGGGAAGGAGTGGGGGAAGGGGGGGGGCTCCATTTTTCGGGGGGGGGGGAGGGAGGGGGGGGTCATTGACCTTTCCGGTCATTGCCCCAAAACCCCCTACTACTCAGGTGAAAGTCGGTCATCAGCGGCAGCTGCCCGGAGTAATTGCTATAAAAACCAGGTAGTTGGCTCGGGCATCTGCCCAGGGAAGTGGGCCGCTGCTAGGCTATAAAACTAGACTGCTCATTTGCGCCGCGACCATTAACTTACTGGCTTTCATGTTGATTGCATCGTTATAGCTACTACATTATTTACGTTCATTTACTTCTAACCTTACCACATAGTGTTTCATTTACTTCTAATCTACAACTCTACTTTATTAGTACATAATGTTTAGTTAATTCTAACCTATAACTCTATTTTGTTAGTACATGACGTTCTGTTTCAATTATCTCTTTATACTCTATATAACATATTTTATTTCTCAGTCTTCTTTTAACTTCAACATATAACACACCTCCTGTAATGCTTGCGCAGAGTTTAAAATTGAAACTGTTACGAACACAACATATATTACAAAATAATTCTAAACTTTCAGTTTCAAAGTCTAAAACTAATTTAAGTAAAGTAAGAAAGCGGTACAGTTTTAACCCATTATACTCTTCAACAACTTCGCAGGTTAACGTTGACAATAGTGTTATTCACGACATTTTACGTTCTATGTTATGCTTCCACAATTTTGAACTTATTACTCCTATCGACTGTGTTCAACAGGTTTTCCTATTTTACTCCCACCATTCCTTATATAAATGCGTTCACCACAATTCCTACTTCATTATCATCTATGCTCTTCAGCTGAGCTAGGGTTTGAGGTTAGAATTATCCATGGCGGCCGCCATGTCTAGTTCAGTTTCACCACATAGAGTCGGCGACCGGTTATTGGTCTAAAGGAGTGGGGGAAGGGGTGGTGGGGGATGGTTGCCATTTTATAAGCCCTCTCCCTAGGCGGCGCTTCTCATTCGATCGCCAACTTTCAAACGATAAACACCTCTCCCATGGCACGGATGAATTATCCCACTATCACCAACTAGTTTAACTTTGAACTATTTCTGGTGGTAGTTGGATAGGATTTTTAAAAACTTACTCTGGATGACCTTGACATATTTTCCACATCCCAGTTATAAGTTTGAATTTCAATTTTGAACTAACTCTTAATTTTTGTTCAACTGTTACAGTTTCGTTAACACCGACAAATTTCAATTTTGAACTAACTTTTAATTTATGCGCACTTTTAGTTCAACCCCACTTTATGCGCAAATTCACTTCACCCTAACGCCAACACTATCGCCATCTCCACCCCAACCTATATGGCATAACATATAACTACAGCATCTCATATATACCCTCTACCCCCCACCGGAAGCTATATGGCATGGCAGCTGGCGCCAGCTGCCACGTCACGTGCTCGGTGGGCACGTGTTCGGTTTTAAAAGTGGCCAAAAACCACTACTGACGTGAAAATAACGTTTTTGTTTCACTTAATTTTTACCTTTTTAACTTATGTTTTACTGAACATTTAACAATTTTTTTCAACAAAATTTGTTAATGAATGCTTTTTTCTAACCAATACATTTAAAAAATGTAAATAAAGTCAATCAAAAATTTCTCACCCTCATCCGGATTTGAACCCATAACCTTTCTGTCAATGTCCTAGCGCCTTAACCCTCTCAGCCACTTTTGCTGTACTATTAGCAGATTTAAATTACTATTTATACATTTAATACTCAACCTTCCTTGTACTTGAGCAAGTCAAAATTTAAACTCTGGCCCAATTTGAAATAACTCTGTGTTTGTTAATAATAATAATTTTTTAATCTTTTATAACTATATTTACTATTGCGTATTAAATATTTAAAGTGTTATTAAAATTAATATAACCAACGCATGAAATTACATCCTGTTGGAATAATGTAAAGGCTAAAAAACATAATTATAAATTGTTGATACCACAAATTGAAATTTAAATTGTTATTTCGAAAGCTATAATTAGACAATATCACTACATAAGTATCTACTTTGACAGTCAAATAAAATTATCAATAACTAAAAAGTAAAATAAAATTTGAAAATAAATTTTTTAATTTAATTTTTTTAAATACGGTATACATTTTTACATAGATTTTAAATGCAAAAATACTTACTCTCTCGTTTACCCGTTTTTAGATTTAAATTCTGCCACCTAATTTGTACATGAAAAATATTCTATTATTCACCTTTTTCTCATTTGACATTTTTCACATAATTTTCACGTTAAAATGATATTATATTTTCATCAGTTTTTGACATTTTACATTTTTAACGTAATTTTGACGTGAAAAAATATTCTTCTTTTCACCTTTTTTCACGTTCACATTTTTCACGTAATTTTGACGTGAAAAAAATTCTTTGTTTCGCCTTTTTTTCAAATTCACATTTTTCACGTAATTTTGACGTGAAAAAATATTCTTCTATTTACTTTTATATGATTTTTACATTTTACACGTGAAAAAACGTGATTTTCACATTTTGTGCTGACTGGGCAAGATCGTGCCACAACCATCCTACACTCATCTCTCATTCATATTTAGGTTAAAATACCTACTGTGTGAAGTCCCTGTCTTAAAAAAGTGATTTAGTGAATATAAAACATAAAGTAAAAAAAATGTAAAAAAATTTTGGTGAAAATCACGTTTTAAATTTCACGTTTTTTTACTTTCACATTTTTACGTTATTTCCACGTGAAAAAAACGTATTATTTTTCACTTTTACATTTTCACCTTTTTTTCACGTGAAAATAACGTGATTTTCACATTGTGTGCTGACTGGGGGGTCGTCAGCGGCCCAAGATAGCGGCGACTTTACCTCCTCTATTATCTCAACCGTTAACCGAGCCTTGCTCGTTGGTTTTAATTCACTTTTAATATAGTATCATGGTAATAAAGCTATTAAATGTCCACCAACAACCAACTACCTCTTCACAGTTAACAGCTGTTTTAAAAAGACTGCTTAACATTAATGTTTCTCTATTTTTGTATACCTTTCGTTGTTATTTCGTTACCAAAATAGCAACCCATAAGACGAATGTTAAAAATTACGATTTTTAAATTTAAATTTAGACCAAATTAGATTTTTGAATGCAAAGTTTAAGCAAAATCTACCCGCTAGATTTTGAGATCGACGAAAACACACCCCTTCAGACATTGCTCGTATTCAGGGTTATGGTTAAATTCCATTCCTGCTAACCGTATCTGGGATCGTAATTTAGTTAGTAACAATTTTTATACTTTAAAATTTTATTTTGATCAAATGTTTGTTATGATCTAAGGTAATATGACCATTATATACACTCCTATATTTTACCGTAAGAATATACGCTAGGATGTGATAAGCTCTTCACATAAGAAAATCTGAATCCATAATTTCAACTTAACCCGATCTCTAATATCACACAATCTAACTTACTCATCGATTATCATCAGAGTAGGCCTATGTTTTTTATATTTTAATTATATTTAAGTATGTTCAATTATATTTCTAATTGATGTCTAAATTTATTTTTAACTCAAACAGTGAACCTAAACTGGTCTTACATTGCACTTTATGCACTAGAACATCCAACTATAAAGGAGGATTTATTTTATGGCTCGTAAAAGTGATCTGTGTGAAATAACGCGGCGGATACTTTACCGGCAGACATAAAGCTCACATAACTAGACGACTGGAGATTACGTTTGACGCTGTGCCTGATGCCTCGTAATACGCTGCACTGCATAACTGAGGGCACTATTAAATGTTAGGCATATATAAATGA
This sequence comes from Neoaliturus tenellus, assembly GCA_030545055.2. Taxonomy (NCBI): domain Eukaryota; kingdom Metazoa; phylum Arthropoda; class Insecta; order Hemiptera; family Cicadellidae; genus Neoaliturus; species Neoaliturus tenellus. The sequence continues at coordinate 101,731,060 of CM061533.1, forward strand.
GGTGTAAATTTAAAATATTTCATACGATGAAAAGATGAAAAATAAAAGAAGCATATTAAAAAAACTTAGGATATTACAGTGACAATACTGATAACTATACAGAAAGATTATAATGAAATAATTAGTCACTTAAAGAAAAAAAAATTATCTTTTAGCATAACTACAAATACCTAAACAGTTTAGTTTTGGATTCGTTTCCATGCCACACTTACATTTAACGAAACTGCTATACACTTCTCAATAAAAACTTAACTCTTAGGCATGGTTAGATGCTAATATAAAATCACCTTTTACTGTAAAATAGCTAACAGCCCGTCAAAAAAGACGGTTTATTTTTTTACGTTGCAATTGTGATGTTTATAAGTTTTAATGGTAACAACATTAATGAAAACCACTACGACATAATATTAAACACTTAATTTCGCGATTTCTTTATAGCAGTGTGAACAGTCATATAACGATAATCTTGTTTCACAACATACCGTACTTTGAGAATTTACAAAAAGAAAATATATCGATTCCAGAATTTTACTCTGCTGTACCCATTTATTCCATTCCAATTGTCTTATCAATTGGAAATAGGTTTTTAACCACCACTTAATCACTATTCAAAATATTTTAGTTTTTCTCTTTCACTTTTCGCCCTTTATTTACATCTCTTTATCTTATTCTTGGTATTTATATTTATGTATTTTATTACACGTTTTGTCATAGTTTATATTCTATACTTTCAATATTTTGTACTCCCTTTTGTATAGTGGCAACAGTAAACCAATCGTTATACAACTAATTTTATATTGAAACATTTATGCCTACATGACTATTTTAATAATTTAAATGAGGGACATAAAAAAATGGCAACGAGTATTTTACAGTTGAACACTATGTATTTTTCTAACAACATGTTGATGGCTAGTTTAACAATACATATGTGTAAAAAAATTATAAGTCGTAAATTTAAATGAAATAAACTTAATCACCTATAAACTCTCAATGTCTATAAACCTATACACTCTTTAATATTGAAAACGAAACCCTCTATATTAGTAACAAAATGTTTATCTATACATCAGATGTTAAATATTTATTTTACCGTTTTCAAAATAACTACAATCTTAAGAGTTCTTGCTTTCATTAGAATTGAGCTAGAAATTATCATTTCTGAAACTGTCTACTTTGATTACTAAAAAGACTATATTTTAAGTGATGTTTAATTTCAGCGTAGGATATGGATCAACTGGAGCAGTGATCAAAGCGACAAAATAACGTCTTAGATTGGTGTAAATTAGGTTTAATTTTCTTTTTACGGAGTTATAAATCATTTTTTTAAGGATCACTTATTTTTCCTGTCATCTAGGGGCTACAATAAATGTATTGACACCAAAATAGCCGGATATAAAATGTCTGAAATATGAGGTAAAATGATTGCTTGAACTCCGATTCTGACATGTACTGCTTTCCTTAAACAATGTGATACCTACTTAAATATTCATCTCTACGAGTAAAAATAAGACAATTCAGTTCATACTGTGTTTGATACAATATTGTTTCTAAATATTTATATACTTTGCCAGATGGATTTTTACGTTAGGAACGCAAAAATTTTATCAGGGATGGTTTAGAATAGAAGAAAAAATATTAGTTCGAACCATTTGTCTTCCTACGAGGAATAGTCGTCGTGCATGTTGGCTGTCATACAATGGTATTTGAATAATAAACTAAAAAACCTGAATTAAATAGGCAAAGCTTTATTTTATGATACATTTTAAACACGTGTAGCAATTTCCTTTACTTAATTGTAACACTTGCTAAAACTAACTCTAAAAATGATAAAGTTATTTTTATTTTTATTTATTTTTTATTGAGGGAAAAAATGTAAAAGTTACTGTTCCTTTTGACTATATTACCCATGGTGGGGAAATATTTTAACCCAAATCGGATGTTCCTAATAAACTAAATGTTTCGGGGCCGCGGCCAAGCTCCTGATTAATATGCAAACTCGCTGCGTCCAGCGCTGCATAATAGAAGCCGCCCCAGTGGCCATCCGGGGTGGCGGTGTGTTCTGCTTCCACCCTAACACGATTTATGTTCTACTTCAACACTGGGGAATAAATATTTTTGTTTGGATTCTAAAATATTATTTATTTTATTCAATAATTATTCAGTATTTGAAAAAAATATTCATTCATATTTTACTGACATAATACTTGCACATGTAAACGAAAAATATTGTTTATATTGTATTTCTGCCACCAAATTATATTAAACCTTGAAAATATAAATAAGAAAATTTTAATTTAAAAATTTGAAAGTATAATTTTAAGAGAAGATATATTAATAACTAAACCTCAAACAGTTGTTGTATACTGAGAGTAAAATAACTTTTAGCGTTAAAAATATGACTCTGGTGATTTATTTAAACTTAATAAGAAACATTCGTATAAAGGCATATTGAAATGCTATAAATAACAATAGCATTCTGGTACGCTGTAAGAAAACAATTATGAATTTTTGACACTTGTACACTTAAGAATGATTTTAAAATGGTTCAACAGTTAAACACTTTTTAATATTATATTACTGATTTTGCGAAGATTTTTGTAATCACACAGTTTTTACTAACTTCAAGGGAAACCCTAAGCACTTACATGCTACATTAAAAAATTCTTTATGTTATTTTCCAACTTGTACAAATATTACAAATAATTCTTCTGGAATGAATGAAAAATAAAATACAAAATCGGTTATAAATCAGTTAAAAGATCCAGAAACTTAAGTTATTTTTGCCCCAAAATAGCGAATTCAACTATCTGGAATAAAATATGATAGTGATTCGATGACGTGCATTGGCATTGAAATTCGTTTTTTAATCCTTCTACTTTAATTTCTCTTGGTATCCCTCCTAACTGTGCTTGAAAAAGTTAAATGAAAAAATGTTTAAAAATAAATAATTGCTGAAACTGTTTAACAAACCTATTACCTGCATATTTCCCAACGAACCCTAATGATTTCAGTGAAATTTGTATTTTTATTTTGAAACGCTATTGTTAATTTTATATAAAAAGTCACAAAAAAATTAAATGAATTTCGTATAACTGGTAAATTTGCATTTGTCCAATGAGCATCGTGCGTTCATGCTCGAGACGAATGTTAAAAATAGTGAAACTGACTATGCCAAGCAAATTCATTTACCAGGCATCTTAATATTTGCAGAAGACTAGTTCGTTTCCGCAATACAATGAGTACTTTTATGAACATACAAATCCCGAAAAAACTGTGAAACGAACTGTGAAGCAAAACCACAAAGGACCTCCAAGGTCAGTCAGAACTCCAGAAAACGTCGAACGAATAGGGAAAGCCCCGTGCTAAACAGTCCAACTCGTCCAGCGCGAGGACAACCTGCTGCTCTGGTAATATCAGATCGAACAGTGAGGTAAATTATGCACTATGAATTATGCACTACCATACAAAAAAATTGAAAAAGTTAGAAAACATAAGCCTCAAAATCATGCTATTTGTCTAACATTTTCAAAACAGTGATAGACCTAATGTAAGACTACAAAATAAACTGGACAATACTTGCTGGTTAGCCAGGGACTTGCTTGAAGATAACTGCCCCAATCGTTCAACTTTGTTCAGAGTTCTGGCTGATCTTGGGCGTCCTTTCGGCTTTTGTTTCAGAGTTGACACAGTTATTCTGAAGTTATTTACTCATAAAGTATTGAAATACAGTAGGCCTGCACAGACCGGAGCGATACTTTATCGCTGGAGCGACGCGATACCTTCCTGGAATTTTATCTGCGATACTTGAGATATAATATCGCGGCGGGAATAGGTGCTTCCCCACCAGAGCGGGAAAAAGAGACTCGCGGGAAGCCAATACACCTCACGGGAGCGTAGGGTGCGGTGACTGTGTGACTCTCTAAATATTTAGTTCGTTCTTGTATAGTGTACTTACCAGTGTACTTATAGTGTGTTAACTTACCATGACATCGTACGATGAAGAAGAATATCGTCGCTGTTACTAGCCGTGCTAGAAGACGAAAGACAGAGAAAAATGTGAATACACGACATAAATAAAGAACGGCTGCAATTTGGCGAGTACCATACGCTAATGCCCCAGCTACGAAAAGATGAAAAAAGATTCTACATATACTTTAGAATGAATCAGGAATGTTTTGACGAGTTGCTGAGTTTGATTGCTGACATTATTGAAAAGGAAAATACCCACTTCCGTGAAGCCATTGGTGCCGAAGAACGGCTAATAAATTGACTGGTTAATTCAGTGCGTACTTAGTTGTCAAATATAATTATATTTAGTTAAAAAAAAAAAAAAAAAAAAAAAAAAAAAAAAAAAAACAGGGGTTTTAACGCTAAAAACCGTTTTAAACTTAAAAAACGAATTATAAATTTATGTATTACAAATAAATTATATATTCCAAATTGTCCAAAAATTCGAATCAAGGAAGTTCTTATTAATAGGGCCAAAATTATTAAACTTCATATTTCAATCAAAAGGCTTTATTAAAATGAAAAGAATAATGTAAGCAAAGTAGCAAGATTCGTATTGATTGGTTCTTCGTAGTTGGACGTTTCTGTGGGTGCTGGTATTTCTTGGTTTTCGCCTCCATCGTAAATTATTTCATCGGGTTCATCAACTAACTCATCATGGTTTGTGTTTTCGCCTTCAACTTCAGGTGCTGTGACGTTAGACATAGTTTTGGCCATTCCAATAAATGGCTTAAACCTTTCCATCTGAGTGGCCCAAGTCCATTTTAGAGTCCGTCCAATCATAGAGCACCGGGTATGTATAAACAACTTCCAGTAAGTGTTCGGTGATACACGACATGTTGTTGTTGTGGTCGACAGCACAGACAAAACTGAGTAGTTCATGGTTTGGCCGCATGGTATCGCGGCGATAAAGCGCTGCGAATGGTGCATGCAGCGTTACCGCGATACCATCGCTACAGTATCGCGATCGCCTCAGTATCGCGTATCGCAGTTCGCTCTGATGTGTGTGCGGCTCCATAAGACAACATGGTATCGCACGGACCAATGGTATCGCACGCGAATTTTCAAGAAAGAGTATCGCGCCCGCTCTGGTATCGCACGGAGTATCGCTCGGTGTGTGCAGGCCTACTAGTCCTCCAAGAAGCACAATATAATGTCTGTCAAATGCCGTTGCGTGGTAACGACATTATCATCACTTTTAAAATACGTCTCAAGAGCAAAAGCCCGAAACTCCATTTACCACTGTTCCATAGCAACCAAAATGGGGTTGAGTGGCATTGAGAACGAGCCCCTCCCCACGACGCGTCTTCCAGACTGGAGCCGAACGAAAGTTGCTATTAATTTCTGTTGCTACCTGCACATTTTTGTTTCTTTTGATGAGTACCACAGCCCCAAAAATTTTTGACCGACGTCAATAAACGCATAGTTAAAGTTTTAACACTTTTGTTGTTTTATTCATGATACAGTATTAGTCGTTAATGGAAGGTCCATAAAATATCTTACCATTACAAAAGAATTGAAGTTGTTAGTTGGCCCTGTAGCAATTGATAAACCTCTTCTTAATTAAAGAAAAATAATTCATTCCTTCATTTGCTAATATAATATGAAGGATTTTGTCTAATTAATCAACTTCCGTAAAATGAAACAAAACAAACTATTAATCTTCCAAAGTCAAATTGAGGACAATAGTATTTTAAATTTAAATATGTATTGATAAACTAAGTAACAACAGGAAAATATTGTTTTACGTTGTTACAAAACTAATGATTCCATAAATTACTTGGATGAAGCAATATAATCAAATTGCCTGTTTTAAAATGAAGATATACGTTGGAAATAAAGCATCGTAACACCTCTATTATTTACCGCTAGTTTTCATAAATTTAAATAATATAACAGGAGGTAACAATTTTCAATCAAGACAAACAATCTTTATAAAAGCTGGTATCATGATAATGCCTCAGCGTTAGTTTCACGGCTGAGTTTAAACCATCATTCTCTGATGGCCGGCATTTATCTGGCTCTAAACTGTTTATCCTGTCTTGTACCCTTCTAATTATATGTTGGTGTAAAACGTGTCCCTGCTTGATGGACGTTCTACCAATAGAAATTCATCTTTCATCATTAGGTTACTTTGAAATAATCTGGTTTTATGTTTAACAGGGTGGAATATATTTCTTTGGTTGTAGAGATGTACCATGATTTATCATGTGTACCATGATTTATAAAAATCATGGTATCACATGATTTTAATAAAGTCAAAGCAAAGAAAATTTATGTTCTCCTTTCAATACAAATATGTTTTTATTATTAGAGGAGCACTAGCTTAACATACAGTTTGTTCACGACGGTTCCCTTTAAGCTTGACTTAACAAGAGGGTCAGAAAAACAAAAGGTGCTCTGTATAAGGCGGAGTTTTCTGCTCTGTTGTAAAGCTACGTTATAAATTATACATACCAGAGTTAATATGGGTTTTTGTGTAGCCATTTATGAGTAGTATGATTGTTTAAGAACTTAAACAGTATATACATAAAATGTTTAATTGTTGTATTTCATATATTTTTATTTGGCTTGTTTCTGTCTTTAAAAGTAAAACGGTTATAAAAATATAATACACAAAATTTATCAAATCCATACCTTTTGTTAACCCATTTTGTTATTAATACATTTTTAAAGAATATGTAGTTTATCGTTTACTACTGGAGATCTAAAGAATGCTGTTAAAGAAATCGACAAAAAACCTATTTGTCGAGATGTTTTAGCCATGGAAGCGTACTAAATCTTATTACTTATTAACTCTCTAATTATTATTTTTAATTGTGTAGGAGTGGGATGGTGATATGCCCCATAAAATAGCTCCAATCCAAAATTGGATGAACCACCACGTCACCAAGGCTCTCACTCGCAATCGGAAAAAAAACGTAGCCTGCATCGTCGTCCTTCCTTGCAAAGAGGATCTTCACGTTCTTGTATTATTTTAAAACTATTTATTTAAGCTAAAAGTGCATATAGCCTAAATTCGCTGAGCAGAATTCATTAAACTAGGTTTTTTGTAGGAAAATAATTTTTGTAATAAAAGAACAATATATATAGGTTTAGTTAGTACGAAATATTTGCTAATAAATTTACTTAATTTTCATTACTACAAGAGATTTCATAAAAAACATAGAGAAGATTTATAAATACGAATAAGTGTCGTTTGCACCATGTAAGTCATGTTCTTAGGTCATCTAAAAGTCACATGCATAGTTTAAACTTACAAGTACCATTTTGAACTGTTTAAAAATAGATTATATTAAATTTTGTTTACAATTCATTTGTGTACATTAAGTGACATTTAATAATAAAAAAACAATGATTTGTCATAACAAATGAATCCAACAAATATTAATAAATTATGTTTCACTAAAGCTATTGTTGTGACCGAGTTTGTTTTGCACGCGTTTTGTATTGATTAATTGAAATATATTTGATAATTGAAACATGTACTTTATTGAAACAACAGAAAAATAGAACTGAAATTGTTTAGAATATAAAATGTAAATAAACATTGAATTAACAGCTGATTGAAAACAGAATTAATGCAAAGAGATATAATAATTCCCCCCTCACATGAATGAAACAAGAAATAAATGCATTACATTTGGTAGTCCTTAAACTTGTTCGGCTTTCTTATTGTTCTCTCTGACCGTCTTACTTGATGTTCTTGTCTGCTCACTTCAGGTTGCATTTCTTGTTGTACCTCCGGTTCTGGTAATTGAGTGATGGGTCTCATATGTCCTCTATTCTGGTCATCTGACCGATGGGAATGATGGAGTCTTTGGTTGGAAAATTTTACTTCAAAATCCAAGGGGACGTCATCTTGAGGATTTTGTTTGGAATGGTAGTCTATTTTGGGTAGTTCTGAAAAAGTAACTTTTTTCTTCTTCTCTTCTAGCTGTACCGTTTTTCTCAGTTGGTTTATATGTCTTTTGAGGATCCGGCCTGAATCAAGTTTTATGAGGTAATGTAGTTTCCCAAGTTTTTTTATTACAGTCCCAAGACTCCACACTTCTTTGTTTTTTACGTACAATCTTGTCTGGACTCTCTCCCCCACATTAAGATTCCTTGTTCTTGGCATTAATGGTTGTTTAGATTTCTCTTCATGAATAGGGCGCATTGCATCTAATTTAGTTCTTATTGATCTGTTTAAATACTGCTCTCCTGGTGTATTCCCATTCGCCAAGGGTGTAGTCCTGTAGTGGAAAAGTATCTTTTGGATTTTTACTGTCATTGGTAAGTTGTCATTTGACATAGTCTTTAAACGGTTTTTCAAGGTTTGTATATTGCGTTCTGCTAAACCGTTCGTAGCGGGATGTCCGGGTGATATAAACTTTTGTCTAATTCCATGAGATTTGCAATATGATTTGAATTCTTCGCTGGTGAAAATTGACGCATTGTCCGATACCATTACAATTGGGTAACCATGCATTGAAAATATTTTGTTAAGAAGCCTGATGGTAGTTGATGTACCAGGAGAATTTTTCAACACTTCAATTTCAGCCCATCGAGATTTTGCATCGATAACAACCAAAAAATAATGTCCTTGAAATGGACCAGCAAAGTCAATATGAATGCGATCCCAGTTGTTATTTGGAAGATCCCAATGATGAACAGGTGCTTTAGCTGGATTGTTTCTGATGGATGCGCATTCAGGACAATATCGGACTAAATGTTCTATATCTTTATCAATGTTCTTCCAGAAACAATGTCTACGAGCAAGCTGTTTCATCTTTGTAATACCAAGATGAGTTGAATGGAGTTCTTTCAATACTTCTGTCTGTAGACTCTTAGGAATAACAACCCTGTGTGATTTGAAAAGAATTCCATCATCCACTGTATAATCACTTTCAATATCAATTTCATTCATTATTTTTACAAGTTCTTGATCTTTCTTAGTTTCTCTGGCTAACACTTCCGGAGTAAGCATGTCATTACTTATGGCAAAAACTGTTGAAGCACATAATTGATGAACTTCTTCGTTAAGAATCATGTCCATTGATTTCCTTTCTGGTTGCATGGGGGCCCTCGATAAACAATCGACATTTGCATTTTGAATACCTTTTTTGAATTCTACTGAATAATCAAAGCCTGACAGGAAAGAAGCGTAGCGTAAAAGTCGTGCTGATGTCATCTTGGGAGATTTTGAAGACTGATGAAAAATTCTGGTAAGTGGTTGATTATCGGTAACAAGAATGAAGTGACGACCATATAAATAATCAAAGAAGTGATCCACACCAAAAACAATTGCTAATGCCTCACGATCTAGTTGAGAATAATTTTGTTCGGCACTACTTAATGAGCGAGAAGCGAATGCTACTGGATGTTCTTTGTTGTCGATCATATGGGATAAAACTGCTGCTACTCCAACAGGACTTGCATCTGTAGTCAGCTTCACAGGTAATGATGGATCAAACTGCGTTACTGCCCTTTCACTTGATATCTCTTCTTTGAGTTTATTGAAGGCTGTTTCACATTGAGTGGACCAAATAAATCTTTGGTTCTTTTGAAGTAGTTTTCTCAAAGGAGCAGTCATAGTTGATGCATTTGGCAAAAATCGGGAGTAATATGTTATCATGCCTAAGAATCTTCGAACGTCAGCTACTGACTTAGGGCGTGGTATGTTAAGGATAGCTTGAATTTTCTTCTGGCATTTTTATATCTTGTTATGTTCAACGACATGTCCTAAGTATTCGATTCTTGTTTGGAAGAATTCACACTTTCTCTTGTTGAGATGCAGGTCATATTCTCGTAAACGGGTAAGGCAAGCGTACAAATTTTCCTTGCATTCTTCTAATGTTTCTCCATGAACAAGAATGTCGTCAAAGTACGAAATGGTGTTATTCAATCCATGTAAAATCTGATCTAGTGCACGATTGAATTCTGCAGGTGCAACCTTTATGCCAAAACTTAATCTATTCATGCGATACGTACCTCTATGAGTCGATATGGTTTGAATCTTACTGCTTAGCTCGTCAGTTTTCAAGTGTAAATAAGCTTTGTACAAGTCTAATCGACAAAAGTATTTCGAATTTCGGAGACTGTTCAGAATGTCATTTACCTTCTTCGTTGGGTAATTGGAATTGACTAGTTGATTATTGACACCGACCTTATAGTCGACGCAAAGTCGAACTGTTCCATCTGGTTTTGGAATAACCACGAGGGGTGAACCCCAGTCACTCGATACAGTTTTTGTTATTATTCCAGCTTTTTCGAGGTTATCTAGCTCACTTTTTACTTTTTCGCGGAGTGCAAATGGCACATTACGTTCTGGTGTATAAGCCGGTTTTGCACCTTCCCTAAGGTTAAGCTTTACAGTGTAATTAGGGACACATCCTACCTTTTGCTCAAAGATTTCAGGAAAAACTTCTTCAACGTTTGATGCATCAATTGAAAGAATGTTTTTGTCAAATAATTTTGTATTATTGGATTTGTCTCTATCAATATCATGTAAGTTTATGTTCAAGTTCCTGGTCTAAATTCGTCCTAGTAGTGGAGAGTGACCGTCCGGTACAATGAACATTTCTTCAATTGATGTAATGTCACGAAATTGAACAGACACTTCAACTTTTCCTATTGGTCGGAAAATGTTATTTGTGTAAGATCGAAAGGCTATGTTTGTTGGAACCACTCTGTTGGGGATATTAAGATTTTTGAAGATGTTTTCCGGCAACAAAGTGTATCCTGCACCCGTGTCTACTTCAAATTGAACTGGTTTACCTTCTAGAATGACATAAACTAAATATTTCTCTGAGTTTGCCTGTGCTTTGTAATTATACACATCTACGACATTATTTATTCCAAATTCTGTTTCACTATCATTATTATTTGAATGATTCTGGCCTACTTGATTACAAGCGTCAGATTTCAGAAGAGTTTTTATGCATACTTTTTCAACATGTCCAGTATTTTGGCAAGATTTACATTTTAGCTTGAAGGAATTTATTCTACATTCATTAGCTTTGTGGTTTTCACGTCCACATCTTAAGCATTTGTTATTTAATCCTAGTTTTACGTAATCTATGCGTTTCCTAGACTGAGATCGATGGAGTTGATGTTTAGATCTTTGTTTGTCCCGACCCCTATCACTAGATCGATTTCTAGTTTTGCTATCATTGAACTTTAATACTTTATTTACCTCTACTTCAGATGAACCGAGGCTAGTACTAACTGGTTGAGACCTTGAAAGTTCATGGCTGCCCACCTTGGCTGCCTCAAGTGCTATTGCCTTAGCTACTATTTCATTGAAACTAGTTATTTCTGACTGGAGAATTTGTTCTCTTAGCCAGGTACTTCGAATTGCCCTTATAAATTGTGCCCTTAGAAAAACATCAGCAATTTGAACTTCGTTATCACATTGGCATTTTACAATGAAGTCACAATCAGCAACATGTTTTTTTAAACCTGCCACAAAATCTGCGATATTTTCATTTTCTTTTTGATATCTAGATAGGAACTGATGTTGTGTAACCAATATGTTTTGCTTAGGTACGAGATGATTTTCTAAGGCATTCATAAGGTCTAAGTAATCGAGTTCAGAAGGAACTTTAGGGGCTACTAATGCTGACAATATGTTGTAATTGGAAGCACCAATTGAATTTAATAACATTTGGGAACTTTTCTTTTTGTCATTAAGCATTCCTTTCATGTCTAGGTAATTTTCAAACCTTTGTTTATATAGTTTAAAACTTTCCTTCTTAGGATCAAAGTTTTCAAAAGGGGGTGTGTGAGTAACATTGATTACTGAAGTCTGATTAGTCAAATTCTCACTTGAACTTGAATCAGAATCATTTTTAGCTAAAATTTTGTCTACTAAGGCTTGATGGTTTTGATTGATAAGTTAAAACAACTGTTGTAACTGTTCTGGATCCATTGAAAAAAATTAACCTTTGTTTTGTAAACAAATATATTATTTTTGAAATTGTTCTGTTGAAATTTATATGGTCTTGACTTAATTACCTTTCAATACTTCTTTTCACCGTAGTCGCCATTCTTTCTGTTGTGACCGAGTTTGTTTTGCACGCGTTTTGTATTGATTAATTGAAATATATTTGATAATTGAAACATGTAGGTACTTTATTGAAACAACAGAAAAATAGAACTGAAATTGTTTAGAATATAAAATGTAAATAAACATTGAATTAACAGCTGATTGAAAACAGAATTAATGCAAAGAGATATAATAGCTATTTTGAAAAAATACGTGTAACAATTAATTAGGTATATATTCAAAATCGACCATTAATCGTGTTTGGGTGGAAGCAGAACACACCGCCACCCCGGATGGCCACTGGGGCGGCTTCTATTATACAGCGCTGGACGCAGAGAGTTTGCATATTAATCACGGGCTTGACCGCGGCCCCGAAACATTTAGTTTATTTGGAACATCCGATTTGGGTTTCGACAATTTCTCCGCTATGCGTAACAGAGTAAATGAAAATAGCTTTACTGCTTTAATCTGTGGTAAATTTATGAAAAAGATATTCTTTCAGCGTTAGCTTTGGTAGTTATGGCAGTTGGTTGAGGAAACTTTTACAAGGTTACCTGCCGACAATTTTCGTAATAAAAAAAAAATATCCTTTTGAAATATACAATAGCATATCCATATATAGGATGTAGGCTATGTAAAGTTTTAGGTGAATTTGAAGAGTGCGTTTTCCTATTTTGAAAATTAATATAGCCTAAAAAATCGGTATTTTGTAAATGCTAATATTATAAATGTGAAAGTCCGGATTTTTGTTACGCTTTCACGCGAAAATTTTCAACCGATCATCATGAAACTTTGTACACAAATTTATGGAGGTATCAGACGTAATATAGGATATTTTATATTAAAAAAAAGTTTTTATGAAATAAAATTATTACTATTTTAATGAGAACAAATAAAAAATTGTTAATTAAAAATAAAATTTATTTGTTGCTAAGAAACAGATTCAATGAACAGTTCCAATTTTAGGTATTCAAAGGATTTTTTTTTATATATAGGGTGAAGTGAGAAAAAAGCGAGAGCGAGTGAGCGTAGCGACAGAGCCAAACTTAACGGCGGGTGAGCGTGACGGCGAGTGAAGTAAACGAGTTAAACCTGACGGCGAGTATAGCGAGCGAAGCCCTCGGGATAAAGGTAGTATTTGTATATTTCTGTAATTATTATAATTGTTATTGTTATATTGGTATATGAACATTATTATATTTTTACATGACCTTTAGTTGCAAGACTAACCATGGAAGTTGACCCATGGATCTTGCCAGTTTTAAAATAGGTATACTTAGTGCACCTGCGCTAGCTCATATTTATATGTCGATTCCCGAAAATTGAATGTTCTACCGTTTTTAAGCACATAATGGCGAATGAATTTTTTTAACAAAGAGATAAATGATTGAAACTTTTACTATTTTAGCTATATACTGCACTGATGATTTTGGGGCATGGAGAGCTTTGCTGGATAATTAATTCACACGTAAAAAAATGATTATTGGAAAATAACAAAATTTAACTTTTTATGTACACACGTGTAAATAATTTTCTATAGGGATTACACTAGTTATAATGCCGGGATAGATGTATATAATCATAATAATCAAATTAAAAATAAATTAATCAAATCCGTCTACAAATACATCATTTATTAACAATTTATAAAAAGCAAAATTTTACAAAAATTGTTTTAAAAATACTCAAATATGAAATAACACGCACTTTAAGGAATAAAAAGAGAACTGTTAAACATTATATTCACGGTTTCTAAGATAATGTGAACAATTTTCATTGGTCAAAATTTTATAAAAGAATGAAAAATTGAGTTATTTGTTGCCGATCCTCTTAATTCTATATTATAAAACTTAAGTATTTTTATCGTCCTCTTCTCCTCCAAATGTGGTTGGCGTGGGTTGGTTGTAACTATCAATGTGTTTGTTTTCTTTTTTTGCCACATGCTCATATACAATTTAAAATTAATACCACCAATATTTTGTGATAATTTTTATATTTGTGAGGCCTTTCGATATCAAGGATATCATCCTCAGACATTTCACACACTTTGTCTGAGGATGATATCCTTGATATCGAAAGGCCTCACAAATACAAAAATTATTACAAAATATTGGTGGTATTAATTTTAAATGGTATTCAATCCAATATTACAGCTCTTACATTATTTACATGCTCATGTGTTTACTCTAAATATGTCCAGCAAAAATATGCAAACAAGCAACGGCGTGGGTGTTATTAACTTCCATTTAGTCCATATAGTGGCTATTAACTTTCCAGATGATTCAATGTAAAAATTTATGATAATATTTATCTTCTAATTGTTATAAAGAAATGATTTATACCATAGTATAATGATTTATATTTGTTACCACAGTAACAAACCAAAATTTTATTATTGTAAAAATAAACTTTTTTGTTTATTTACAAATTATATTGTAAGTAAAGTATATATTGCCACAAAAATATGTTCAACTAAAGGTCGACCTTTAACATTGTTGTGAAAATTATAAAAAAAAAAAAACAATAATACATTACTTTGAAATATAGTTTAACATGGAATATAGTGAAACACAGTTTGAAAAATAGCGACTTTCTCCCAATTTTTTAGTAACCTATATTAATTTATTCCATTTTATTAATTGAATTTTTACTCTTATGTACGGATTAATCTCTAGTACAAATGTTAGGTAAAGGGTAATTAATGACGTCACAATACGATGAATCAGTGACGGTAACCGGCCTCATCCGGTTGTCCCCTTGTGATCAGCTGATTAGCTCCGCCTCGTGTTTGCTGTTCATTATCCCTGACAGACGACAAGCTTTGGTGCTGGTCCTGGCTGACATGAACGGTCAGATATCTATAAAACATGAATAAATCACACTAATTCAATTGTTTTATTGGTAAAAGATTAGGCGTTTAGTAATTAATAATTTTGAAGTAAAGCAGCAAAATACTAATAAACTCTGCAGCAAGAAATTTTATTTTCAAAATTTTACTGCAATATTTTAGGACGTTACACCATGTTTATGGAAAGCAGTTCATGTCAGGATTGGTTTCAAAGCTATCAGTTTGATTTCACATTTTCAGATATTTTATGTCTTGTAAAATACTCTGACGAGCAGTGAAATAAATATTGTTTTATTGATACGCATTTTTATTTAAGTAACGCCAGCACAAATTTCGATATTTAAATCTATAATAGGCCTACACATTGGATTTTTATTAATACAAGTTTACTAGCCGTGCTCCTCCAAGATGATAAAATTTGTTATGGTGTAATTGAGCAAAATCGTTATAAATATTGTTATAAATAGGTGTAATATTGTTATAAAAGTAATATCAATAACTGGCTGAGTAGCATAGTGTTATAGTGCTCGTCTTTGAATCCAAAGGTTGCCGGTTCGATCCTGAGAGAAGTTAGTAGCTTTTTCAAGGTTCGATTCCGGACCCAGTTGCCATTTGTCATTGGGCTATTAATTAATGATGCTTTCTAACAACTGGTCGATGTTAGATAGTGACAAGACTGGGGTTTGGACCGTTCCCCGTCAAAACGTTAAAAAAATGCCACTGGCGTAGATACACCCAAAATAAAATAGCATACCTTTCACTGCTGATTATTAAAAAGCTAGTAAATTTGCAAAGAATTTTAGTCTTAAAAGATTTTAAATTAACCCTAAATGGACTAAAGGACGAAATCATAAAGAAAACCGTGGATATCTACCCATTGTAAGCTTCAATTTGACAAACAAGATGAAAAATAGAAAATTTGACAAAAATCATGGAGATCTGTTCTGTACTGGGAACATAGCGTTTTATTCGTGTATTTAAGTCGGTAGCAATAGAAAAGTAGAGGTGGTCAAGCTCCAGTTAATGTAATTAACTTAACATGTGTGTAATTAAGAAAAAATGTGCATATTTACATTTACATTTATATTTTAAGCTATTCACGCATTTAGTTCTAATTCGGTTTGTTTCCTGCTTTTAAGCCGGGTTTACACGATGCCAGTAGGTGAGACAATTGTCAAAAGACAACTGATTGGCATGAAATTATTGCCTTCGTGTAAACACTTCAGGCCAATTGCCTTGCCAACTGCCCTCCCAATTGCCCCGAAATTCAGTTGTCTCCGGGAGTAGACTGATGCCAACGAGCTGGGCCCAGCGAGACCCCCCACCACTCGGAATTTCAGTTGTCGCGACAATTGGCGCCGTGTGAACGGATAGGCCAGTAGCGCTGGCTTGTTTTTTGCCGGTTCCCTAGTTACCTTGTGTCAGTTGAGACATACAGGTGTGTCGTTTTTGTTACCACTGCCGTGGCAATAGTTGGCCCTGTGTAAACAGCTTCACGTTCAACTTGACTGGCCTCCGAAAATTGTCTCCCACGTGATGACAATTGTCAAAAGACAACTGATTGGCATGAAATTATTGCCTTCGTGTAAACACTTCAGGCCAATTGTCTTGCCAACTGCCCTCCCAATTGCCCCGAAATTCAGTTGTCTCCGGGAGTAGACTGATGCCAACGAGCTGGGCCCAGCGAGACCCCCCACCACTCCGAATTTCAGTTGTCGCGACAATTGGCGCCGTCCAAAGACAATTGTCTCACCTACTGGCATCGTGTAAACCCGGCTTTAAGCTATGTATTCATTTATGTATTCTACACAATGTAAGCATGACGATTTACACGGCTTATTGAAATACTTGTTATATATTTATGTTTTGAAATTAATTTAGGTCCTACGTATTTAGTGTTTGTGTAAGGTTTTTCTTAAAAGATGATTTATAGTTTTTTTATTTTTTTTATTTTTAGATAGATCTCTTATTTTGATTACTAATATGCTTGATTTATTCTAACAATATATTCTATTTTTACCATATTGATAAATCTTAATATAAATCTCATTCAATATAACTTCACCAGTAATAGCAAACACAGTTAAATGTATGGCAAATCCCAGGCACTGTGTACAGTGTAATCTCCACTTGTGTAGAGGTATCTGAACTTTATGTCCATTTGTAAAGTACCCACCGCGTTATTTCACACAGATCACTTTTATGAGTCATAAAATATATTCTTCTTTATACTTGGACTGTTTGGTTATTTATGAAACATAATATCAAAGCAGTATCAAAGCAGTTATGCTCAACGCCTAAGTTACAGTCATTATAGAAGTATTTACTTACATATTCAGTCATCATAATACCATTAATTGTATAATATAATTTCGTCATTAAACTACAAATTCTTTACGATGCAGCCTTGAAAGTATTTACGTTGACCTTATGTCCATATTTTTTGTCACGAATAAATTGAACAAAACTATCTAATAACTGTAACAATAAAACAACGTGTCACATTTGCAACCTGTGGTTGAATGCAGCTCGCTTTGGCCTATAGAGAGAGCGAAGCGAACGAGCTTGTCGTGGGGAGTGTGAGCCGAACGAACATTATTTACGTTTACTTAAGTTTACATGTTAACCGAGCGAATGTTTCGTAGCTCAGTACTATCATTTAAAATTTACAATCAAACAAATTTAACTGATAAAATATTTAATTTATTTACCGTTGGTACCTTGCCGGTATTGTTAAATTCTTCCTCACAAGGATATATTAAGTAAATGTGAAATATTTTAACTTACATTCAGGAAAGCTTTATGATACCTATTCAACTCTTCCTACATCCACTCGAAAAATACGCGTTGATTGGTTCCCTCCATAGCTTCATATTTTCAGGCGATGCTAAAATGAACAAATATCTCAAAATGTGTTTTTCAATTTGAAGTTCAACTTCACAACACTGTGGGTAGACGGGGTGAAGGGTGTATTCAAAATGCACGTATTCATTAACATTCTGAAATATCCATTGAATCGAACAAGGAGTCGGATTTTATTTTTAATATTGTCATATATACATTTTTATTAATGTAAGATTAGTTAAGTTTTTAATGTTAAGAGATATATTATTAGTCAGGCAAAATTAGTTCTCATTCGAAGTTCGTTTCCTGCTTTTAAGCTATGTATCTATTTATTTTACACATATTAAACATGTGAAAAATATTAACCAAATCAGACAATTAACTTAATAACATATTAACTGTAGTGTTTTGCAGTTAAAAATTAATGGGTTTTTTGTGTTCCATGTACCTTTGTTACTGTCTAAGATCATCTGATTTATCACTCAGGATAACCAATTAAAAGCCAAACAATCAATGAAAGTTACATTTCGAACCATTGAATATCTAAAAGAAAACTTTGATTTTTTTTTTAAATAATAAATTTTTGGAAACTATAATGGTAAAAACATTAATTAAATAACAAAATAAAAAATAGTCCTACTCATCAAGAAAACTCTGGTTAAAACAAAGAAAAAAACAAAAAAGGAATCCACTCTTTTTTATAAAGCACATGAATAATTTTATTTTTAGTGTATCTAAGCCAGTGGCATTTTGTAATGTTTTGACGGGGAATGGTCCAAACCCCAGTATTGTTACTATCTAACATCGACCAGTTGTAAGAAAGCATCGTCAATTAATGAAAAATGGACATTGGGTCCGGAATCGAATCTTTAAAAAGTTATTAACTTTTCTCAGGATCGAACCGGCAACCTTTGGATCCAAAGGCGAGCACTATAACCACTCAACTACCCAGCCAGTTAATATAATTACAGTACTAAAAATAATTAATAAAATTTTATTACAAAGTACTTGGAAGTTAAAGTGTATAAACTGTTCAAATAAATGCACGAGGATTCGCCCAAACTACTTAGCACATTCTTAAAAGTTGCCTATAACTTTTAAAGAGTTGGGCGAAGCAGTTTTGGAACATTCAGAGAATATTAACATCTTTCCTTTACCCATTTATATTAAAAGCTTAATATTTAACTATCTTATTATGATCTTATTTTTAATTAAATATAATCTTAAATAACTTGTATTACACAGAGTTAAAAAAATATAATTTTCGTACAGTTACATTGAAAAAAGATTTAAATATAAAAATGCCATGTAAAATCATTAAAATAAAACTTTGACATAAGGAATAGAATGATATAGTGGTTTAATTTTACTTTTAAGAAAATCTCCTCTTAACATAATATTTGGTATATTCCTGGCTACAGCAGTATTGGCTTGGTTATGGAGCAATGAAATGTCTACAAAACCAGTACAAACATTTTCTTTTACGTTTATTTTTAATGGTTTTCACAACACTCAATGCAAACATTTTAATTTTGTGTGAATTATTGGGCTACAAAGTTACCTTTCGTTCACAAAAGATTATATAATATGAATTTCACATCGCCTAAAAACATTTAATTAAAAAATAGAAGTATCACTTTAAGGCGACAGTGTCATTTTAATCCAATATTACAAGTTCGTTTAATTGAACTAATTTAACGACAATTAATTTTTACAGTTGAAACATAGTTTGCTTTTATAATATCCTCGTACAGCTGCTTGCCTCCCGTCCACTGCTCTTCATCAATGTCATGTGTTTATGTATGAAAAACAGTTTTCGCTAATCTTTCCTGTTAGTATGTACATTAACGATAATTTTAATGCAATAACTAATGTATAAATGGGACACAATCTTATTTCATTATGAAGTAACAAAATAAAAACTTTTTATTTATTAATCAATTTTTATTCATTTTTCTATATTTCTAGTAATTGTCGCCCATTTTTTACGTATTTGTTAAATATTTTATAACATATGTTTACCACCGTAATTTATGAAAAATGTAGAAATAAAAATAAACGAAACTGGTGATTGTAAAAATTAAATTTTACCACTACTGCTATCATCTCTCAATGTGAAATGACTGCCGATAGTAAAAGATTTATTTTACTGCTTGTCGAAGTGCTACGTCAGACATAAAATATCCGAAATGTGAAGTGAAACTGATAACTTGGAAACAGATTCTGACATGAAATGTGTTACATAAATATGAGGAAACGTACTGGAATATATCCGAGTTAAAAAATACAAACTACTTTACAACGGTATTTGCTGGTAGTTCCATATTTTATACTATTTAACCTCAATCCAACCTCTTTTCTTGTATCATAAAATTATAGAAACCCCCCCAAATGAGATAGCCTAAGGTATCTGACCCATGTTGTAAATAAAATTTCCAACATGCGTATAGCAACTATAAGGACATGATCTGGTAACTACCCTAATGACTTGGTTATGACAGTTGTAACACAATGACAAGATTTATTTAAAAGTTTACCGATTGCGAGTACAGAAAAAGTATGCTTAGAAATAATTGAATGTTGACAATAATAATAATAATCGCAATCACTTTACCTGATCCTTTTTGACTGAGCTAAGTATGAGTTATTATATGTTATTCGAATCAATTATCCATATTTTATGAAAATGATTACTTTGGGTGAATCATAACCAGTTGCAAAGCTTGTCGTCAGCGATAACGTAAACATGAGATAGCACTGATCACAATTTTACAACTGGTTCCTGGCGATTCGGCCCGGAGGGGGGGGAGGGGTAACTAATAACAATAAAAAGAGTTTGTGTGGACTAATAATAATATTAACAGTTATAATGGTTAAAACTGACTGATGAAAAATCCTGTAAATCATTGGGCGAGGAGCTGACGGCGGTGGCAAAAGCAGACAGAAATGTCAGAAGTAAGAAAGTAAATAGGTATTAAGTTACTGACATAGGTTAGATTGTTATTCTACATATCACTATTGTTACCTTAAGTCCGTTCATACACATTATACATTATATATTAAGAGGCAAGCACTGTTTGTACGGGTAAAGTTTTTCCGTATTATTATTTTTCTTACTATCGTATGTAAGATGGCTTTCAGCCACTTGGAATCGATTTAAGGCGTTCCCATGACTGATGGGGAAATCTGATTTCTCCCTTACAGCTCTTCGTAATTGCCACTTTATCCTAATGGATAACAACTAAAAAGTTGCAACTACTAAATTGAGAAAAATAAGCTGATACCTGTAGAACAAAACCAACATGTTACATATTCAACCTCATGTTACATGTTAATTAAATTTAAACATCAGTGTTCAGCAAGCTTTGGCCTATGAGCTATAAGTGTTGTAAGTTTTACGGGTTTACGTTACTGTGAATACAGTATTGCCACATTATTTTAAATTAGGTACATTCAATTATTTTTAAAGTGTAAAAGTATTAAACTAAAAAAAATTGTTAAGCATTAAAAAGGAATTTTTATTATAAGGATGATTCATATAAGTTTACTTGTAAAAAAGTATTATACTCTTTTACTCCTCATTGAAATACATTTCATTATTTAAGAGGGAGCACAGTTATACCGCATGGCTTATTCAAGCACAGCGTTAAATATAGGCCTAATCTCCAATTGTCTATAGGCTTCTGATCTTTATGATCGATAAAGAATGCGCCATGCTATTTCACACAGATCACTTTTACGAGCCATCAAATAAATCCAGCTTTATAGTTGGATGTTTTAGTCGTTTATGAGGTGTAATATCAAAGCGTTTATGTTGAAGTTATGACAATTTCAGTGAATTATCAGCGAAATAAAATGATTCATCAATCTGATAAACGTTTAAATGATATCATACTAAAATATAGACTAGTAATAAATGGTTAACTACCAGTTCTGCTAGAGCATGGCATTGATATCAGAATACTTAGCTTTTTAATTAGACAATCGTATAAACTTGGTAAACTTAAAAATCGTTTAAGTAGAAAGCACACAATATTTCTCCAACTTTATAACCATCTGTTATATTAATGAAATGTTCCAAAGTATATAAATAATGCTACAACGCATAAAAACTAACTTTATTTCTCGATCCTCTACTCTAAAGTAGAAATGGGGAGTGCCTCCAAATTATTTCATTGGCCTTAATAATTGGAGTAAAATCATACACTTTTCAATCCATAAATTTATCTTCTAAAGTTTCGAAGAATATGATTAGAATAAAAGTTAAGTCAGTTTTAAATGACCCGTTCTCAACTATATTCATTGCTGTTTTATCATTGTGAGATGCCCCGGATCAGCCAGTATCGGCTCGCAAGCTTGTCGCCTGTCACGATAATGACTAGTAAACACGACTGAGAGTTAATTACAAGGGGACAACCGGATGCCGGGGGCTTGTTGACGTCACAGACACAATACGAGATTCCGTGAACATGACGTCAGCTCAGAAAGTGGATGAATGGACTCATCTTTCATGGAGTTGATCATCTATGGGAGGAAAATAGCAAATATTAATTATCAAATTGCAGTTAATGTAAGGTAATAGAACTTAATTAGGAGATAACATAATTTGATGTTTCATAAGAGTTACAGAATGTTGATACTAAAATGGTAATATTATTCAAGAAAATTGTGTGGTTTGATGTTAAGTTTATTGGACTATGAAGACATAGATTTTATTTGAATTTGTTGATATACCATCTAAGCCTAAAAAAGAAAAATATTTTCAAATAGTTGGGTTCAAAATAATTGAATTTTTTATTGAAATTTGATTAGTGGGCAATCTCTAGTATTCAAATAAGTTGTAATATTCTAAAGTAGGGTATATTTTTGTTTGTATGTATGTATGCAAAACGGATATAGAAAACTGTTTTCCTTTGATTAAAAAAAGAATATTTACATACATCTCTAGGCTATTGTAAATCCTACATCGTTATAATGTTGAGTTTTAATAAAAAAAAAAAAAAAGATTAGCCCTATTGGTTTTGTGGAGTTAAAATCAAAACAAAAGAGTTGCTTAAAACAGCTGACCTGTCAATGCACGAACCACAGCCTTCGGTATATCCTACGATATACAAGACAATTTATACACACATTATCAGGTAAACGATTGCTATTTTCTTCAGCTGAGCCGTTGTTCGTAAGTCTGTGTCTGCAGCCAAAAATAAAAGACGCGTTTGCAAAAATTAGATGTAGTTATAGCTATTCCAAGAATAATACTATCTTTGATTAATTATAATAATGAATTTCACACAAGTTTTCTCTTTTCAAATTCTAAGAATACATTAAATAACACTTATTTTTATATCTTCAAAAAATTAGGAGAATCGTTTGTTTGCTTTAGGCAGAATGTTAAGTAAATACAGGCGTGCTGAAAAGTCTGGAAACGGATTGATATTTCTATTAATAATTTAGAAAGAAGTTGCAATAATAAGTTTTTAGTCTTCAATTTAGTAGGCAGACCATTAATTTTGTGACTAAGAGGTTGCATCCTTAAGAATCATCTTCACCCCTGGGCCAACAACTCATTGTTGCGCAGTCGGCAATGTTAATCATACGGCTTTTATGCTAAAACATGGTCTGGTATTCCCCTGTTTCGGACGCCTTTTTTCAACCAATTTTCTTGAAATTTGGGAAATGTTGAGTTGAATAGTTATATTAGGTTTCTCATACCTCGGAATTTCGAAAATTTAACAAATATTACTCTCTGTTACGCCGCAAAGTAACTCGATTTTCCTCATTTAATATTTCAAAATCTAGTAAAATTTTCAAAATTTCGAGGTATGAGCGACATAGTATAACTATTCAACTAAACACTTACCAAGTTTAAAGAAAATCGGTTGAAAAACGGCGTCCGAAACAGGGGAATGCGATACCATGTTTTGCATTAAAAGCCGTATGGTTAACATTGCCGACTGCGCAACAATGGGCTAATGGCCCAGGGGTGAAGATGACTCTTAAGTCTTTAAAAACTTATACCTTTATATAAAAATATATTATACCAACTAGTTTTACATTGCAAGTCATTTCCTAAACTCTAATATGATTTAGGTATGCTTAAATGTACATATGCATTCGAATCTCAAAAACTCGTACAAATTTTCTTCAACCCTTGCAAATAACTTGAATCTAGGATAAAAACAATATTTACATAGGTCTCTATGCTAGAAAAATTCTTATTTCGACATATTGGTGAATTGAAATAAAATTCTTATTTCATAACTAACAAAATAGTTGATGAAAACAGCTGATTCAACTGTCAATGTACGAACCAAGTGCTCAGTACTATACATGTGGTCTTCCATTTTATCCGTTGCTCGGTAACCATGTATTAAATTACTACAAGATCAAACGTTAGTTGACTGTAAGAAAACATCTGTGTTGTAATTTTATTGTGATTATAATGATCATGTTCTCTTTCTACAGCTTGAATTTGATGCTTTATTATTGCATGGTTCAAGAGTACCTAATCATGCAGACTACTTTAACTCGAGTTCATTAAACGAACACCCTGGCTAATAGCCAACCACCCATGTTTCAATTAATGGAGCGTCAACAGCCTATACATCTTCCTTCCCAAAATTGTTCTAAAACGCGTTGTTTGTTAGTGGAATAAAAGCACTCATATAAGCATAATTAATTTGTAGCTATTTATAACACCATGTAACGAATGATTTTACTACGTTTAATTTTTTTTTATAAGAGAACTATCACTTTTTTCTCATAAAAATTTATGTATTAAATATAGTTATCGGGTAGAATTATAGCTGCTTAATTAGTTAGAAATCGTATTATTTAAGACATTCAAATAAATATATCATTTTCACCTTTCCTAAATACCTAAAATTGTAACATAAATACATGAAATAAGGGCACATTAGTATTAAAAATAGTTTTACTTCATTAAAACAATCCACCTTCTAAAAAACATTAATACAAAACGTACAAGTTAAAGTGTTTTTGACTCTATTGATTGTGTCGAAGTAGTAGTCTCATTGGTATAAATGTCATGCTGGTATTAAGATGCAAACTAATTTATTTCGCACACTATTTAAAGATACCCTAAAATTTTTTGGGCCAAAAAAAGGAGACTGATGCATCTATGTCTATGTTCTGTTACATAGACAGATAGTCTAACTACATATAGTTTGCTACAAATAGATGGTCTAGATGTTGCCACGACCTATTCCGTCTGTAAGCCTATATCCTAGATGTTACCCATCGCTTTTTTATCTAGATATTCTACATGTGTTTCTTCCAGTGCAGGGGCATCTACGTTATTTTCTAGTAGCACCTTGCTGAGCCAATCTCTCTTAGATTTACTCAGAGTCTCTACGTTTATAGGTGATACATTCACAACAGAGTCTACATTAAAAAATGGCCCTGGAAAATTTCATTTGGATTTTGTCTGGCAGCTGGCAAAGATGAAACATCATTCACGTGATAGATCAGCTTCCAAAGCTTGTTGTTCGTTTAGGCTAGGCGCACACGGGCGATTATTTTAAGGCAATTATTTCATCGCCCAGTCTGTGCATCATTGGAAGGAATGGGAGCGCGCACACAGGCGATCAAAAATAGCGCCGATTTTAAAATCTGTGGCAAGCCAAAGATTTGTGGGCGAGGCGATAGTCGGCCGAAAATCTGAAACATACAGGTTGTAACCTGTCCGCGCACACAGGCGATTGAATAGTCGGCCGATCGCCCGTCAGTAGCTACTCCGCAGTCACCGGTGACTTGTTTGTCTTGTTGTATATTTGTGTTGTTTGTGTAGTCATACTGTGCAATGGCAGATTTCGACACTGAATTGTTTATTAGTGAAATAGAGAAACTTTTTTTACATTCTGAAGTAGTTAAATAATTTCTTATCGTCCTCTCGTAAGGTGTTATATATCTTATGAATCGTTCCATTTATAAGTCTCTGACTTACAATAGGATGTACCCAATACCTACGGTGTACTTCTTCTTTTTTTAGCCCGCATCAGTAGTGCACAAACACACGTTAGCTGTACAAAGTCCATTATATGTCACACAGAATGAGAACTACCGCGCGAAAACAATCGCTACGTGTGCGCGTTCACATAGATCGAGGGCGATTTTTAATAGGCCGATATTTTAATCGGTCAATTAAAAAATCGCCCGTGTGCGCTTAGCCTTAGCACCACCGAGTACGTGCAGCTTTACTGGAATACTAGCTGTTTCCAATTAATAATACTAACTACATTTTAATATCATTAAATCATTTAAATTACCTTATAACGTGTCTTTACCAAAAAAGGAAGAAAAGTAAACTTAATTGGCAATAAATAAAAAACAAAAATGTTTAGCTCAATGCTGTTTTAATAAACGTTCGACAAATCCCAATTTGTAAAATACAGTTGTTCGTTTTCATGAAATTAGTCATATGTTATGTAAACTTGATAAATTTTGTCTTATATTTATAATACATGGAAATTTTTTACCTCGGACCTCCAGTCCGTGCTCCTTTACGGGGCAGAGGTGTGGGCAGGCGCTCTAGATAAGGAGTGCTACAGGTTGCGACTCGCCCGGGTTCAGCGTCAAGCTGCGCTCAGGGTGTGTTCCGCCTACCGGACAGTGTCCGAGCCTGCCGTCCTGGTGGTCGCCGGAGTCATCCCTGTCAAGCTCTTGGCAGGGGAAAGGAAAGCGATTTATCAGAGACAAGGCGAGATCGGCAAGGACACGGCAAGAACAGAAGAGCGCTCCCGAACCTTCCAGCAGTGGCAACACAGCTGGGAGCACGACACCCGAGGACGATGGACTGCGCGACTTATCAAGCAGGTCCAACCATGGGTGGAACGGCGGCATGGGGAGGTGGACTACTACCTGACCCAATTTTTGACAGGTCACGGCTATTTTCGGTCGTACCTGAACCGGATGGGAAAGACCGGTTCACCGGACTGCATTTATTGCCCGGGTGTTTCCGACGATGCGGAACACACATTCTTCCGCTGTCCCCGTTGGGAAGGGCCCCGCCTGGAGACCACACAAATCTTTGGTGCATTTTCGGTGGACTCGGTCTGCCAAAAGATTTTGGAGGATGAGGGCAACTGGGATTGTTTGTCACAGTTCGTCCGGGGCATCCTCCTGGAAAAGAAAACCGATCTGGACCGCGAAGTGGCCCAGATCCCTTGATCGAGCGGCTGGATAAGGAGCGAGCCCCAAGGGTGTAAGCCAAATTTAGGCCTAGCCTGACGTAATGTGATAAACAATTCCAGGTTAGATTCCTAAAGAGTAGAGGAGGTTTTTTAGTGGGTAAACCCGTTTTTTAGGGGAGCCCCACACTACAGGCTGGCCACCTGTGTGCGTAATGCATTTTTCCGCCTCTCCCTCAAAAAAAAAAAAAAAAAAAAAAAAAAAAAAAAATACATGGAAATTTTAAAGTCCAATGGGGCGGAGCACATTGAACTGAGAGAGGCAAAAATTATTCCATGACGTCTACAGAGAATTCCCTTTAATTTGACACCTTAATCATCAAAATCGTTTCATAAATAAAAGAGTTTTGCTGCTCACAAGAAATTCCTTACGGAATTAGTAAGATAGATGCTGCGAATACGAAAAACTTCAAACCCCTCAACGATTGAACTTCAACCAATTAACCACTAAAGGTGCAATACTATAAATGAATAGATATTTATGTAAATATGAGAGTGTCAGTCAAATGAGGATAGTTGTTATTGTGAGTGGATTGGCATGGTATTTTAGGAATATGCTTATACTCTAAATTGTAAGGGCAGGAGTATTATACGCAATTCTAAAATAATAATTAGTTACGATGTAAAGTGTTAAAAGGTCATACCAACATTACAAAACAAGCCAAGCAGAAACAATATAATAGGCTTCTCTTACACACGCTTATAATAATAAACTGGTACCCTGGTAAATTTATTATTAATAAGTTTTCTTCTTAGAGAAGGCCAGGGATAGGAAATGTACATAATAATCAAGTTTGAATTCATATGAAATTTAACTTACATGAGGAAATATTCTTTCTAAAATTATTAAAAGTAAGACCATATATAATGTAGCAGAAGTTGCAGTTTTATAAAATCGTTTCTGGTTAAGGGGATTCCTGAGGTGGTTTAATAGCTTCAAGAACAAGAACAAAGTTAATATTCTTGGAGAGTCCGAAAGTTTTTCTTGGCCGATACCAGGAGTTATAGAGTTATAACGAAACTTTGAATAATGTGTTAAGTTTTCAAGCCGTCGAAGAATTCTACTGCATTACTTGTATCATAATCAGGCAACCCATATAATACTTGGACACCACAACTAACAAGAAAGTACAATATATATATTGTTATAAAATAGAAAATATAGATTTAAGGAAAAATTAAAGAATAAAATTATTTTAATTGTATACTTTGTATGTTAAAATGTGGTAAGGATGGAGTGGTTCGGAAGTCACGTTAATCCGTTGGTCCACCTGCATAGAAAACAAAAAAGTGCAGGCCTTTCAGGCGAGGAGAACTATCAGGTAATTGCTGATCTCCCTCCACTAAAAGCCATACGGTTTTTTTTTTTTGTTAAAATGTAAATGGAATAATAAAAGATATAAAATAGTTTTAAATTCTTTAAGAAAAGTCTTAACGTTTAACTTATTCATACATTCCATTTATTCACCGAGAATAAACTACATGTTTTTTTAAATTAAATTTAACTAAACGTAAGTTATTAAGGTATGCTGTAAACACATGCAACAGAAAAACTGTAAACCAATAAAACTTTCTTCTTACTTTTACCGTACTTTATTTTGTTACATATATGGTAGTTCAATAAACACGACGAAAGACGTTGTCACACTAAACATAAAATATGATTAATACTATACTTGAGAGACTTTTTGTACACTTATGTAATAAATTTTTTTTTAGAAAATGGATATTTCACAACTTTTGTAACCATCCACTTTGCATGCAGGGTAGGCTGCTCAAATGAGTCGGTTAGTTTCCATCAAGTGGGACATGCTGAACTGACCCGTGGCCAAATTTCATAGGCTATTAAACTTGGAGTTTTTCTATTTAAAATAAATACTTTTGATTTGCCATCTCTAGGTTAAAAATGTTAAGTGTAAAAGTATGTTTTTGTTTTGGCCTTGTAATATTTATGACCCATGTTCTAACCATACATTTCTTTACTTTTTGCAAATGGTAACAATAAAATGTGTCAAGAAAAATTTCGTTAGCCTCAAATATCACTACATCTAGGGCCCTGAATCATTATATTAATGGACTTGGGAGTCAGCCAAGGACCCATGTTTCAATAATGGAGTCAACATCAAGGATTCTCTCTCAGCACGGCGTTGCCTTTATGTCACTGGCCATTAAGATATTAATGAAATGGCCCTTATTTAACCACAAAGATTGTAACGAATATTACTCACTTCCTTGAACTTCTACAAAGTTTTTCATGGTAAATAAATTTAATTTAAATGTATTTTAATTAAATTTCTAGGCAATATCTATGGTGTATGTCTAATACTAAAAGATAAAATATATATTTATTTTATAAGTCTATTTCGTATATATGATATTTTAAAAGTTTTTTACTATAAAGAGTGACCCAAAATTAAGCTCCCCGCCTTTGTCAATAGCCATAGATAATGAGATAATCTTCAAGTTAGGTCTTAGTGACCATAGAGGAAATTTTTGTTGTGTAAACATTTTCAACGCCCTCCCTCAAAAATTGGAATTCTAAAGAATAAGTAAAAAACAAAATTAACCTCTATTAAAAGTTCTTCATGTGTCTTTGTCTCAATCCCTCGCAAAGTAGCAACTTTTAGTAAATAAATAAGAAGGGAGAAATTAGTTTCATATTCGTAAGCATCTTATGGGATATTAAAAAAAACCAATTACTTGACACAACTTAATACTTTAAACTTAATCTTGAAACTAATTAATTGAAAAGAATTAAAAGATATCTTGATGTAACTTTTTAGGAATAGGCCTACTGAAATTAATGTTTGCAACAATATGAGGGGCTGATCAAAAAATTCAAAGCCCTATTGGGTTACCTTATATTAATATATTTTTAAAAGAGATACAGAGGTGAATAAGTTATATATCTTAAGAATTTGAAAATGGCGGTCGGCGACATAACTTTATTCATAATGATCACTAGTTAAATCGGCCGATCGGGTAACGAACCAAGGTGGATGAATATGAGATAAACTGTAGGTTCGGCGGAGTATCATACTTCAAAAAAAAAACCCAACCCAAAATATGTCTGGGCACTGAGGAAGAAAAGAAGTAGACATAGGTAGAATAGAAGTAGAATAATATGTTTATATATAGTTCGTGGTTAACTTGTATCTGCCACATCTGAAATCAGGAAAATCATAGGTCAGTTTATTTTAGAACAGTTGTATCTTTTTATTCGTTAAATTCAATAACTTTCTAAAAGAAGTGATAACAAAAATAATTATTTTCTGCATTTAAAATGTTTAACGGTTAATAGTAAACTTCAACAAAAAATTTGATTATATATAATTGACTTGTTCGTTCAAAATCATAGACAAAAACTAGTTGTAACAGGGTTCTATACACAGTTTCTTATGACATTTTGTAAACTTACTGATTAGATTATGAATATGGATTATAATGAAGCTGAGTTATAAAGCTTCCTCTACTGATGACAATCTGAGATAACTGGTTTGAGCTTCCTAGGAAGGACATTGAGATATTGTCGAATTATCTTACACAAAAATACCGTGTTAAATCTTGATCTTTGGTTTGTTGTAGTATCAAGTTTACAGCTTTTAATTACTAAATATTATTAATTTTGAAGCATAATTGTTGGTTTCAAATGTTATGAACAATCCCAATAAAACGAATTAAACATACACAACCAACCACGATGAAAAATATTTCACGTTAGCACTAAATTGGTAATAATATATTTAAAACAAACTATTCTATGCATATATTTTACTATAAGACTCACAGCGTGGTTCTCTCATGAGGGCAAGAGAGGTTCCCTTAAGAGGAGGAATCATCCGGAGCAATTTTGATACTTCTGGTACTTTTTTTTATTTTATTTTATTTTATTTTATTTATTCACGGCAAACACCATTTTACAAAACAATATACATTAAATACTTCAATATACATTAAATACCCAACTTTCATTTTGGGGTTGGCAGCACTGGCTGCACACAGAGGTATGCAATGCCTTACCTCGTTAATAAAAAAAGTAGACCTATGTTATCCCCTCCGCCAACACTCGCAGTGAAAGTTCTGGGTCAGTTGAACTTTGGTCAATTACTACGTGATACACGGTGAAAAATTCCGCCTATGGTGTTCGGGATTATAAAGAAACGGTTTTAAACCAACGGTTTTTTTCAAAATCATTACATTGAAAGTTCAGTCTAATCGTGTAAATATATCTCAACAATCACATTCACATTCACAAAGTCAAGACTTTAAACTTAGACAAACTTCTAATGTTTACGGTACCTATACTTAGTATACCATTTAAAATATGTACTCTGAACACGTCTATAACTGTAAAAATTTATTTCATAAGCCCAAACAAACAAATGTAAATGTCTTCAGTATATTTTTTTGCTCTTATATAATATGTAAATAAATAATCAATCTTCTTTCATGGCATTTGAATTTAAGCTTAACAATTTAGTGATTCTTAAAAATGAAAGATCCATGACTGACGCAAGGCATAGCAACCAAATATAGTACAGTACAATGAAAATACGATTATCATTAAAAGATCTTAAAGATCATCATTTATTGTGAGTAGACTCCATGAATACAACTTTGACTTAAATGTCAATCGACTTAAATGATAATAATACTTTAATTAATTGTAATATTTTTTTCTAATGCAGTTTAGCGTTTATAAAAACTGTAGATGCTTTATGCGGGAAGAAATGAACAATACAACAATAAAAATGTTTGGAAAAAATTTATGTTGAGAGAACTCAACAATCAAATAGGATGTCGCCCTAACAATGTAATTTCATACACCATTTTCTAGGGGTTCAGTGAGTACAACAAAAGTTTAACTATATCAAAAACTAAAAAAATAATGAAACTGAGTACTTATAAGCCAGCCATAAGAAAAATGATCTATAATTATTTAATACGCTAAGGGGTTTTTTGTGTTGAGAACTCCTACAATTTTCAACCGATTTTCAAGTCTTTGGTGTCGTTGGATAGGGCTTGATCTGTAGTTGTTTTGCCAAAAATTGATGAGAATTGAACTGAAAATAAAGGTGCTATATACCATTGAAATCTCAAAATTTCCCATTAAAATAACATTGGGATTGAATAAAGCATTTTAAACATCTGTTAATGTACAGCTGTAAAAACATGTAGTTTTTGGTGATCACTGATATTTACAATATTGGATTAGTAGGATGTCGTTGATTCAGAACTAAATGTAAAATTTTGCCTTTTATATTGTATCAAAAGAAATCGCTCGATTTCGAGTAACAAACACTAGTAGTATATTAACCGTCGAAACATTTAATAGTTGTATTTTTTATATAGTTATCAGTTCCTGAAGTAAACAGTTAAAATTAGTATTGGAATGAAAAAATGGCATTACAGTATTATATTTTGAGCTTTGTAATTTTGATGATGAATACTGTTATTTATTTATAGTCAAAGTAAAACTAACAACCTTCTCATGTAATCTCCAGAGTTTTTTGTTTACTCAACAATTGAACTTATCACCTGACTTCTAAGAAACCCAGTCCAAACTGATGTGAAACAGAGGAAGGAAATAAAACTACTGGCTGAAAACAAATCTGTTTAGATATTGCTAAGTGATAAACTTGTGCCTCAGAGTAGTACGACTCTCAATAAAAGTCATTTGTTAGCATATTTTTTTATTGTTACATTTACTTTTAATAATAGAACTACAATATAAAATGCAAATAACATAATTTTAAAATAAAAAAATTTTACTAATTAATAATTGCTGGGCAAATATAGCGTGTAATAAAAAGAATAATGGAATTGCTATTTTCTTTGGTCGATACTATAAAAACAATTATACATGTTAAAGACGCATGATTATTTACAAAAAAGTTTATAGGTTCCGATAACATACTTTATGATGTAATAATTTATCGATAAGGTACTGTATTTTTAAACTTACATTATGTAAAGTAATTGCATAAATATGCGTTATTGCATTGAAGCTGAGTCATAAAGCGTCCTCAACTGATGACAATCTGAGATAGGAGGTTCAAGCTTTCCAGGCAGGAAATTGAGATCCTTGCCGCATTATCTTGCACATAAAATACTGTTTAGCAATGATAACATCTTATTTAGTTTACTACAGATTTATTTAGTGTAAATAATAGATTTAAAATTACTGTAAATTAAGTTAAAAGGTTTATACGTTATATCAAAATTAACTATCACTGCTACGAGGCAAATTATGTAAACAAATATGGTCCTTTGATGCTAAGTATATTATTTATAGGTTTAAAACAAAGAGTTGCTTTCTATGATAATTATCTGATTTTGATTTTAATTACTGTTATGAAATCATCTGCGGATTTTGCAATAAATAATAATAGACGTTTAATTACCAACGCTGGAGGGCTACCAAAACTTCGAAATAGGATTGTTATGTTCATATTTAAATACTATTTTATTTATTTTAATATTTGTCATAGCTAGACCTAAAGAGTGAGAAACACTCAAAAGAAAATTTACGTGTCCATATTAAAAACCATGTCTTCTTTAACCTTCTAATTCCATAGTTACAGTATATTATGCCCTGCCCCAGCTATTTTTATAACTATGAACTAATTAATCAAAATAAAATGAAACATAGTAAATGTGGAATAGGCTAATAAAATTCTGCTTCAGTGATTTCAAGGATTGAATAGCTGGCTCAATTTGGATGTGGTTCGGGGTCAGTATTAATCCTCTGGCTCAGTTTGGATGTTTTTGGAATGTGGAGCAGGTAAACCGGCTCAATTTGCCAGAGCCTTTTTACAGCCTAAACAAGCTCATGTTCCTCGCAGTCATATACTATAAATCTTAATCTTAACTCTCAACATTCACTTGTCAGGGCCCCGCCGGAGGAGAACATCCCCCAGTAGTGAAGAAAGGCCGGTTTTACCTCAGTTTTGGCATGATTTTATAGGGGAAAACTCCCTTGGGAGCATTTTTGGACACAACTTACAAATATTTTGCTCCGAGATTTGATATGTGCTTATGTTTATGTATGATGATATTTAATTTTTATATATGTGTGTATTGGTTTTAAGATTTTATGGGGATTTAAATTTTGGGAGCATTTTTGGACACAACTTACAAATATTTTGCTCCGAAGCTTTTTTCTTGTAAACTAAGCATCCTAGAGGAAAATGTCGAGAATAAAAATATTAAATTTGACTCTTAATCTACAACTTTCCCGCTGACAAAACTTGCCTGACCAATAAATAAAAAATTTCCTCACAGACTAACTTTTTTATGTCAAAAAATCAATTTTTATATTTTTATTTATTATTTATGCCATGTTAATATTAAAATTAAAGTAAATATTTTATGCCGTAATGGCCATCATATAGTTCACTATAATACCTGAAAATATGATAAATTTACCTCTACTCTAACTATATTCATTTATGGTGTTAATGAAATGTGGCACTAAATCTTGCGCCGGCCGCCTGTACACTGGGTTAGTCTCATGCGCCTCTTCCAGTTGACTGTTGTATGCATTGGTGTTATGATTATTAAAGTTTTAATTTTGTTTAACTGTCTATTGATTAAGTAGTATAATAGGTATATTTAAAATTTTGTTTAATTGTTTATTGCCTAAGAAGTATATTATTGGGTATGGCTATGGTATTATTATATTGAGTATGGCTATTCTTTGATATGTTTAAAGTTATGTTTAATTGTCTATATTGGTGTTGTTCTATGTATTGCTTATGTACTGGATAGTTATAAAAATCTTAATTGATTATTTATTTTGATTTTCCTTAACTGTGGATATTGTTTGAAGCATTTCCTATAAATTGTAATGTTTTGTTTGTATATGTCAAGAGATGTAGGGGTTTGCCTGAGATTTAATAATTGTGTTTTGGTTGTTCTATGTAATGTTTATAATACTACTTTGAGTTAGCTTTCTTTACTTTTAATAAGTGATTAAATATTGAGTTATTGGTGTAGTTAATATAGCTTTTGGGTTTTTTATTATATTTGAGTATGTTGTTTTACTTGTTAAGGAAAATTTGAGTTATTGTTATTCTTCTCATGTTTTATAAATGTTTAATATAAATGACTGTGTTTTATTAGTGTTAAATATTTGTTTATTATAGTTATTTTACCTAGCTAATGTATTATTAATAGGTGTTATAGGTTAAATGTACGAGTATGTTTACAAGAGTTAATATTTAGTTAATTTGTATTATTTTATTGTTATTTATACCATATACTGCTTATAAGTAAAATATAAGGGCGATAATGACTAATTTACATATGCTATTAGGGTTAAATACTTGGTAAATTTATGAAATTAAATGTATGCTTGAAATGCCATTTCACTAGTTGTATTTAAATTGTCTTGATGATTGTTTTGTTAGTTAAACTTAATATGTGGCATAGTTATTATAGTTGTTGCCCTAGGTTTATAATTAACTATTTAGGGTTTCATTTTAACTTTAACTTGCATTTTGCTTATTATAGATTTCTATGCTTTAAACATTTGGTTATGTGAGTGTAACAAGTACTGCTTAGTGGCTATGTAATTTCACTGGTTATTTGTATATAATATATGTTTATTTGCCTTATTAGGTTTGTTGTGACTGTTATTTATTATAGTTGTTGTACTTGTCCCATGTTTTTGTTGAATAAATTGCAAATAATTATGAATTTAGGTTTATTAGGCATGAGTTTTAGTGATATTTTACTTGTTAGAGGCTTATAATTATATGTTTTAAATATTTAAGAAGTTTAGTATTAAATTTTAGTTGATATTTACAATATAGTTAGCATATTTATTGTTTATGGCAAAATTGTCTGGGCAGTAAAGCATATTCTGGAAAATTGAGAGTATTTATTAATATTTAACTAAGTTGTTCTCCTATGACATGTATTATTATTTGTGTATTTATAAGATAGTTATGTTGTTTAGGAATTATATTGGTTGTATTTCTCTATGTACTGAGTTTGTTAGGGTATAATGATGGTCTATTGTATATTATTATGACTATATGTGTGCTTGTTGTTACTTTACTATATTGTTTATAGGTGTTTGGCTATACAATTTAACTAGGAGTTAATTATGCACATGTCATTGGTCTTGGTATTTTTATTATGTATGTTGTTGGTTTACTTGTCTTATATATTGGCTCGTAATAAAAGATCTGTTAAATATTGTTAAATATTTGGTTGTTATTGTAATAATTATGTACTGGTTATTGCCTATGATTTGTATCCAGTTGAGGTAAATATTTATACATCTTGTGCCTTGATATTTTTGTCTGAGTTAGTTAAGTTGTTGATGTTAAATACTAAGTAACTTTATTTGCTCTATTAATATAAATGGTGATATACTAATAATGTTTGTTATATTATAGAGTATTGGGAGGTATGTGTTAAACATTTTTACTGGTTGAGTTATTGAGTTATTGACTATTATGAATGCTATTGGTTATTGCTCTGACTGTCCTGTGTGTTGTTTGTAGTGTTAATTAACTATAAAATTTAACTACTTGTGTAAAATGTGCCATGACTTGATATTTTTACTTTTAAAGATATTTGGTGTTAATACTTATTTATAGTTATACATACTATTTATAATAGTAGGCCTATATTTTAATGTTATTTAGTATAGGATATTAATATTTTGCTTACTGTAGATTATAAAGCTTACATTTTGAATTAGTTGAGTTATTAAGTTATTGGTAACTGTGTTTTCCCTACATTTGACTATATTTTAGTTATATTGTGTCTGTTATAAATTAATATGCCAGTTTAAAATATGTTTATTAAGCCTGTGTTTTACTAAATATTTAGTTATGCCACTGAGATTGGCTATAGAGTTTTACTAAATGTGCTAAGTTTTTATATATTAGTATGCTATGTATTGATTAACATAAATTAATTTTAAATATAAACCAGTCATTTGACTTTTTGTTGTTAATAATAATTGTGTTTTGGTTTTAGTTTGGGAGTTTAAAGAATATGTTTGAAAAAAAATATTATTAAAACTTATTAATTATTTACTGCTAATTTTATATGAAACTTGAAGTAAGTTTAAGTAAATAGTTGACTACATTTGACAACTTTGCTTGCCTTATAGCTTATTATTGAAATTTATAGGTTTAAATGTTAAATTAAACATTATTATTAAGTAAATTTTGTATAATTAATGTTTTATAGTGATTTATTAAATATTTATGGCTATATAAACATGACACTTAGTGAATAAACTCTTTAAATTTATGTGTTACTTAAGTAAATTTTAGTGTTAGTGGGTATGGTATAAAAATGTGTAATGAATTATGGATTTTATTACTATATATATGTTTATTTATTACCATTAGAGTTTGCACATGTTAAGGTCAAATGTTAATGGTCCTATAAGATGTTAAGTAAATAGTTAAGGATGTTGACTATAGTTATGGTCAACGATTTTGTCTTGTCAAATTATATTTGCTAATTTTAACATTAAAATAATGTAATGTGATTTTAGTGGTTAGTAATATAATTTCTGATTATCACCTTCTAATTTTGTGTCAATATTGCACTTTAATGTATTTGATATAATAATATTATATTTTACTGTTTTATGTTGAATATTAGTTTAGTGATATAAAAATGTTGTTTGAGTCATTGTGTCTGCTATAGTTTAATAATGTATTAGTTAAATTGAGATATTTTGTAAAAGACTCTGTAACTAAATGTGTTAATGATGTTAATATATATAGATAATATATGGTTAGGTAAGGTTAGGCTAGGTTAGACTAGGTTATGTTAGGTTAAAGTAGAAGCTTGGTTAAACCAAGGCATGTCTTATGTTAATTGTCACTGATGTTTATGTGAATAAAGTGTGAAATATCAATTTTATGATTGTATGTGTTAATTAATTGCTATTATGGCTTGCTTATGTTTTTATTAATTTTCAATGTTCTAGTAGGATTTGAAGTAAATTTATTTAGTTGTAGGTGTAAATGTTGACTAGAAACTACGATTTTGTCTTATAACTACTTTTGGCAACTTGTAGCAATAAAATTGTTATGTATGTATAATTATTGTTAAGTATTACAGATTCTGACTGTCGTCAACTAATTTATAGAGTTAATGTTGGATTTAATGTTTATTAAAATGGTGAGAAGGCGAATGCAAGGTCTAGCTTCTGCTAAACAGAGGAGGCTTTGCAGAGTGTGAGGGGGAAGTTGTGTTTGTGAGGTTAAAAATGAGGTAAGGGTTAGGTTTATATGGTTAAAAAATGAGCATGGTTATGTAATATTAAACATGTAAACACCACTTCTGCTAAAGCAGAAGCATGTTTACATGTTTAATATTACATAACCATGCTCATTTTTTAACCATATAAACCTAACCCTTACCTCATTTTTAACCTCACAAACACAACTTCCCCCTCACACTCTGCAAAGCCTCCTCTGTTTAGCAGAAGCTAGACCTTGCATTCGCCTTCTCACCATTTTAATAAACATTAAATCCAACATTAACTCTATAAATTAGTTGACGACAGTCAGAATCTGTAATACTTAACAATAATTATACATACATAACAATTTTATTGCTACAAGTTGCCAAAAGTAGTTATAAGACAAAATCGTAGTTTCTAGTCAACATTTACACCTACAACTAAATAAATTTACTTCAAATCCTACTAGAACATTGAAAATTAATAAAAACATAAGCAAGCCATAATAGCAATTAATTAACACATACAATCATAAAATTGATATTTCACACTTTATTCACATAAACATCAGTGACAATTAACATAAGACATGCCTTGGTTTAACCAAGCTTCTACTTTAACCTAACATAACCTAGTCTAACCTAGCCTAACCTTACCTAACCATATATTATCTATATATATTAACATCATTAACACATTTAGTTACAGAGTCTTTTACAAAATATCTCAATTTAACTAATACATTATTAAACTATAGCAGACACAATGACTCAAACAACATTTTTATATCACTAAACTAATATTCAACATAAAACAGTAAAATATAATATTATTATATCAAATACATTAAAGTGCAATATTGACACAAAATTAGAAGGTGATAATCAGAAATTATATTACTAACCACTAAAATCACATTACATTATTTTAATGTTAAAATTAGCAAATATAATTTGACAAGACAAAATCGTTGACCATAACTATAGTCAACATCCTTAACTATTTACTTAACATCTTATAGGACCATTAACATTTGACCTTAACATGTGCAAACTCTAATGGTAATAAATAAACATATATATAGTAATAAAATCCATAATTCATTACACATTTTTATACCATACCCACTAACACTAAAATTTACTTAAGTAACACATAAATTTAAAGAGTTTATTCACTAAGTGTCATGTTTATATAGCCATAAATATTTAATAAATCACTATAAAACATTAATTATACAAAATTTACTTAATAATAATGTTTAATTTAACATTTAAACCTATAAATTTCAATAATAAGCTATAAGGCAAGCAAAGTTGTCAAATGTAGTCAACTATTTACTTAAACTTACTTCAAGTTTCATATAAAATTAGCAGTAAATAATTAATAAGTTTTAATAATATTTTTTTTCAAACATATTCTTTAAACTCCCAAACTAAAACCAAAACACAATTATTATTAACAACAAAAAGTCAAATGACTGGTTTATATTTAAAATTAATTTATGTTAATCAATACATAGCATACTAATATATAAAAACTTAGCACATTTAGTAAAACTCTATAGCCAATCTCAGTGGCATAACTAAATATTTAGTAAAACACAGGCTTAATAAACATATTTTAAACTGGCATATTAATTTATAACAGACACAATATAACTAAAATATAGTCAAATGTAGGGAAAACACAGTTACCAATAACTTAATAACTCAACTAATTCAAAATGTAAGCTTTATAATCTACAGTAAGCAAAATATTAATATCCTATACTAAATAACATTAAAATATAGGCCTACTATTATAAATAGTATGTATAACTATAAATAAGTATTAACACCAAATATCTTTAAAAGTAAAAATATCAAGTCATGGCACATTTTACACAAGTAGTTAAATTTTATAGTTAATTAACACTACAAACAACACACAGGACAGTCAGAGCAATAACCAATAGCATTCATAATAGTCAATAACTCAATAACTCAACCAGTAAAAATGTTTAACACATACCTCCCAATACTCTATAATATAACAAACATTA
The DNA here is from genome assembly GCA_030545055.2 of Neoaliturus tenellus. NCBI lineage: Eukaryota > Metazoa > Arthropoda > Insecta > Hemiptera > Cicadellidae > Neoaliturus > Neoaliturus tenellus. Next base: position 101,771,266 of record CM061533.1, read on the forward strand.
TTAGTATATCACCATTTATATTAATAGAGCAAATAAAGTTACTTAGTATTTAACATCAACAACTTAACTAACTCAGACAAAAATATCAAGGCACAAGATGTATAAATATTTACCTCAACTGGATACAAATCATAGGCAATAACCAGTACATAATTATTACAATAACAACCAAATATTTAACAATATTTAACAGATCTTTTATTACGAGCCAATATATAAGACAAGTAAACCAACAACATACATAATAAAAATACCAAGACCAATGACATGTGCATAATTAACTCCTAGTTAAATTGTATAGCCAAACACCTATAAACAATATAGTAAAGTAACAACAAGCACACATATAGTCATAATAATATACAATAGACCATCATTATACCCTAACAAACTCAGTACATAGAGAAATACAACCAATATAATTCCTAAACAACATAACTATCTTATAAATACACAAATAATAATACATGTCATAGGAGAACAACTTAGTTAAATATTAATAAATACTCTCAATTTTCCAGAATATGCTTTACTGCCCAGACAATTTTGCCATAAACAATAAATATGCTAACTATATTGTAAATATCAACTAAAATTTAATACTAAACTTCTTAAATATTTAAAACATATAATTATAAGCCTCTAACAAGTAAAATATCACTAAAACTCATGCCTAATAAACCTAAATTCATAATTATTTGCAATTTATTCAACAAAAACATGGGACAAGTACAACAACTATAATAAATAACAGTCACAACAAACCTAATAAGGCAAATAAACATATATTATATACAAATAACCAGTGAAATTACATAGCCACTAAGCAGTACTTGTTACACTCACATAACCAAATGTTTAAAGCATAGAAATCTATAATAAGCAAAATGCAAGTTAAAGTTAAAATGAAACCCTAAATAGTTAATTATAAACCTAGGGCAACAACTATAATAACTATGCCACATATTAAGTTTAACTAACAAAACAATCATCAAGACAATTTAAATACAACTAGTGAAATGGCATTTCAAGCATACATTTAATTTCATAAATTTACCAAGTATTTAACCCTAATAGCATATGTAAATTAGTCATTATCGCCCTTATATTTTACTTATAAGCAGTATATGGTATAAATAACAATAAAATAATACAAATTAACTAAATATTAACTCTTGTAAACATACTCGTACATTTAACCTATAACACCTATTAATAATACATTAGCTAGGTAAAATAACTATAATAAACAAATATTTAACACTAATAAAACACAGTCATTTATATTAAACATTTATAAAACATGAGAAGAATAACAATAACTCAAATTTTCCTTAACAAGTAAAACAACATACTCAAATATAATAAAAAACCCAAAAGCTATATTAACTACACCAATAACTCAATATTTAATCACTTATTAAAAGTAAAGAAAGCTAACTCAAAGTAGTATTATAAACATTACATAGAACAACCAAAACACAATTATTAAATCTCAGGCAAACCCCTACATCTCTTGACATATACAAACAAAACATTACAATTTATAGGAAATGCTTCAAACAATATCCACAGTTAAGGAAAATCAAAATAAATAATCAATTAAGATTTTTATAACTATCCAGTACATAAGCAATACATAGAACAACACCAATATAGACAATTAAACATAACTTTAAACATATCAAAGAATAGCCATACTCAATATAATAATACCATAGCCATACCCAATAATATACTTCTTAGGCAATAAACAATTAAACAAAATTTTAAATATACCTATTATACTACTTAATCAATAGACAGTTAAACAAAATTAAAACTTTAATAATCATAACACCAATGCATACAACAGTCAACTGGAAGAGGCGCATGAGACTAACCCAGTGTACAGGCGGCCGGCGCAAGATTTAGTGCCACATTTCATTAACACCATAAATGAATATAGTTAGAGTAGAGGTAAATTTATCATATTTTCAGGTATTATAGTGAACTATATGATGGCCATTACGGCATAAAATATTTACTTTAATTTTAATATTAACATGGCATAAATAATAAATAAAAATATAAAAATTGATTTTTTGACATAAAAAAGTTAGTCTGTGAGGAAATTTTTTATTTATTGGTCAGGCAAGTTTTGTCAGCGGGAAAGTTGTAGATTAAGAGTCAAATTTAATATTTTTATTCTCGACATTTTCCTCTAGGATGCTTAGTTTACAAGAAAAAAGCTTCGGAGCAAAATATTTGTAAGTTGTGTCCAAAAATGCTCCCAAAATTTAAATCCCCATAAAATCTTAAAACCAATACACACATATATAAAAATTAAATATCATCATACATAAACATAAGCACATATCAAATCTCGGAGCAAAATATTTGTAAGTTGTGTCCAAAAATGCTCCCAAGGGAGTTTTCCCCTATAAAATCATGCCAAAACTGAGGTAAAACCGGCCTTTCTTCACTACTTCCCCCTCGGGGATCGGCCTCTTGCAGACTAACCTAGAGGCAGAGGCGTCCTAAATGATATCATTAAGATCATTCCGGCCCGAGGACGACAGCGAAGGTTTTAACATCCGCCACTCTCGCCTGAGAGAAGAAAGGATGTTCGAGCACGACACTCTGACCGGGGCCGTGACTGTTATCGCTGGGAACAATCGTATCTACCACAATTGTAATCCAATAATTATGTTACAAGTCTCGTCATAAAAAGAGGTACATTATTAAATAAAATTTACCAATTACATACTTAAACATACAGATTTCACGTTAAAATACAGGTTCTAGACCAATGAGAGCCCGTCATTTTACAAAAGTAATGTTTTTTGTACGGAATTTCTCATATCAGTTGATGGGTTTCTTTATGCGCATAACCTCGAAAGATCATTTGTGAGTCAGAACGACGATTGGGTCAAGCGACATCTGTGGCGTTTTGGAGCGGTGACTATCACATTTAGGTCGTTTTGAACCTTAAACACATTTATTACAGTAAGTATTCGAGTATTTTTTACCAATTTAAGTTGATCGTTGATAATGTAGAGTATGCAAAGATTGTATTAAGCCTTTAAGCCACTAGTGATATTTTTATAACACTTGATTCTCTCATTGATATAACTTACATCTCAATCGTTTCTTAAAGGCCTTCATAATTCAATAGTTTAATAAACTACTGTTGCAACACTTTTACCTAGACAAATTTTTAATAAACTATCGAAAAATTTATCCGACCTCCTTAATTCCGGAGGAAGTCCAGTCGGTTTTTGTCGAAGAGTATGTATCCATCAACTGAGAGGTCGTCTGCAGTGGGTTTTCGGGACCTCAATTAATTGGCCCGTTGTCTTGGGTAGGTAATCGTGGATGGGCAACTAACTGTGGAGCAGATAAGACATTGACTGTACGGTTAAAGTTGTACTGTATCAAATGTACTGCATATCGAACCATATGCTGCTACTTAGAAAACAGAAAACAAATAGTTGCAATTGATGGCGCTGATTCTAGTAGTAGAAACGTTTTACATGGAGTACCACAGTGTTCTGATCTTGGGCCTCGGTTATTTCTAGTCCTCATAAATGACCTGAAATTGGATGCACAGACCCTACTGTTTGCAGACGATACTAAAGTACTCTGATGACACGAGGGAAAATGATAACAAAGTCCTTGAGGAAGCTGAAGATCTGCTGCTGTTGGCCAAAATTTGGTTCACTGCCAAACATATATCTAAAATTAAATGAAGACAGAACTCAATATATTGTTTGTTCCCTCAAGCGCGATGTAAATTTTGTAGCAGTCAATCTTCTTGGGTTTTGGCTGGATCCAAAACTAAGCTGGGACCATCATGTAACCCAGATAGGTATTAAAGTCTCCAGAGTAATATTTATTCTCAACAAGCTCAAGCATGTGGTCACTGAGCGTTATCTGGTTACAGTATACCATACACCTTTTCATAGGTATTTTTCATACAGGATACTGTTGTGGGGCCACTTCCCGGCTTGTGCCAAAATATTACTACTTCAGAATAAGGCGTTACGCATCATTGCTTCAGCTGGTTTCTTCGATCACTGCAAGCCTATTTTCCAACGTTTGTGTATTCTCACAGTTTACAGCCAATTGGTGTTAACTCACTAGTATACATAAGAGAATCCACATTAATCCACATTCGGACAGCGACAGGATGTTCACCAGTTCAATAATAGGAGAGCAGGAGACATCAACATCCCATCATGTAGGCTGTCAAAAACCCAAAACTATTTCTCAGTCACAGTGGTGAAATTTTACAACAACCTACCAGTTGAATTTAGACACCTGGGCAAATTTAAGTTTAATGCACTATTCATTCAAGATTGATAAATAGACCTATGTACTCTATTAGTGAAATTGATAAAGAGCCACTATTTTAGTTACCGGTACCATTGAAGGGAACTAAAAACTAGGACTATAACAAGCTAATTATATGACACAATCTATCTGGTGTTTCCAGTCATGGATAAAGCATTCAAGTATCAAGTAAGACTTATTTCGTAACCAATGCATCTCTTAATTTTATTTGAGGTGTATAACACACAGAGATAAGATTCAGGGTAGAGGAGTTTCTATTAGTGTGTCACTTATGGCTCCATGACTCTATTTATCTGATTGTTAATATCTAGTAAATGCACACTTAATACCAGAATAACCATTCTGGAGTGCAGTATTCAGAAGTTGAGTAAATAAAGGACAAAGCAGTGATTCGCAGAACTTGTGAGTTAGATCATTATGTGGAGCCAGCAAGGTGGGGCAAATGTGGAGCCAGCAAGGTGGGGCAAATGTGGAGCCAGCAAGGTGGGGCAATGTTATTCCTGGTTCTCACCCTTACCTCTGTCTTGTGTAAGAGGATTTTGAATTTGGGAGAAAAATCTAAAGTGACTCCCACATACTGCGGGTGGTCATTGTACTTAAGCCCAACACGGTGAAATACAATTTTAAACTTTTGTTTGGCCAGACTATTGTTGAAGTTGAAGGAAGAGATCTCATTTTTAACTATGTTATCATAACCGAGCTTGTAGGTTATTTAGCTTGCAGGATTTAAATACTCACCAAAAGTCATGAGGTAAATTTTAAGAATTTCCAAAACCTTGTCGTAATATCTGGTACTGATATGACAGTGCAAAATCTTCTACATAAAAAAAAAAAATTAAAGCACGAGTGACGGAATAGAAACTGCGAATGAGAATATATAAAAGAGTATTAAGAAATTGTATTGAAGCATAAATTATTACATTGAAGTTGAATCGCGAATAATCTAATCCCTTTAAGTCCATCCCAAAAGCTAATTAGGTGATGGTGGAGGAGTATTACAAACATAATTACCTTAATGAAGTTAAACAGTGATTAGTAAGATTATCAAAATGAATATCAAAATGATAATCCATAGAAAGTTTTGTTCTATAAATATTTTATACAGTGTTTTATCTACAGAAAGGATTTTTGTTTGTAAAGTTATGTAATTTATTAAAATTAAGAATATCACAGATTATGTTTAGCTTAAAATAATTTAGTTTATGAAAAAGAATTGGGAGGATAGTTTATTGGGAGGATCTTTTGTTAAGAATAAAATAAATAATTTTGATATAGTTGCTTGTTATTTTAAAAAGTGACAAAAATATTGTAATAAGGTAGTGGTTGAGGTGTGGGAGATGACTAACATATTAAATGAAGTTGTTTTTTTTTCATAGCTGTATTGTAGCTGTAAAAAATGTTCTAAAAATGTATTTCCCAACAAGTTACTGCCCTTACTCTACTCTCGTATAAATTTTCTCCCAGAACACCTCATTGTAAGGTGCCGGAGGGATGCCAAATGGCGTCGGTAACTCTGAAGCTTTTATTGGTCACAACACTCCATCCATTTTACGAGCCCTTTTCCTAATTTATCATAGGCTACTTATTAATAACTTTAACTTAAAATGAAAAATTAAAAAAGACTACAGAAATCAGTAACAAATAATGTAAATATAGGTTTTTTTTAAATTTAACAGATTTAAAGCTATTCAAATCGCTCAGTAAACGTTTTGATGGTGAATATTTGGTATCTGAGTACTTAAATTACATGCACTGTAGGATAAGTTCAGTTTGATTTATTCAAGTAGGTTTGTTCAGTTGTTCAGTTATTATTTGATACTATTTTGACCTGATATCTGGAATTATAGTAAAACAAAGAGTTGTAATATACAGGGTGTTTCAGAACTCCCTACCAATATTTTAGGGCATTGTTCCTGGGTTAAAAAAATATCTAAATATCATATTTAAATTGTCCGGAAGTCTTAAGTTACTCACACAGCCGCCATTTTGTTTTTTACACATAATAATTTTTATTTCCGTAACGGATGGTTGTATTCAGATCATATTTGGTATAAATCTTTATCATACCAATGTACATTTCCAAGAAAAAAATTAATTTTTTCCATCGTATATTTTCAAAATGGCGGCCATTTTAAATTTTCAAACTCAAATATCTCAAAATCGGTAAATTTTATAAAAATTTTACAAGACACAAAAAAGTTGCCAAATTGAATTAAGTAACCAATGGTACCAAGTTTGTAAGGATCGGACAACAAATAACGGAGTTATTGCAATTTATCTTCATAAAAACATTGATTTTGCTGTTAAAATGGCCTTATTTGCATTAAATTCAATGCAAAATCCTTGTTTTTATGAAGAAAGATCACAATAACTCCGTTATTTGTTGTTCGATCCTTACAAACTTGGTACCATTGGTTAGGTAATTTAATTTGGCAACTTTTTTGTGTCTTGTAAAATTTTTATAAAATTTACCGATTTTGAGATATTTCAGTTTGAAAATTTAAAATGGCCGCCATTTTGAAAATATACAGTGGAAAAAAATAAATTTTTTTCCCGAAAGTGTACATTGGTATGATAAAGACTCATACCAAATATGATTTAAATACAACCATCCGTTACGGAAATAAAAATTATAAAGTGAAAAAAAAAACAAAATGGCGGCTGTGTGAGTAACTTAAGACTTCCGGACAATTTAAATATGATATTTAGATATGTTTTTAACCCAGGAACAATGCCCTAAAATATTGGTAGGGAGTTCTGAAACACCCTGTATAGTAAGTCTAACCTAAGTTCACATAGTAAAATGCAATATTAAAATTTGTCGAAAGATGCCCGTAACATAAAGAACAAAGGTTCTAAACGTAAATAAAGTATGAACGTAAAATAATATAATTTGGATTTATCCCGCTGTGAGGTGAATATTCGGGATAATTGTTGACTATGATATTAATTATCGTAACTTATATGATATTTACATATCGTTCAACCTCGTACAATAAGCTCGTATTTTATTTTGATTTCAATACCTAGCAGACTTTTATTTTCTTCATATTATTGTAATCCACTGACATGGAAGTAAAAGTATCTGTGAAGTTTATTTTACGGTCTTGGTTATATAGAAAAAATACCCCGTATGTGTTGCCTTCTTACAGCCGTGACTTTCTTCAATATTTGCTTTAGGGTACATACTTAATGCCAATGGAAGTTTTCTGGGAAACTGAATTGGCCTGTGCCGTATGATACATAATTTTAAATCGCTTTACATTCTGAGCTATTTGCCACAAACCCGATCTCGAAAAGTCGAGAGAATCATATTTGAACTGATCTTAATTTTAAGGTTGGGTTTGTGGCACTGTTCTCTATTAAAAGAGACCTTTAATTGAACCATGCTTATATTTTAGATTTTCGTCATATTCTCCATGGCCGTACCTCTAAGACGTACAAATTCTATAAATGTCAGAAAAACTAGATTTTAATCGCTTACAGACATACAACGTTTAATTGTTTATATTAAATTAGTTAAAACTTATCAAGCAGTCCTGGAACTTTTTTAACACACTGTATATAGTATAAATGTGTGCGTGTGTGTGTGTGCGTATGAGTTGAATATCAACACTATATTGTTGTTATATCAAAAGAATATTCTTATATTTGTGAAACTCATGAACGATACCGAAAGAACCAATATCAGTCCCATTCCTGTGTCATTCTCGATAAAAATTGTTTTATTCTGTTCGTTCTCGTGTTTCGATACAATCCTTTATAAAATATCTCTTTTCTGATGTATGTCTTTTTGATTTACATTATCTTAACAAAATTAAAATATAACTCTTACACGTTTACAAAAATATTTCAACCTTTTAATATGATATAACTTTTTTGTTTTAGGGTTGTGTACGAACAATATTAGCTTCGTAAATTATCCCAATCTAAAAAAATTTCTCAGATTGGATAATAAGAGGAATAGTAATTTACCTCTTATTAGTTGTTAATTGTTTGGAAAAATTGTAAAATGCAATTTAAATACTCCAAACTACTTATATTTGTATCTTTTATCACAGCTTTTTCAATTCATTACTTTAAACTCACGTTAACCGTTTAATTTAAAACCAAACGGTATACTGTATAAAACAAAAGAAGCCTATGGAAATGTAAAAAATGAAAGCTTCGAACACAAAGGCTTAGATGGCCAGATGGTTATTAGATGGTCTGAATCTGTATTGTCAAGGAAGATTGATACATATCTTATTCTTATACTCTAAAACAAGCTCCGTTTGTACGGGCAAAGTTTTTTTCGCTCCAAGGATTTTTGAGTTTTTGATTGAATATGGGGGTTTTGGCCACCAGAAATCGATTGGAGCTGGTTCCAAAGCTGGGAAAACCCGGTTTTCGCGCTAGAGCCCTTCAAAGATCCCATGTTATCCTTATGGAGATTTTTTTATTCAACAAAAATCAGCTGATAACTGTAGATAAAATAAACCAATATGTTACATCTTTAACCAGTGGTTTTAGGAAAATCATACCAATGTGCAGCAAACCTTCCGCCTGGCGAGTAAGCGGAGCGAACGAGCTTTGTGTGAGAAACGAAAGTAATAATTTTACCAAGCTTAAGTTTGGTCCCCCTGGTACTGTAAAATAAATGTTACAAATCCATCTACAGCATACTTTTAAGGGTGTTTAACCCGAAAATGTTCTATTTGGATTTTATCTTTAAAGTGTATGTTAATTTTAATTAAAAGGTACTAAAGCAAAATACTTAAGGATTTTTACAAACCTTTATTCAGACTTTATTATTTGTACAGTATTACATTTTTAACAGGGAAATTAGACTATTCATTTTTAATGTCTTTGAAGACTTTAAAATTACTCTTGTAATTTCAAGATTAAAGGATAATATGAATTAAACATATATTATATTAACAGAATCATAATTCAATATTGAATTTAACAACAATAAAACTAGAACTTGCAAACAAAATGGCAACTGAATGTGTATAGGCCATATCGAATTCTAATGAGCAATATATGTGTTGATTATCTTCTTCAATCACTAAGTAAAGTCTCAAACCGTTAACTACTCTGCCAATGTAGGTCAGTGGTTTTCAATGTGTGGTTTGGCACTTTGAATCTCACCCCAAGTTTGGACAATGAAACCACGCTATTCATCCGCACTCCATTCCGTGTCATGAACTACAATCTGTTTTCCTATTTGTATGGTCCTTTTGTTTTGGAGGAACTTTTGCATAATAGGAGATTGTCTGTCAATGTGAATTTAATCGTGATATATGGATAATAGTAACTAGTTCGTGCTATGAAGGACGATGTAAATAAATGGAGTAATATTATTTGGTTTTATTTGCGGATAATTTACTAGCGTGTTTTACCATTCATGAAAAATATAAATGGTATAGGAATTTTCAAAAGAAAATTATTTTCCCTAGGCCTAAATGGTTTTCATAAATCGTACTCTAATTTATTTACACACTGTTTAGCTTAAAAATGTATACCTGTAGTATTTAAAATTAATTGTGAAGTATAAAAACGCTTAAATAATAACTTTTTTATCATTCTGCACGAAATCAGGCTGTTTTTTTTTTCTCTCTCAATAGTACCAAAACAGTTTCTTTTTCGTCCTAGGACTGAAAATTAAGATGTTTGAATAGTATATTATTATTCATTTATTAATTTTGAGATACAGAACTTTCAATTCAAAACGTTATAAAGAGCATTGTGAGTAAATAACATAAATGTGAACACTGCATATGCATAAGTAAGTAATATGCATATTACTTACTTTGTAAATATAACCTCGAAAATACAACTTTATAGTTAATATTTTTAACGATATAAAGACTAATTCTGCATTATGATAAAAAACATTGTTCATCACTTGGAGCAAAAGCGTCTTTGTGATGGTTAATCGTTTTTAAAAAACTCGATTGCGCACCAAAAAGACCCACTTTTGCTTCTAGTGATTAAAACAACTACATTTGGGATATAAAATATTTTTTGGGATGTAAAATATTTATAAAATGTTACTAGAGTAACCATAATTTTAAACATCGACAATGAATGTAATGACAAAAAGACTGAAGGTAAATCAATGACACAATGACTTTATCCAGATGAGCTAGTTTTAGTTTATTTTTAGTAAAATATGTCCCAATATTTAATTTTATGAAGATAGTTTAGTTAATTTAATTAAATTAACATAAAACTGGTTCCTCTTAAAGCAACTACTAAGCAGTACCAAGAAAAACAAAAAACCTACTGGTAGTTCGAATTTTTTTTTAAACGGAATTGAACCCATTTGTGTGCAACAACAACTTAACATACAGATTGGATCTGTTTTTAAAACAGTGCTTGAAATATAACTAAACAGAGCATTCTTTTATATTTATATTATATTTAGGTAGATTAGTTAGATAATTTCAAGCAATTTATCTCATTTAAAATATTTTAATATATTTCAAATTCCAATCAAATTTCCATAATTCATGGAATGAAATTCCTTTGAGAAACAAATGAACCCAATATTTAAATCAATGAAAAAACGTGTTTAAGTTTATTACACACTAACCAGAAAAAAAAAAACATTTTAGAGAAACACTTGGTGTTGATCACACTACTGTTCCAAGTGAGGAAATTGTTTAATTGTCTGTAAAGCTATAGTTCGTGTTACACATTTCTGAACTACTTTGTTGTTTTTCTTACTAATAATCAATGTAACTACTTTAGACTTTCCCAAATTGAAGAAATAAAAATAAAAAAGTGTTTAAGTTTTGATTGTTTTACATTTAAGTTTTTAATACTAATAATTTTGAATAAAATAAAAGAATTATAAATATGTCAAATATCGATTTAAAACCAAATAGCAAAACATCAGGGCAAGTTTATGTAAATTTAACTAAACTTTATGTTGGATACCATTCTGTTCCCAGCACCACATAAAGAGTGCATATCTTTTAGTGTTATGGGTGCCGTATAATGTTACGGTTACCAGTTGTGTTTTTACACTTTTGTAAACACTTAAATTCTATTCATTTGAATATATATGACTTAATTTTTTACTATCAGTGTTGGTCTGTACGGATTAAAATTAGTGTATATTTTTTTGAAGAAGCATTTTGTATTTGAAATATAGCTATAATAAAATTAAGTAAAGATTAAATGTATTTAAATTAATGTTCCAATCTTACTACGAGTTTTGCAAAAATCTCATTAAATTAAATAAATATTATGTATTTGTATACGTTATTGGGAATGTTGTAATACAAAAGAGCTTTATATATTTGCCGAGCTATGGCAAGTTCCTCAAGTTGCGATTATAAAAAGGGCCATTCTTGAAGGAAAAAAAACATGGGCACTATTTTAGTTGCAAGCTATCTAGACGAATAAGGTACAACAATATTTTTTACATGTGGAAAAAGGCAATAAGGAACTAAAGCATTAGAATGTTTTCGAGCTGAAAATAAAGTGTGTATAATGATCTTGTTGAATATAAGGATAACTTAGTTATTAAAGAAAATTATTCAGTAGGCACTAAGGTTGTGGTTTATGTGTAGCACTCAATGCTTTATTAACTGATTATTATCTTTTGGTGGTCACAAACTGCAGTATTTCGTGACACATTGTCCTAAGCTACAATTATTCTTTCTCTTTTTATATTAAGCTATTAAAGTTTTTTGTTGATATTTTTTCTTTTGTAAATATTTCAAAATGAATAAGAGTGGTTATAAAGTATTTTAAATGTAATGAACATAAAAAAAACTATTTTAACTATAAAATTAAATTCTTTATTTACACGTTTACATTTCATCTCTCACGTTTGAATGAAATTAGCTACCTTTTTATAATAATTATTAGTTTGGTAAAAATCAGTAAGATGTGATGCATGATGCAGGTGATGGATGATACGGAATACATTGGAGCCGCCTAAAATGTCTATCAGAGTGTCAAGTCTCAGTAGGAACACAATAAATTGCATTGGGTACATAATAGATAAATAACATGAACATCACTAGGGTTCGTGTTAAAAAAAATGTTTTACCTTCTTATATATTTAATATACAAATAAAAATGTTAAAGAATAAATAAATAATTTTTGGTTGTAGTAAACATAATAAAATGTAAAGAAGTCATTCATCAAATGCATTTTGACACCAAAGTTGTGACAGATGTTATATTTGAGTATGTTTTGCATATCGAGGGGCTGCAAATTTAGAGATATATGTCTCTCAGGCTTCCGATTTTATGCCACAGCAAAAACCCTTTTTAACAAGCCCTACTTTTTTACCAGGTAAACAAAGTTATTACAGTACATATAATTTTTTAATTAAAACGTAAAATATTCCTTTTGTTTTATAATTTTTGACTTACTTAATAAATATACAGGGTGTCCAGCTTCCACATTTACAAACTTTTCCATGTTATTAAGCATGCCAAAACAAACAGAAAAATCATGTAAACATATGTCCGGAAATGCTTCGTTAAGCCGCTAGCCGCCATTTTGTTTTTAACACTAAAGAATTTTTATTTCCGTAAAGGGTCGTTGTATGGAGTTCATATTTGACGTGTACCTTAATCACACCAATGCTCATTTTTAGAAAAAATATTATTTTTTTCCGTTGTATATTTTCAAAATGGCGGCCATTTTAAATTTTTAAACCCAAATATCTCAAAAACAGTAAATTTTATAAAAATATTATTAGACACAAAAAAGTTGACAAATTAAATTATGTAAACATTGACACCAAGTTTGTAAGGATCCGACAACAAATAACGGAGTTATTGTGGTTTTTCTGTAGAAAAACACTGATTTTGCCCTATGATTAATGCAAATGTAGGTCATTTTAAGAGAAAAATCTCATTAACTCCGTTATTTGTGGTCAGATCCTTACAAACTTGGTGTCAATGTTTAGATCATTTAATTTGTCAACTGTGTCTAATAAAAATTTTATAAAATGTACCGTATTTGAGATATTTGAGTTTAAAAACTAAAAATGGCCGCCATTTTGAAAATAGGCAACGGAAAAAATAATATTTTTTCTAAAAATGAGCATTGGTGTGATTAAGGTACATGCCAAATATGAACTCCATACAACAACCCGTTACGGAAATAAAAATTCTTTAGTGTAAAAAACAAAATGGCGGCTAGCGGCTTAACGAAGCATTTTCGGACATATGTTTATATGATTTTTCTGTTTGTTTTGGCATGCTTAATAACCTGGAAAAGTTTGTAAAGGTGGAAGCTGGACACCCTGTATATTTAAGTGTATTCATAATATTCTATATATTTATATGTTATTCTCTACAGATTTTGTCACCTTTGTCTGGAATAAAATTTTGCTTAAATAACGAAAAAGTAATAAAATGTTTGCTACCAAATGATAAAGTGATTTCTTGTACCTCTGGTAATTTTTTAATCGCCATCTAGTGAGATCATCATCATCATCATCTCTCTTTTTCATTTTAAAAATCATATTAAGATTCAAGGACTGTGACACTCCTGGTAGTATTTTAAAGTCTTACAGACGATGTGATGTGATGATACCACTTGGAACAGAACTAAACTTAAACATTTAGAACAAATGTTAGTTGAGTGCTGTATAGTAGGGGACCCAGCCTCCTCTATCGTGCATAATAAGCAAGATAGTGATACCCGAAAGATATACTCTTGAAATCTATTGGACCTTTTTTTGGGGACACTAGGGGTCACCAAAACCAATGTTGCCACGATGAACTCTCTGGCAAAAATGGTTTTATCTTGTTTTAAATATATGGAAATTTAAGTATTTTTTAAATGTACTTGTTGCATAATAATACTCATAGCTCCGTTATTTTTCGGTCTATTTTGATAAAATAAAGATGGACATGTTCACAAAAAGCAGGGAAACAAGACTAATGCGTTTTAAACTATTTTATTACTCCGGAAAATAGTTAAAAAGCCTCTGAAACAAAAAAATATTGTTCCAAAATATATTTATGTTTGTTTCCAATTATGTTTACGTCATACCAATGGCTCCGATGGCACTAAATATGATATGAATAGATAGATTAGGTAGTTTACAACAATTTATGTCTCTTATAGTTTTTTCTATGAAGTGCCGTTTTCGAGTAAAATGTAATTTTACAAAGTTTCTCAGGTCGAGGGCCGCGCTGTTGGCGGGTCTCGTCGACGTAGACCGCCGCACAGAGCAAAGTTATCAATCATTCTATTATTATTTTAAGACTTTATAAAGTATACCATATTAATATTTAATCTAAACTGCTTTCGTTGTACCTGCTTGAACATAAATTGCAATTACCCTGTTGTAGCAGACCTGCGTACTCAAAGTGTTTTAATTGTTTCCATAATAAATTGTCATCGCCAAATTGAGTGTTTGTGTTTTCAATATTATTATTTTTTCTGCAGGGTTACAAATTTAAATGAAATTATACTCAAAATGGTTTATCGATATATATTTTAAAAAGTTCTTTATTATGCATTACCTTCAGACTACACAAATTACTATATTGTGACATTTCGTTGCTGAGCGTTGATAACTATATTGACAACACTAAACAAAATATATCCATGTTACAACCTTCATACAGCCTTTAATAAAATGTTCTTTAATTTAATCAGTCATGAATACTTATAGATTTAAAAATAAGGATCGTATTATTAATGTTAAATTCCTGCAAACCGGTTTAGTTTTCGATTCATTTCGATAACACAGTTCTCCATTTTAATAAAATGTTTTTTAATTATACTACACAAAATTGCAATATTCTTGCCATAATGTAACATAATTATTATTAATATTTTTGTCTGTTACATCCCTTTTCCTCCCTACCTACTTAACTGATTTTTAAGATTGATGTGGCATTTTAAATCTTATGATTTAGCGCGTGGGTGAATGATTTCGTTTCGCGGGCTTCGCCCCGCTAGCCTTTGATTTAGTTCTAGGCTTCAAAATGTTGACAAAATTTCATAAAAGATTTTAAAATGTGAATTGTACCTTAACAACAGATTAACTACGGATAAATTTTGAATATACACTATAAAAAAATAGTTTGACTTTCACTGCATAATCAACATAAATATTGTTTGAAAAGGCATAATTCCTTTGAATTTTACTAAAGCTGAGTTTTTCCCAGACGGAAAGGAATACATCACAAAATGCGAATTTTGCGCACGGGCCCTTGAGTTTTAGCGAATTTCCCTATGGGGAATACGCTATTACGGGTCCAGGTTACTTTTTCATTTTGATGTCCCCAGACGCAAAAAATACCGTTCGGTTATTTTCATATATGTTCGTGGTACTAATAATTTTTGACAGGGACTTTGATGACATTTGGTATGAAGTTGTAGGACCAGGTCTATTTTCATGAGTTCGCGAACCAGAATTATCAGGTTATGGAAACAGGGGTTTGTAGGGTTTAAAAGGGCCAAAATCAGGTTTTTGGAATTTTTGGACTTAAGTTTTCAAAATTGAACAATGTTAACTGAAACCATTTAAAAGAGCTTAAAAAACAAACAATTTAGTATTTTGAATTCTTAACATGGATTATCAGGTTACGGAGAAAATACAAAAATAGGTTTTTCTTGTTATTCTTATGAGGAATTAACAAAACCCTGTATCTAACTTATTTATTGACATAACTTAATCTACTTTGGTATATACATTCACTAGGAAGGGTTTAACTTATATTTACCTACAGCACCCATAATGCGGCAAACCTACCTAATCAACCCCAAGACCCCTTAGGGGTTTATGAGGAAAATGAAAAATATCAGAATTTGATACAATTTAGGTAGTTGCACTGGAAATGGATTTTCATATATCTACTTGCAATATCTCCAAGGCAGCAAATCAATATAATCGTTCCCATGGTGTTTATGGGGGACTTAAAAAAAGGATCCTGTTGGAAATTCGTGAGTGCTCAGGTCTGCTGCGACAGGGTTTTTTTTAATGGTGTTAACCAAATATATATTTTATCATACTTTCACACATAAAAAAACTATCTTTCACTATATTTAAATGGTGTGTATTAATATTGATTGATTAAACAAGAAAATCGTGTATTGACTATTTTGAACCTTCAATGCATTGGATTAGTAACTCTGTTTCGTTATCGTTTATTTTATTTTATTTTTATTTTGGGTGTTTCTACGCCAGTGGCATTTTTTAACGTTTTGACGGGGAACGGTCCAAACCCCAGTCTTGTTACTATCTAACATCGACCAGTTGTTAGAAAGCATCATTAATTAATAGCCCAATGACAAATGGCAACTGGGTCCGGAATCGAACCTTTAAAAAGCTACTAACTTTTCTCAGGATCGAACCGGCAACCTTTGGATTCAAAGGCGAGCACTATAACCACTCAGCTACCCAGCCATGGTTAGTAATTTATATTATGATTACATTATTCATACAACTTTATTGAGTATCAAACAGTTTAGGATCATCGGAGTAATAGATAATGCAATTTTTTTTGCTTGAATGTTTCTCCAAATATTTTATAAGATTGATTTCATTTTCACATTTCAATTTTTTTAATTAACTGATTCCAAACAAAAATATTGATTATGGATTACAAGTATAAGAAAAAAAGAAGTTATTTTTTTCTTATAAAAGATTATAAGAAAAAAAGAGGTCCAACAGTAATAAGCTTCATTAGGCCTAATCGGGCCTTAAAAGGTTTCTCACAACTTTGTCGTTTATATAATTACTTTAAGCTATTGTTATATAAAATATTATTCTCAACAAAAATAAGTAAAATTTTGAACATTTTGTAAAATTGATAGAGGTATAATATAAAAATCGTGTTAGTTACACAATTTATAACTCAAGAACTGCTGAACCAATTTCCCTGAAAAGTTGGGGGGAGGACATATAGGATACTTTTTATCCAGATTCTTAGATGGGGCTCCGCTCCACACGACTTCAAAGTTAAGTTGTCATATTATTCCTATGGAAGCAACAATTTTGCTATTGGAACATATGATTACATTTAGGAATATTACTTTAATACATATCTGTTCTCGTTTAAAGTATTGGGGGAAGATTGAATAAAAAGACTACACGATATTATAATAAACTTGGGGCGAATGAGCTTAGCGAACGAGCTCACCTGAAGGGCTAAACGATTTTCAGGTTGGCATTGAATCTCAAGCAATGAATTGTGTTGATTTTTTCTCTGTCAAAGTTATTAATTTACAACTAGTGCACGTGTTGCTCGATATCGAGCATTTATTTTGATACAATACAAAAGTTACATGTAGTTAATTCTAAATCAATGAAAATAGGACCAATCCAATATTGAGAATACTAGTGATCACAAGAACTTACAGCTGTACGTTATCAGATGTTTAAAATGCTCAACCCAATCTCAATTAAAATACGTACTCTATGTATAATGTTGTCTAATAATAATAAAAATAAATAAATAAAAACAAAATGTTATTCTAATGGGAAAATTTCAAATTTAATTTGTGGATAGCATCTTTATTGTCTTTATTGTCCTAATTTCAAGCTTTAAGTATCCTTGCCTAATTTTGTATATGGGAGGATTATCATTGAATTTTGTGCAGAGTTGGCAAGAGTAATCAACGAAATGGCACAAAACAGTCAATCTCTGGTTTACCTTTTTGTATTAAAATAATATTAGTTTAAATAATTTACAATATATCTACATACAACTAATTAATTATTCATATTAAAATTTTAATGGGTTATGGTGTTTGCATCGATAGTAAAAAAATATTGTTACGATTTCCAATTGTTAATTTGTATGAGCTGAAAGTACCAATACAGATTGTTTAAAAAAAAAAAATATCGACAAACCATTTTTATCCATTAATTTACCTTAAATTTACTTGCAGAAAAAAATTGACTATCCTGCAAAAACAAACATTTAATTTGGCTATGAAAATTTATTACAGAAACAATTAAAAACACTTTGAGTACGTAGGTCTGCTGCAACAGGGTAATTGCAATTTATGTTCAAGCAGGTACAACGAAAGCAGTTTCGAATTAATATTACCTTGGTATACATTATTAAGTCTTAAAATGACAATACAATGATTGATAACTTTGCTCTGTGCGGCGGTCTACGTCGACGAGACCCGCCAACAGCGCGGCCCTCGACCTGACAAACTTTGTAAAATTACAATTTACTCGAGAACGGCACTTCATAGGAAAAAACTATAAGAGACATAAATTGTTGTAAACTACCTAATATATCTATTCATATCATATTTAGTGCCATCAGAGCCATTGGTATGACGTAAACATAATTGGAAACAAACATAAATATATTTTTGAGCAATAGTTTTTGTTTCAGAGGCTTTTTAACTATTTTCCGGAGTAATAAAATAGTTTAAAATGTATTAGTCTTGTTTCTCTACTTTTTGTGAACATTTCTATATTTAATTTATCAAAATAGACCGAAAAACAACGGAGCTATGAGTATTATTATGCAACAAGTACATAAAAAATCAGTTAAATTTTCATATTTTTAACACAGGATAAAACCAATTTTGCAAGAGAGTTCATCGTGGCAACATTGGTTTTCGTGACCCTTAGTGTACCCAGAATAAGGTCCAATCGGTAACAAAAGTATATCTTTCGGGTATCACCTCATAGGGATTTTGAGGGCTTGGGTCCCCTACTAGTACTCATGCGATGTTAATAGTTAATACTCCCTTATTAGTATAATACTTTGAAGGCTCACGATGTTTTTGAAGGATATTAAAAAGTTAGAAACAAAACACAAACACTAAAATAACTTAATAACACTAAAATATTATTGATATTGTAAATTTTTTGCCACGTTTACACCGCATACAATACGGACGGTAAGTGTAAAATGACCAATATTCAAAATTTTGTAAATTTATAGTTTATATTAAATGCAGTGTAAGTGAAGATTGGATTACTTTGAGTGTTAAAGACGTTTGTTTAATATTGTTTAATAAAGAGTTGTTGAGAACTGTACATTTAAAAGTGCATTTAAAGGTATTTAACAATTTGAATTTTTACTGGAAAACGTTATTAAGGTATAGTTGTTCTACGATTAAAATAATAATAAATAAACACAATAAGAAACTAAAAAAAATAAGTTATATATTATAAATGTCATCTTACTTACATTCTTTTTCCAAATGTTATTAAAGAGTCATGAATTATTAAAAAGTAGTTATAGAATTTTTGTTTCACATGCAAAAACATTCTCGTTTAAGCCATATTTTTTCAAAACAGTGCCTGTTGTTTGATCACTTCTTTGAGGTAATTGATTATACAACCAAGTTTAACGAGATAAGTTTCCCTCCACTTGAGTCACTTGACCTAAGAGAGGCCCGTCTTGTTGAGGTTTAGTTGTTTGAAACGTACGTGATTTTATGTTAGTGCATTATTTTTTTATTTCAAAATTCACTTAATTAGTAGTGTGCGAAAAAATTAAACACAAATTTACAACAATTATAAAAGATATATTTTAATTAATTGGATAAACATGAATTGTAATAAACATTGTAGTTAGAAGCTATAGGACTATTAATGTCATTATAAATTAATATTATATTGTAAGTTGACTAAGTATTCCAGTTTGAAATTAAAAACTGATAGCTGTAGGTATTATTAACAAAGTTGGATACAATAAAATTGAAACAAATTGTGTCAACTATGCAAAAAAGAAGTGCAAATATAACTAAAACACTAAAAATACTAAATGACCAACCAAAAAAATATTCACAGCAATAAAAGGTTGTTAATGGAAAGCTTGCTGTTGTTTCTTTGCTCAGGAAAGACTCAATGTTAGAACAATAGTAAGGTAAGGTTCACGAAAACAGTCCGATGAGAGTTGATGAATTGTTGCCAAATCAATCCATGAACACATTTTAACATTGTATTACACATGGTAAAAATAACCACAAATAACAACATTGCAGGGTGAGAGGTAGTTTAAAATTTCCATCGAACTGTTTTTGTGAATATTAGTGGTATAATTAATAATCAGGACTAATTCTACACATGAATTGTCACGACATAAACGATTTTGACGAATCAATGAATGGGCTTTATCGAACGAATAAACAGCAAGTGTTCCAGTGGTACCAAGTCATATACTTAAAATTCTGTGTAGATATGAACAAAACATGTTCTGTTCATAAAGGTCTATAACGGTCTAGTAATTTTGAAGTTAAAACTAGTATTGGACAAAAAAATCATCATTTATTAATATAAATGTGCTCGGAAAAATGTAGCCTTAAAATATGTACTTTTCTAAGTTCGTACGAAATGGCTGTAGCTAGGAAAAGGTACTACTACCTATTGGAGTCTCTCATCGATGTGGAAATGTATTGTTACAGAACTGGGCTGTCCAAAACAGCCGTTGGCGTCAAGTCGATCAGAAATGCTTTTTAATTTTTGTGC
Source organism: Neoaliturus tenellus (assembly GCA_030545055.2). Lineage (NCBI taxonomy): Eukaryota > Metazoa > Arthropoda > Insecta > Hemiptera > Cicadellidae > Neoaliturus > Neoaliturus tenellus. The sequence goes on from CM061533.1 coordinate 101,792,022, forward strand.
ACTATTTAATTTTTAAATTTTCCCTTATCCCTCGCGAAACTCTTGAAATACTTTCGCGTACCACCCGTTGAGAAACACTGCTCTAGGAAGCATATCTTATGTCATGTATGAAATAATATCTTATGTATATTATGGATTGAGAGTGCACAAGTTTGATTCCTTAGGTATGTAAAAGAACGTTATAATGTCCTCTTTTAGTTTTAATAATACGAATGAACACAGTTTTTTTTTTTATAAATTTTAATGCGGAGCCGATAACAAGTAGAGAAATACCTAAAAGCCGATTATCGCCGTATGTAGTCAGCTATAGCCGAATCTACTTATATAACTGTAGTAGGAAACCAGCGTTAGCCGAGAACCCTTACCTGTTGGTTCGAAGAGCCAGCTGTTGCCGAATTCTTCATCTCTAAGTATGCATTTAAAATGTACTTGGTTAACATTAATTTCTACGTATCGTACGGAAACACTCTTGATGATTTGGCGTTTCTTAAAGTCTGTCTCTCAGCAAAACATATCCTTTAAGAACCAAATTAATCGGTTGTCAAAATATTTGTTTACTTTCCAGTTTTTAAAAACTCAGGAGTCCTGTAATCCACGTACTTTATAACAAACTCCACAGTTTTGGAGAATTGTGGGTTTTTTATTTAAAACCAAAATTGATTTATATTTACTAAAGATTTTATTCCTTTGGACAAATATAAAATATAATTTTAAAACAAACTGAAGTTTATTGCTTCCTATCTCTGCGAATTGAATCACCGTGATGTTTTCAAGTGGCTTGAGAGAGCCTGTAGCTTGTTGAGAGCTTGGGTATCTACATACGTGTGCAGGGAGCGGAAGGGGTTGGAAATACTGCAGTGAATAACGTTGATTTGAAAAGAGTACTGAATACTGAAAAACTTTAGCTATTCGTTAAAAACGGTGCACCAGGTTTATTTTTAGTAATTTAGTTTTTCTACATTTTAATTCGTAAACTTTGTTAATGATCATTGCATTTTAATCAAGTTCTTTAGTAGATTAAACAAGATACTAAAAGTTCCAAAACAAAACAGTTTTGTAACTGTTTGGGTCAAACAGATCTGTTTGTATCTGTTTGTGTTTTATCTTATAATAAAGTTGGTTTATTATTAAATTTATGCATTGTAAAACTTTATTTTATTCAAAGTTATAATGTACTTAAAGTACCTTTGGTTTAGACATATATAAAAAAAATTGTTTTTTTAACGCTTAGGCCTACGTATATTTAAAATCTAAAATTATTATATGTATTATATGTAATGTCCCATCAGTAGAGTGAATAATTATATGAGTTTTATAAGTTTACGTATTTTGTCAACCATTTGACTAATTAATTCAATTAACGGCTATAATAAGTTTTAGTAACCATAACAGTTTCAGAATATGTGAAAATGTTCATGAATATTATAATAAAATTAATTTTAAATCCAAATTTTGGAATTTAATCTTTACAAGACCACTTTTTATTTTCATTCCACTTCCGTGTACCGCTCTTCTTTTGGTGCATATTATAAACAATATGCATAAACTGCTTTGAACATGCACGTCTTGCAAATCTACAAGCTCTATTGCTTTTTGGCTTAAATCTTTTGACGTTATTTTACCACCCAACGAGGTGTAAAATGAGCAAGTAGAACATGCTGAGCTCTGCCCTTCTTCACACTGCATTTCACCTTTATCCGTGCGTTATTCCTTGCTTAGTTTAGTCATCTTTGATACCATATATTCTTATGTAAATGTGTAGTAACAGTGCTTATAAATTATGTTACTAATAATATTTTGTTTTTTTAGCTCTTTTATATTTTATTTCTATAAGGGTTTATTTTTTTTACTCCTACGCTACAAGTAGTTTTAACAAATTAGCTGTTGCTTATTAGGATTACCACTTACTAGAATGTAATTACATATATTAGTATACTTTAAAATACAATAAGTTTTGTGACAAATTAAATAAAAATATTGATTTTTTGTATTGTAGTTTGAAGAAAGGTTTAAAATGGCAAATTGTCACATTAAAAATAAGATAGGGTACGTTTTTGTATTATAAGCTGTATTTTACACAAAATGTTTTACACTAGGCGTTTTTATAGTACGCAAAGACACCTAAAACACTTATAAATACTTATTAAATACTTTTATTTTTACATTTCAATACTTAAGTCTGTATGATATCATTTTTCCATGCTTACGTTCAATACAGAGCCCATTAGATTTCTTTCCAAAAATAAAAATAAAATTTGCACCGAATTATAATCACACATTTGAAACAAATTAGCTGTGGTTCGAAAATTATTCTCTAAGCTTAATCTTAAAAGCTTATTAACTTATTACTGAGGCTTACAAACACAAATAGCTAGCTTCGTTAATTAGGCATAGTGTGTATTTCGATTGTTCGAAAGGAATACATCTTACAAACTATATTTGATTTTTTGCGACTTAATTGTTTTTAAACGGGGAAACTTTTTGTATACTTTCACATTAATCACATATCTATATGTTTCATTCTATGGTACACTGATATTTTGTGGTGGAATAAGATAAAACATGAAGAAATAAATATTTTCTACAATTAAACATATTTTATTTTCTTAACATTAATTTACTTAGCTGATTTCAATATACACGAAGTAGGAGGGATTAATTCAACAAAAAAGGAATGTTTTTATCTTTATATAATTATTTACAGTTCCTCGACCTGAAGAATATTATTTAAAGTGATTTCTCAATCTCTCAATGTTTATTTATAAACCTAGCATACTTAAGAATCCTATTATATCCTCCTTTAACCACTAATAATAAGTTAATAAGTAAATAAGTTAGCCACTTTTAAAGTACACAACTAAGGAAATACTGTAATATATGTAGGCTTATATAAACAGGTTTTGGATTGGAGATCATGAACTCCAAATTCAGTGTCATGTCACATCTGACTCGCCTAAATGAATAACTATATTCACTTTAAAAATAATATACCTGATACCTGATGTCTTCAACTTTTATCCATGGCATGGGATTGATGGGGTCAAAATTTAAAAAAAAAACATAGGCCTACTAGTCCATTTGCTGAGGGGGGTCCTGTGTGTCATTCATTTATCAGAGTAACACGCGATTGAAAGTTGTTCCTTAGGGTCAATTAATCAAGAAAAACCTGGGTGCTTGACCAGAAAAGTGGTACTTTTCGAAAAAATATGTCTCTTTCATAGTTGAAACTTTTCTTGCTATAAATTTAAAACGGTGAAAACTTGGTCAAGCTTAAACATTGAGGTTAAATCTTGGTTTTGCCCTCAAGCTCAAAAATTATGGAAGCTCAAGCTTACCTCTGTGGAGTAAATTAAAATTTACAAGGGCTTAAAAGGTTTAGTAATTAAGATGTTATTTATAGTTTTATAGTTAATAAGCTGTTCATTAATTATAAATATGCTTTACGTGTTCAAAATTCTAAGATTAATTTTCATAAATTTCGATGCTATTTTTCTAAAAACATGTCTTGAAATAGTATATAATAAATTTTGTTGTAGATATTCATGACTTTACAAAATGTTGAGTAAACAGAATGTTTATTATATATTTTGTATAAGGAATTTAGTCTTTCCTGTGTAAACTGGAAACAACGACCAAAAGCTGTGGTGCGAAGCTTCATTTTTCGAATTTTATTTATAACTTTGATCTAAGCAGAACCGTGATTAATTAGCTTTGTTTTAAGTCACTTCAATAGCGAAGTAACATGTATCTTTCAAATTTTATATTTTCTTTTGTGAATAATTTTTTATTGAATTATTGAAAACATATTAAATATGAAAATTGTCTCAATAAAATGAAATTAATCCTTCTTCAAACACATTGCAATACTTTTTATAAGTAAATCATTTATTTAATATAATAGTAACTCGTTTGAAGCATATACTCTTTAATAAGACAAAAAATATCTTTGGTAAACAAATATTGTATTTAATAGTAACTAATTAAAACAAATACTCTTTAATAAGAGGGTATGCGTTTTTCATCTTTGTTTTATCGGTACAGAAATTTTCTTTTAATATGACTGTAATGCAATATATTTTGAAAGTATTAAAGAAAAGTTAGTAAATTGTAGGTGAACTATTTTTTTTGGAAACGTTAAAGTATGAGTTTGAAAATAACTACATAATCATCATTTAAAAAATAAATGAATGACACATGTTAAATCTAAGTAATAGAATGCATGAGATAAAACTCAACTTCTATATTTCCATAAATGTAAAAGAGATACGTTTTACAAAAAAAAAAAAAAAAAAAAAAGAATTAAATGGATCTTTTGACATGTTTTGTTAATATAATTTATTGCACATTCAAAAAAAATCATATCAGTTTATTTATGAACTAGATGACCCGACAGACGTTGTTCTGTCATTAATGTGAATATTAAATCTAAAATGGAATAAATACAAATTGATGCTACAAACACTCAACGACTGCCCTTGCGATTTATTTATCGACATTTGCAAATGCAAGTCGTACTGGAAATTGCAACCGCTTAAAGTCAAGTGGCATGTCGTTTGGAATCATAGGGATCCGTGGAATCAACACGTCTTCGCCTCTGTACTTCCCTTGTAATATTGTGGCTTTGATGACATTGTTCATTAAACTTTTTACTGTAAGCCGAGTGCCATTACAAAGGCGTGGCTGGTTTATGTTCCTCAACATGATGATTGCCGACCCCACTTTTAATTGAAGATTGTGAGGTGGTAATCCCGGCAGTTCAAGTGAATTTAAAATCTCTGTTGGAAAATTAACAATATTATCTTGGTTATTAACAGAATAAACAGAGTTGTATGTCACCAATCCACTGGGTATCTTATTTTGAATATTAATATTAATTTCTTTGACATCAACATTTTTTGCAGCTAAAATAACTCGTCAACTTAACCAAACATGATTCTTGTAGTTTTCAACTATGTTTGGGAACACCATCTCAATAACTTCGCTTGTTGATTTTGTAAAGTTACAAAAATTGGCAGGGAATGTAATGCATCCAGACAATGGGTCAACAGGTATTTTACCATTTCCAATTTCTAGCAATTGTTTGGAAAAGACTTCGCCAGATTGATCGTTCTGTAACTCTACTCGCATGTTATAATTTGATTTGAGTGTTTTGACGTATTTCCATAAAATGGATGACTTCAAACATACGTCAATTTCGTCAGCTGGCGTTGACCTTGGAATCACTGGCAAAGTTTGTCTAAAATCTCCTGCTATTAGTAGAATCATCGCTTCACCAAATAGATTTTGGTTGTTTCGCAAATCTTGCATCGTGCAGTCTAATTCCTCTAAAGATTTTTTGTGTGCCATCGTACATTCATCCCAAATGAGCAATTTGCTTTCCTGCAACACTTCGGCCATCGCAGAATCCAACGAAAGGTTGCACGTTGGAGTTTCAATAGTTTTCATATTCAAAGGCAACTTAAGTGCTGAATGAGCTGTTCGACCACCTTCCAGCAACGTAGCTGCAATGCCTGATGAAGCAAGTGCAAGTGCGATTCTATTTTGCGATCGGATTGTTGCCAAAATTAATGAGATTAACAAAGTTTTCCCAGTTCCTCCAGGAGCATCTAAGAAAAATATTCCACCGGTTTCATTGTTCACTACGTTCATAAGGGTATCATAGACATATTTTTGCTGTTGATTTAAAAGTGGAGTTTTCCTTTGAACGGTTTCTCTTAATGCCTCGGAATCGTATTGGGTTTCACGCCTCAACTCTTGATTAAATGCATCTTGCATTGGGCGATTGGGCGTTATCATTCCTAAATGTACCAATCTTTTGTTGGCAATCTGCAAGCACATGCAAGTCTTCATTTGTTGTTCTAAGTCGCATCTGATGCAAAATATCTTCAGCCATATGATACTTATATTTGTTCCATAAATCAATCGGGTTTGATGGGAATCATGTAGACAAAATTATAAAAAACAATGTCCGTATTTGTTTAGCATTTGACGAAATCACTGCATCTTTGAGCGTGTTGTCCCAGTGAGTATCATTCTCTAGCAATCCCAAATGTTGACAGGCTTCTCTGTATGTGGCACACAATACACCATTAATAGTTTGTAGATGTTGGAATGACGTTGGGCCACGAACATGGACTAACAATAAACACAATAAAAACACTCGTCTTGGCTTTGATGGTCTGTGTGAAGAAGTCCAAGTGCATCGGTGGAAAATATGTATGGATAGCCTTGGAACTGATTTTCCTTGTTTACGTCGTTCAACTTTCTTTGAGGATTTATTCCAGACATAATATCTTGGCATTTCAGAGTAGGGCAGTGTCCGGGCAAATTTATCATTCAAAGAAACTGGTCAATGTTGTTGGTGGTGGTCTGTCAGCTATTTGTAAAACATTCTCCGCCGTAAAGTACACTCTTTGGCCGTTTTCCAAATGTACAGCCAAGAGAAAAACAGTGGGGTGTCTTTCATGAAAAAATACGCCACATAGCTTCGTTACTGCTAACATAGCGGCCCATTTGAAATTGGGTGATTTCATCGTTGGAATTTTCGGCAGGAACTCCAAATACAGCAATGTCACTACAATATCTCGGTTGTCTAGATTTTCACCCACGACAACAATAGCCACTTCATTAATTTTCGGCGCGTTCAAACGTCTTGCATGTTGTCCTGCAGGGGTCTTATCAGCTCTAATGACAATTTTGTGGTCATAAGATGGCCAGCGCTCTAATGCGGCCTTAAACAATACTACCAATTCGTTGTGTTGATGTAAAAATGTTTGTAGTTGTTCCACAATTGGTCTTTTCACAGAATTGTTGTGTGCGCAACGCTGATTGACTTGCCTAGCTGAATCATCAATAAAATAAATTTGTAAAAGTTTGTGGTAACTATCTTGAGTTGGCAATAAGGAGCCTGTCCGGTGATATATTTGACCCTGAATTTTGAAAGTTGGCATAAATTGATCTCGAATAACTTTTGTTGCACCAAACGAAGTAATTTGAAAGCAATTATTGTATTGTTGTATAAGAGTCAAAAATCTGGCCCGACTCCAGAAACCAGTGAGTTTAGTGGCTCTGGTGGTGGTACCAGTGGTGTCAATTTGATTTGGCCACTGACGCAACACAATCCATGTGATTCATTTTTGAACTTAAATGAGGTCTTTTTTGGAATGTCCCCGCATTTTAAAACAATTTTCTATCGAGTTCCCACATAATGGAAATGGTTAAGACACGACTGGTAATCAAGTGGGAAGTTATTTTATCGTGATCGTTATCAGTAAGATTATCTTTGGGTCCTTCACCTGCTTATCGGTAGGCTGATAAAAGGTTGCGCGCTTGGCTTATATATTCCGTCGTTATCATGTTTATAGTTTATAATTTTATCCTGCAGTACATTCCTTAGACACGTTGAAGGCAATAGAAAATTGTTTATAAAAGCGGGGACATTCCAACCTAACCTAACCTAACTGCCCCGCGGCTCTCCCGGCGGGTCGGTCGCGGGATAGCTGTGGGACGGCCTAGGTTAGGTTAGATTAGGTTAGGTTAGGTTATTTTAGGTTAGGTGTCTTAACCATTTCCATTATGTGGGAACTCAATAGAAATTTGTTTAAAAATGCGGGGACATTCCAAAAAAGACCCCTTAAATGCCTTGCAATGTGGACAAACAACGTTCATTGATCCAATAGTTACGATCTGTAGTAAACTATAAGCAATTGATACGTTATAATTGAAGGTGGCGTGATGAGGATTAAATACATTCTTAGGTCTATCTTGATGTCGGCGATTCCTTTGAATATCATTTTGCACCTCACGTTGACTTATTCGTATATTTCTAGCATGTACAGCATGCCGAGTTCTGCGGCCTAAGTTAGCACGTCTGATTGGTGGCATTATAACAAACAAATACGGTAGTTTTCTTTTGTGATTGTGTGGTTAAAAATTACTTTACACAACAAACACCAAAATGTAAACAAATAAACACATGTTTTTTAACTCATTCAAATCTTAGTATTTCTTACATATGATCAAACCAAATGGCATTGGAAATTTTCAAATATCAGGTGCTGCCATCTAGCGGATAGATTGTTAATGGTTTGCGATAAGACTACAGGAGAACGTTGTCCCACAAATCCTTATTTATTTGTTCACGAATTATAAACCCTTTTTCTCATTTGGGGAAAACCTTTCACCATATACTAAGTATGTTATGTTTCATTAAATGTATTTGATTGATATTTAATCATGATAGTTTCTTTGTAATTGGAAATTATATCTTTTGTATCTCACAGTTTAACAAAAGCATTTTCCACCAATGTTAATTTAAAGGCATTTTTTATAATTTTTAAAGTCAAATTACTAAATAATGGTTGGGTGGATTAAAAATTTTCTTTCACACAAACCTTCCCCTGGCATTAAGGAACACAACAAAAAAAGAATCGTTCAATTTGGTGCACTCGTTCTCGAGTTATGGAGTCCCATCAAAAAAAGGGATTGTGATTTATTTATATAGATATTATAAACAACCTGGTAAAAAATCAGAACCAACTTTGTTATAGTTAAAATGTTATAATGATTTCCTTTTCCTCAATGAATTCAATTTAGGCTGTTTTAAAATAATGCACTATTACAGTATATTTTATTAAACGGTCGATATTTAATTTAAAGTGACCTTCATTTAAAAATGGATAACCGATAATTTTTAATAAGGTCAACAAATAAAATCTGAATTCTTATACATGTGTTTAATCGAAAACATGTTTTCAATAATGTTCCGATGAGGAAGTGTGAACAAATAAAAGACAACAGAAATCAAACAATATCAGTTTAATTCCTCCGTTGTGTCAATAAAAATTGTTTGATTCCCAAACTCATGATATTATACTATCATTAATCAAATATCTGATTGAAAATATTTAGAAATTGAAGTTGAAAAAGTTACACGAAAAGTTTAGACTTCTTATGTGGGAATTATTTAATTAACTAACGTAATTAAACAATTATTTATAATATTATTTTTACTCCATTGCATCTCGTACTAAGCCACTAATTTTAGAGAAAACCTTAAAGCTACCACAGGATGGATGGGGAGAGCGATGGTGGACCCAGTTGCCATCATTAGTGTATCAATGATACTATCTAACAACAGGCTAGAAGACCGCCGTGCCGTTTGGTTCGCCTTCTATCAAATGTAAAATATCCCCGTCGCAGCAGACCTGTGTACTTAGCGAATTTCAATGGAATTTTTTATTTTAGCGAATTTCCCATAGGGAATATAAGCTATTACCGTAGGTCTCATGGTAAGACCTTAGCCCGGGACCATGTTACTTTTTCGTTTTTAGGTGCCCAGAGACCAAAAAAAAATAGTCATTAAAATTTATATATATATATATATATATATATATATATATATATGTATATATATATATATATATATGTGTGTATATATGTATCTATGTATGTGTCCCTAGACACGATAACTCTCGTAAAAAAGGTCCGATCGACACCAAATTTGGTAGAGATGTGTAATCCTACGTTTATTCGGATGAGTTCGTAAACCAGACATATCGACCTACCGGAAGGGGTAGTTTTTGGGGGTTTCTACCCCAAAAATGGGTTTTTTTGAGTTTTTCATATGTAATTTTAAAAAAATTTTAAATTTTAAATTTAAAATTTTAAATTTATTTTGACCATTGGATTCAGCTTAAAAAAAAACACACAATTTAGTATTTTGAATCTTTGCTCTATCTCCAATGGTTACCGAGATATTACAAAGTCTAAAGACAGTACATTGTATTTTGGGGCTCCTATGTTAATCTTATGGAGAACTAGCTGTTGCCCATCACGGCTTCGCCCGCCAAGATTGAATTTATTTATAGCTAATAAAACCTTTTTAAAGAGCAACGAAATATGCTACCTTAAGAATCACTTTAAAACAATGAAGTAATGTAAGTGGAGTTCTGAAGGAATTTCGTAAAACCTGTTATTCGTGAGAAAAGGTTTCTCAAATAGAAAAGGCTTTGAGAACCTATGAGCAAATAGGAACGACCATGTAAAATTTCAACCCCGTAGGCTCTACAGTCATTTTGAAGTCATGTGGGACGGAGCCTTAAAGAACATAAAAAACTACATTAGCAAAACTGTTTCTTAGTGAACATCTATTAGCAAAATGGAACGTTTACGTTAAATTTCAACCCGTAGGATCTATGGTAGTTTTGAGAATTCTATTGGGTATAAAATTAACGTGGATGTTCCGTTTTGCTAACAGGTGCTCACTACGAAATGGTTTTGTAAATATAGTTTTTTGAAGTTCTTTAGGGCTCCACCCCACCTGATTTCAAAATTAATCAAGCTTTGATTTACAAAACCATTTCGTAGTAAGCACCTGTTAGCAAAACGGAACATCCACGTTAAATTTATACCCCCTATGGTAATCTTGAGGTTCTATGGGGTTGAGCCCTAAAGGAAATTTGCAAGATTAATTCTTAGTAAGTAACTATGAGCAAAGAGGAACGTCCGATTCAAATTTGAACCCCGGAGGCCCAAAAGTAATTTTGAAGTGCTGTGGGATGGGGCCCTAAAGAACTTTGAAAACTATATTTGAAAACCCGTTTCTTAGGGAGTACCCATGAGCAAAGAGAAACATCCATGTCAATTTTCAACCCGGAGGCCCTAAAGTAATTCTGAAGTCCAGTGAGGTGGAGCCCTAAAGTGCTTTAAAAACTATATTTGCAAAACAGTTTCTTAATAAGTATCTATAAGCAAAGAGAATTGTCCATGTAAAATTTAAACACGTAAACTATACAGTAATTGTGAGCTTTTGTGGGGCGGAGCCCTAAAGGGGATGTTTAAATAAAGCACTTTTTTAGCACCTAAGAAAAAAGAGATCACTCCAAATTTCAACTGTGCAGGTATCCTAATTTGTATAAAATTGGCCATGCGGATAACGTTATATTGCAATTTCGAAGGCCTGTGGGGTGGAGCCCTGAAGGAATTTTGTAAAATCGTTTCTTAATGAACACCTAAGAGGCAAGACGAACCTGTGTTTAAAGTTTCAAGTAAATACGTCTGGTAGTTCCTGAAATTTCATGATGAGTCAGTCAGAAATCACTCTCCGGCAGGTTTAGTTTGGTTGCTAAGCTCACTCGCCGCAACCATTCTCTACTTTTTTATTACCAATCTTCCTTAAATGATTTGAATGAGAACAGCTGTTTACAAAATTAATATTCCTTAATGTAATCACATGTTCCAATACAAAAATGTTGCTTCCATAAGAATAACATGGTAACTTTAAAGACGTGTGGGGCGGATCCCTGAAGGAGTTTTGCAAAATCGTTTCTTAGTGAGCACCTAGGAGGCAAGACGAACCTATGTTCAAAGTTTCAAGTAAATCCGTTTGGCAGTTCTTGAGATTTCGTGATGAGTCAGTGAGTGGGATTTCGCTTATATATATATAGATAAGGATGTGCTAATATTTCAATTATTAACCAATATTTTTGGTTGAAACTTGGTATTCAGCTTCATTTGGTTGAGATTAATCCATTTATTGTAAAAAAAATCTTGGTTTTTGTGCTTATCATAGCAGCAAACCTGCATACTCCTTTCCCATGTTAATCATATGGAGAATAGGCAAACTCCTTTAGCAATGGACAGATATTAATGAAACTTAGTATATGGCTTCATATGGTCGAGATAATTATGTTTTTAAGCTAAAAACCTACTTTTAGTGTTCCCCATAGCAGCATACCTGCATACTCTTTCCCTATTTATCATAAGGAGAATAGACATTTATTTCCCTATTTATGGGCATGTGAAGATACTTTGTTTACAGGTTTATCTGATTAAAATTAATATTAATAATTTGGAAATTCGCTGAGTACGCAGGGCTGCTGCGTCGGGGGGTATTTTATTTAACCATAAACCCCATGGGGTTAGTATGTAGGTTTGATGCCATATGGGGCCGTCCATAAATTACGTCATCGCTTTTTGGCCATTTTTGGACCCCTTCCTCCCTAAAATCATCCTACCATCATAATTTGTATGACCCCCCCCCCCCCTCTCAGAAAAATGACGTCATTTTTAAGAAACCTTCGTTTAATTAAAAATAATGATTTTTCTACTTACCTTGGTCTGACGAGGAACTCTACCGGATAAAGTAAAAACATTGACAACTCAAATCTAAATTTACCTTCAGAAATAAGCCAAAATGACTTTCTCAATGGAAAAATAAACTATAAAACAAAGCTTAAAAATTGTCTGATGTATTTTTTTACATAATTATTTTTAATAGTTGAATCGTGTACGAATTTATTGTTGTTTTAACGTCAAAATTTCATATAAAACATCATTTTTAAAATGACGTCATACCAAAGCCGACCCCCCCCTTGCACATCACCCTACCATCATTTTCAATTTGGACCCCCCTCCCTATTTTCAGATGACGTAATTTATGGACGGCCCCTATGGGTTTTGTAAAACATATAAATTTTACCCTGCCTAGTGAATTATTGCCTAGGTTAATAAATAGGTGAGATAGGTGAGATTTGTTATTTACCATAAGAGTAACATGGAAAACACATTTTTGGATTTTCTTCGTAATCTGTTGAGCCAGGTACCGAATTCCAAACACTAAATTAATTGTTTTTTATATTATATAAAGCGTTATATAAATGCTTCAATAGAGCAGTGGAATATTTTACTCTAAAATTCGTTCTAACAAAACTATAGAAGTTTTAAAACTTCTACAAAACAAATTAGTCCTTAATATAAATCCCAAATTTGAAACAACAATTAACATTGTTTAGACGGTGGCTCTATTGTCTGCAGTTGGCTTCATTTATAACTTTGATTCCGGCGAAACCTTGATTAGTCGAAGTAAATTACTTAGACTGCCTACAAAATCATTTAGTCAAACTAGAGAGAATACTTTTAATGTTATTGGTAAAATAATAAAAAATAAACTCAATACTTATCATTAAAACTATTAGTTGGTATTTTGTAAAAAAATAAGAAAATGCAATTTGTATATACTATAGGATAATTAAAGTGTATTGAATAAAAAAAGTGATTGAAAATTCCACAAATGGTTATTAAAGTTGAAAACAATCGGAAATAATTTGAATACTTGACAACTTAAATAATTATTAATCAATTTTCAATTAGATATTACCCCACAGCGTAGACAAGGACTTTTGAAAAGTAAAATATGTTGCCGTAAATTGACCTGACCTCAGTCCCCGGAACTCAAAATAGTGGCAATAGAAAAGCCAGTTAAAGCTCTGAGTGGAGTTAGGTTTGGTCATAATATCAGAGATATTCTTTGATGGATATATTTTTTTCATTTACAAATATTCTATTTGACATTTTAGGTAGAAGTTTTATACTAAATTTGTTTTTGAATGTCTGTAATATAAATCTTTTTATTATAACTAAGATTGCCAAAAATAAAATACATAGAGTGCATTACTTTATAGTAAAAATAACTCTTATATAAAGTGATGAAATCAAGAAATTACTCGATATTTTAGTGTATGTTTTAATATACAGGGTGTTAGGAAAAAAACGTTACAAGAATTCAGGTTACTGCCAACGTGAAAAAAAAAAAAAAAAAAAAAAAAACTAGCAAACATTTGTAATAAGATGCTCCGTTAATCTACTAGCCGCCATTTGGTTTGATACTAAATAATTTTTATTTCAGTAACGGATCATTGTATTAAGTTTATATGTGGCATGAAGCCTTTTTACACCAATGTTTTATTTTCTAGAAAAAAAATTTTTCCTATGTGTATTTTCAAAATGGTGGCAATTTAAAGGTTTTAAACTGAAATATCTCAAAACCGGCAAACTTGATCAAAATCTGTCCAGAGACAAAAAGTTGACCAATTAAACCATCTAACCAAAATACCAAGGGTGTGGTAACAAAAAACAGTGTTATTGCGATTTTTCATTTGAAATAACATTTATTTGCGTGATTTATAATATAAAATCAATGGTTTTCTGTATAAAACGACAATACCTCTGTTATTAGTTATCAGATCCTTATAAATTTGGTTAGGCAATTTAATTTGTCAAAGCCATAAGAGTAACCAAAACCTAACCATCATTTCCTATCAAGCTAGACAACTGAGTGCTTTTTATTGTTAGTTGCTACTAACCAATGAAGCAACTAATATATATAAATCGACTTATATAATTAATAATTATATAAATCGACCAAATGTTTACAAGTTTTTTAGTCAAGCGACAAATGTTTTTTTTTTCAAAGGTCTTAGTTATTTTATTTTTGTTTGAATTTCCAATATACTGAGTTGGGATTTTTAAGTATATATAAAAAATGGCATTACAAAAATGTTTAAAATTAATTCTTAAGCACATGTGTACGGTAGCATATTTTAGCTTTATATATCGCCTTATTCCTAATTAAAACAATATTTTTATATATACGTATATTATGGGTAACATTGACTCTTCGGTCAACCAAATGTAATTTATATTACCTTTTTCACATAAGCGAATTAATTAAAGTTTTACACATTTTTCACTTATATACAATTTATTTGAGAATCGAACACCAGGATTTCTTGGGTTATCTGTGTGTCTGATAATGTGAAGTTTTATGACTCTTTGCCTTTTTTAACACTATTTTATTGCTATTTATATTATTTATTTATGAGTAAATATACTATGCGATAAACTTAATATTTTATAAATCTACACATATTGTTAATATTTAACTTGCTATGCTTTATAATACTACAACAACCCAAAACGATTGTTCACATTAAAAAATTTTATGCATCAGTATTCAGTTTTGAATTTTATTCCTATCAATTATTTGTATGTTGGAAAAAGAGAATAAATAGACTAGTGGTAAAATTTAAAATTTTTAATCATTAACATGTATCTGATGAGTGATGAAGTGCGGGTGGAAGCAGACCCCCTAATCCCCCCACCTCCGCAATATCTCTACGTGATTCTTTTTCATGGCATCACACTCTGATGCCCCCGTCACTTCCTGCTCCTGTACCGAAGCCCTTCCACCGGATGAGGAGTAGGTCCTGATGTAACACCTACCATTTTTGATCACCTGAAGCTTGTCACTTTCAATTTTTCCATAAAGGGAGTTGCTTTCTACAGTTTGCGGGTTGGCTACCAGAATGTCCTTACCCGCCTTCGATGAAACATATAAGCTCATGACACCCGTTGAACAAGGAAATACAATAGTGTCTTTAAATCCAAACTTGTTTTCGTTTATGTAGACTTCTCTATAGCATGTCCCGTCTTTATCAGTTTTATCTGCTGATATCCCCAATGAGGGGGAAATAATAACTTCACCCGCTTTTCCCGGCTTGGCCTTTGAATCATTTCCGATCGACTGGTTGGGAGTCCTGTCCGGCGGTTGAAGTAAATAATTTTTTCAGCCAACTTTGAAATGTGCTCCAAAGCCTCTGCAACGCTGACTTCCGCTGTAATGGAGGTTGTATAGTGATTCCCCCCCACGATTTTGACTTCTCGAGGTGTTGTTTCTTCATGGCGTCACATGCTGCTCCCGTTACCGTTTGGATGGAAAACGTAGTCTTTCCGTCCGTCGTCTTGTAGGTCCTGATTGAACATTGCCCTTTGTGTATAATCTGAAGCTTGTTCACATCGGATTTCACTCCGTAAACGGAGTATTTGTCCGCGGTACTCGGGTTCGCGACCAGTGTTTCTCCTCCGTCATTGGATATATAAGTGGTCATCGCACCCGCTGAGCAAGGGATATAAATGGCCTCTTCATCGTCTGTCGGAATCATTCTTTTTATTGGCACTAGGGTAACACATTTGCCATCCACTTTGGTTTGTAGAGCTGACCAGGTTTCAATAGTGTCCACCTCCGGGGCTGCAACCGATGTTCATGGAAACACTTAGTAAGATATAAAAACGATTTTTAACAAAAATTCAATAAATTTGATTAATTTCCGAACAAATATGAACTTCAACTTAATTTAACTTTTTAAATTAATTGACCATTTTTATTTGTAAACCTAAAAAAATAGTTACCCTCAAAATTATGTCCAAACCCGTCCAGGTATACAATTTTCACAGTGCTGTCTGGAAAACAGCTTTTTTAAAGCCAGATTTGCGTTTTAAAATAAAATGTTACAGCACGAATGGAAAAATCAGTTGGACGTTTGAAATAAGCTATTTTTTTCAACATAAGTAAAACTCTCCATAGAGCTGGTAAGCATATGAGTCTATTTATCTTAAGTCACTAAATCCAATGGATTTATTCTTAATACTACATGAAACGGCATTGGTGAATTGTATTGCAGAAAAAAACTGAGCACCAACTAAAAAAATAAAATTATTTAATTTATTATTGTTGGTAAGTTACAATGTGATAAAATATATCTGTTATAAATAAAGTTAGAGCTGTTAGTACATGTCTTCATTTTTAAATTGAAATTATTAAATTATAAACTTTTAAACTTAAAGTTTTTAACTTAACAATTTTAAATATGTTATGGCAAAATCAGTAGAATGTTTATTCGTCCTTGTCAGCTTGTCTCATGAGAAGCTGATATTATTCCTGGTTGTAAGTTGACTTTATCGTGCGATTCGCTGGTTCATCCTATTGCCCCTTATGTGTTTAGCCAAACAGTTATACATATTTATCGTACGTACTTACATATAAGTCATAAATTCAAAAGAAACATTTTTGAAAATAAATATGAGACTGCTAAAATTGTATTCATACATAACTTTTCAGTCATTGTTACAGGTTTAATCATTTTCGTTCATGTCAAACATCATTATTTGTAATATTTGTAAATAACAGCTGATTAACTCAAAACACCGGTATTGGCGTGAATTACCTGAATTACACAATGTAAAACTCATTGCATTGATTAAACACGTCATATTATCATAAAACACGTATAATTTTATGAGAAATTTGATGAGAACGTACTTACATCTGATTACATTCTTTTGCTAATATTTTCATTGAAACGTAATAGTTTAATTTTTTTTTTTTTTTTTTTTTTTTTTTTTTTTTTTTTTTTTTTTTTTTAATTCATATACGTTGATATTTTGTGAAAACAATTGAATTAGAAAAACTGTTGTTAAAGTGTTACAGTCCTACCCTTGGGTCCAGATTTGATGCCCTTATCTTCATCTCCGGCCGCTGCGGTGTTGGGGGTTATGTCGTAGGTTAACTGAAAACGTGATAATAATTGAAAATGTGGTTATTATTTATGGTAACGTAAATACATATTTTCTTCATTCCAAATGAAAAAATGTCCTTAAAAAGAATTAATACATTTTCAGATTTTACACGATTTGTGCAATTTATGGTCCAAGTAAAGTTTCTATTTCCTTCTATTACATTTCCAAATCTATGAAAGTAACAAATTTATAGTATTATCAATGAATAATTCTATTTACCAACCAAAATAATAGGTTCTGATTGCTCTAAGGTGGTTTGAGCAGGCATCACGATTTCAATTATCAACTCTTATTTAAAATGAATTTTTAAAGTTAATAAAGTTTTTATTCTTTGAAAATATCCTAACTACAATTTTAATAAGTTAAACTTCAATACTAGTGTAAACAAGGCACAAGGAAATTGCAGGAGCGGTGAAGAGAATTTACCTAAAACGGGCGATTTGCCGGTCTGCTTGGCTTGCACGAGTGGCTTGCACCTTGGTTCCTGCAGCATTAAAAATAAAACGTGGAACGCCCTTTGCCCTAGTGGAGAAGCTACGTGATTATGTGCGAGTTGTCGCTAAGATAAGAAAAGTTCTTCAAAATTCAAAACAAGGCAATGAATCAGATGAGGACGTGTCAACTGCAGACGATTCTGAGTTTAGTAGCCTAGGAGTACAAAAGGCTATACTAGCCAAGGTAACAGCACTGATGGAAAAACTGGATAGGATTGAAAATTTAATGAAGTTCCTGGCAGATGTACCGCCAGGTACATGGTGGATGACAAGGTAGTTGAGGAGGTAGGTACTCTGCGCACTGAGAATAAACTTCTTAGATCCGAAATAGAGTCTCTGAAGACCAAAGAAGCTGCCTCCAAAGAAGCAACAGAAAAGTTGAGCATGGATCTTGCTGAGTTTGATCAATACGACAGACGTTTTAATCTTGAGAATCCATGGCCTAGCTCAAGATAGAGCTCCAGAGGTACTGGAGTCTGTAATTCAACAGATGGCCCAGGAGATAAAGGTTCAATATGAACCAAATCTGATCCATAAGGCACACAGACTTCAACCTCGGGGGGATGGAAAACCACCAACTCTGCTAATTCAGTTTTACGCAAGATTTATTTGTTTTCCTCCTGCTTGCCAGTAGTTGTATTTGCAATAGGTCTAGGTGCAAAATTAATTTTTAAATGAATTGTGATTTTATAGACTGTTGATTATTTTTCAGTAACTTGAGTAGCTTTGAGGAATGGAGCTCATTTGTAAATGACAATTGTTCTAATAATATTAAGTTGCTTCACCTAAATATAAGATCAATTCACAAACGTTGGGATGGCCTTAAAGTTTATTTAGGGATGGGTAATTCTTTCTTCGATGTAATAATTCTCAGTGAGGTTGCATGTAATGAGTATAATGTTGATTTGTATAATTTACCAGGCTATTCACTGTTTTTCTCCCTTAGGCAGAACAAAGGTGGAGGTGACCTCATCCTCTTCATCAACACAACAAAGTTAAAATTTACACCAACCACAGACACTAACACGATCACGTATGAACATATCACTGGGGAATTTGAGCTAATTGGAGATAAAAGGCCATTTAAATATTTAATTCATGCAGTATAAAGGACCTCCACCTCCTGTAGTGGATTTCCCCTCCCTAAAGCTTTTCAGGAACGAGACAATGTTTTAAATTCATTCTCACACTATAAAAATCTCATCGTGGTAGGAAACACCAATATCAATTTGAAATATAAAAGTAATACTAATGTACAAAACTATGAGACTATGTTGGCTTCCTGTGGACTTGAAAGGGGTATATGGGATCACACTAGGGTGAAATTCAGGGTGTATGGGTTTAATCATTCATTGATCACATTTTTCATAGAATGGATAAATCACTTGAAAAATTATACACAGGAATAGTAAAAACAAAAATCTGACCATTATCCCATTACTGCTAGGTTTGCTTTTGAGGGAGGATCAAAAAGTGACACACAGATTAAAAAATTAATTTAATACTGCAAGCTTCACGTGATGGTTTCTGCGTGCAATCTCTAAGACATCTCTACATCTCTCTGGTGAGACCCCATTAGAGTATGCATCCGTGGTCTGGTCTATCAGAACAACCATCGCGAGCTCATTGAGAAAATTCAGCGCAAGGAATCTAAAATAAAATAAAGAGAAGGTTGGGGTCAAGACATGCAACACCCTCTATGCACCAGGCTATGACGTCACCATTTACTAATACTTGTTATGATAATGATGATGTCATATGTGCAAAAGAACATCTGGTGCATAGATTGCGTTGCATGTTTTGACCCCTACCTTGTCTTTATTTATTTTAGATTCCTTGATTCAGCGCAGATTCTTGAAGCTAATAGGTGTACGAATTGGTTTTTATTATTTGAATGTGCCGGTAACTGATCTTCAGAATGAATTAAACCTATCTTCCCTTGAGTCAAGAAGAAACAAAATAGATATGATTTTTTTGTTTAAACTGTTTAATAATGATATTGACTGTCCAGATCTGCTTGAATTTGTTGACCTGCTTACACCTTCAAGAAACATTAGGTCCCAAGAACTATTCAGCAGGAGGCCAACGTATACTTGGAATGGTTACCACAGTTCTATACCCCGGATGCTGAGGCTGGGAAATTCTGTTTCTTCGCAGGTTTGTTTCTTCAGTTCCTCCCTTCAAGTGTTTAGAAGGCAACTGGATGACCTCCTGACCAGTCAAATCCTGTGATTTATGTAGCTTTGGTGTTGTCTCTACGATTTTTCAGCATGTAAATGGCATTGTAAACTTAGTTTATTTAGTTAGTTACTGTATTTATTCTTGCATGTACATTTTTTATGTTTATAATGTACCTGAACTATCTATTGTGCATGTATAGTTTGTTATTTTTCTTGATATTGTTAACAATTTTCTCTGAAGGTCATGCTGCATGTTCACTAAACTGAAATTATTATATTCACTTTTATACGCTATGTATTTGAGCATCTTGCATTAAGAAATGTACATTATTTTGGTTGTAACTTCATGTAGGATTAGACTTGTGCACGGATAAAGTTATATTTTGCTAGCAGTTTTCATGTGTAGGCCTGTGTATTTTTTGTATATTTTTGTCCTCTTGTAATTGTTGTAGTCTTAAAGAGATTGTTTTTTTTTTGTGAGATCATGCTTTTTGTATTATGAATTAGTGTAATAGTGATTTGTATAAATTATTGTACATTGCTATGTCCGTTGGAAGAATAAATAGAATAAAATAAAACTCTAAAATTAATGAAATGCTTTTAAGAAATAAACTAAAACAAGAACACTGTGAATTGGTGCAGTGTGATGATGTAAATAAAGGATTTGAAGAACTTACACAAAACATTTCTAAGCTATACAGTGAATGCACAACGGTTATAAGAAGTAAAGGAGGGTGGCATAAATCTCCAAGCATGTCCAAGAAAAACTGGATGGATAATGGGCTGTTAATCATAATCAAGGAAAGGGATAGAATATGCAATGGAAAGGGGACCCCACTAATTGCAGAATGAGATATTTATATAAGATATTAAGGAATAGAGTTAATAACCTAATGAAAAAAAATGTACTACCAGAGAACTTTTAAAAGTAATATTTATAACACAAAAATATGGGAAAATGTAAATGGTCTGCTTAATAGGAAGAAAAAATGTAGTATTGATGACACAGTGAGAAATGCAATGGGTAAATCGGCAAACAGTTAAGAAATCGTAAAAGTTTTTGCTCAATATTTTATAGATGGAGTGGAAAAAATTAAACACAAGTGCGATGTAAAAATTATAAAGCCTGACATAGGCCTAGATCAAGTTAGGGTTAATCCAAATTTGAAACATAGCCTATACATAGCAAAAGC
This sequence comes from Neoaliturus tenellus, assembly GCA_030545055.2. NCBI lineage: Eukaryota > Metazoa > Arthropoda > Insecta > Hemiptera > Cicadellidae > Neoaliturus > Neoaliturus tenellus. Next base: position 101,813,085 of record CM061533.1, read on the forward strand.
AACTGCCGGTTAAGTTAAAAATATAATTTGCGAGTATGAATCCAGACAAATCACCCGGAGTAGAATGAAAGATGTAAAATACTTAGCTTATCAATTATCTGAGACCCCTAAGTAAACTTATAAACTCACCTATTTTACAAGGTATATTTTCTGAAGCCCTAAAAAATCATTAATAATCCAATTCACAAGAACAAAAGTAAGAAAGAATATCATAACTACCGCCCTATTGCAATACTGCCAACATTTGAAAAAATTCTTAATACATTTTGGATTCTTTATACAAATACATTGAGGTAAATGGTCTCTCAGTGTAAGAAAAATTTGGTTCCAGAAAGAACCGGAGTACAGAACATGCCCTAAATGAATTTATAAACTCAGAAAATCATGTAATGAACAGTACATGCCATGGATTGGGCTTATTTTTGTAGATTTCTCAAAGGTTTTTGATACCATTGAACACCATAAAATAATTTCAGCGCTTCACAGAATAGGATTAAGGGGTCATTACCTCAGATGGTTTGAGAGTTTTTAAAAATATAGAAAATTTGTTGTAACTAGCCTAGATAAAATAAGCAATGAAAAGAAGTAAAATACAGATTTCCTCAAGGAAGTCACGTATGACATGTCTTATTTACCATGTTTGAATGTATTGAATAAATTTTAACACTGTGAAATATGGGCATATGCTGATGACATTTAATTCTTTGCAGGGCATAAAAATCTAAATACAGCAGTACAGAACCTCCAAAATGGTTTTAATATGCTGACTAGGTTCGATCATGATAATGGCTTGATCATAAATGAGCAGAAAACACGTATATTAAATATGCATAAAGAATATTAAATTTAAAGGAAACATAGACATTCAGTATCATGATTGTGGCTGTTGGCAAGAGAAGAAGCTGTATCTCTGCTGTTTTGAAACTGGAAGATAAAACTACCACTGGACCTCACCGACAAGTTTTTTTGTAAAACTTGGTGAGGCCATGTATGCTTGTGCAAACAAAATAAAAGAAGTTGAACTGAATTTATGTTTGGTACTGAATGGGCTTTTTTTTACTTACAAAGAAGACTACGAGAACAAACCAATGAAGCGTCATAGTCTCTGCTAAGGTAACTTAAAAAGTGAAGCTCAAGTTCACATTCAGAACACATATGCTTTCCGTCAACGAGTTAATGACACCTGACACCTCTCGTATTTGACAACTGACATGAGTGATGCACGTTCAGACAATGAGAGAATAGTTTTGACATGCAAGAGCATTATTGGCTTTGAACAATATTTTTTTGCAAATTTCCTTATAGTCAATACGCTATTTGAGTGTAACCATGTTAGGGCCTTAGCAAGCACTAAGGAAATGGGATCTTATTGGATAAAAAACATAAAAAAAATTTTGAAATTGTGAATGTAATTGACTCTTAGGGTGTAGTATATCTAGAGAAAGCATAATGTTTCCTGAATATTGTTATTCCTGCACATTTCCTGCATATTGTTGGAAAATATATGTTTGCCATATTATTCTTATAGGACATCAAAGCAACCTTGTATCTCGCTTATTTATTAGCATAACTTGATAAAACTTGTTATGTACATTCAGTATGTAGGGTTTAACTTATATTTTCTTACAAAACCCTTACGGTGACAAACCTACATACTAACCACCATGGTGTTTACAGTGAAAATGAAAACATCAGAACTAGATACTATTTAGTATGTAAGTAGAATGGGACGGGATTAATCTATATTATCTTACAATATCCTATTGACAGCAAATTTGCATTCTCATTCCAATGGTGTGGATGGGAAAAATAAATATATACTGAATTTCGTTGGTAATTCACTGAGTACGCAGGTCTACTGCGACGGTATGTTTAATTTTAAGCTAATAGTTTTAATATTAAGATTAACATGTGGGCTTAATAAAATGAAAACTGGTTAATCCGACGATTTTCTAAAAAAGTGTATGGAGACCTTGACAATTTGTAGCTTGGAGGCTACATTTTACCACCTTCGGAGGAATGGGTCTGGGTTTTCAACGTGGTAGTGAAAGTGGATGAAGATCGGATTTGGAAACCAATACCTATATTTTAAACCGTCCAAAATTTAGTGTAACAACACCCTTCAACGTTAAAAAAAGGGTAAAGTAGTATTCCTTTAGCTGACACTGAATGACGTGATTGTTTCATTGGATCCATCAGACATTTTTCATTTATTAGGTTTCACTCGCAATTTCATGCGAAGATCCTTCATGAGTTTGTTAAAAATACAACTAGTAGGTTGGGCAAAATAGGTCAAGTGACGTAAGGAATTTATGACCTGTCGTAGGCGTATACGTCATGGGGTTTAAATGAACACCTGCAATTAGCAACTCATGATGTAACCCGTGAAGTTTTGTCTTGCTATTTATACAAAGTTGAAGTTAATTCAGATGAACAAACCTGTCTTACAACAGCAGAAGTTCGAGGCCGCAAATGTGATAATTCTACTTACGTAATAGAGAATTCCCTATAGGGAAATTAGCTAAATAAACGAAAAATCATCTCGTTTACACTAACTTTGTCGGTAATAACGATACACATAACTTAGCTGGTTACGAAAGAGTGTACGTCCATGGTCATCAATACATGACACTGTTTATTATATATTTATTTATATGAAACTTGGCCCTAAAAACTGATGAAACAATGAATGTCAGCAATTAACACATTTAAAATGGTTTATTTTTTCATCCAACATAAATACTAGTTTGGTAGTTTTTCAATCTGTGGTTTTAAAATTTTTAACTTATTTCTAAATTTTAATAAGTAAAATTTGTGTAAAAATAATATTTATTGAAATGTGTGTCACTTGCGCATGGTTTAGCATAAGGAAGAGTGACTGAGATGTGACATATGTTAAACAGATATACTAGAGAGAAATTTAGCAGATTGAATAAAAAAGTTTTGTCTTTTAATTTCATTGAAAATTAACTTTTATTTAAAAATAATTCGTATGATTTTATAAGTAACGTATCAGTTCTGTGAAAATCCAACGGATACTAATAAATTGGATTAAAAAAGTAAAGTACCCTAAGTTTTAATTAAATGTTATACAGTATAATTTATAATATTGCATTATTATTATTAGTGGATGCATATAATACATGTAAGAACTATGAGTTTCATTATAGTATCACGACATCCAAAGAACGCAATAACGGAAATTGTGTATCAAATAACAAAATCTACAAGTGTAATCTATAGTTTGGCAATACAAAAACACTAAATCACAGTTTTAATAAAACAAATTGGACCATCAATGAATGCTTGTTTAGTTAAACATGAAAAACACGTGACAAATGTTTCATCCTTCAAATGTGTTTTGTCGGGAAAGTTGTGACAAATTTGTTTTGCTTAGTACGGTACACATCGAGAGGCTAAAAGTTGAGGAAATATGTCCCCATCATGAATGATCATTTGTCATACTGACGATCTTTTCGCAATATGACAAATATACACAGATGTTATTTATTCCAAACAGATTGTTTAACCTTACCTATAATCGTTGTGTGTCTGGTTTGAATACGTAAAGAAGGGACATCGTGGACTCCTCTTTCAACTTTTGCACTGCCAAAAGCTAAAATTTGTTTTTACAATTAGATTTTTAGTATATTATTTTTATCACTGATATAGTCACTGTGTGTTGCTATTAGTTATTTTACACTTTAATTCAACACTTTTAATATCACCCTCGTATTTAAATATATTTAATATTACATTTTGATTAGAGGAAAAAATATTTTACTAAAGAGCCATCTATGAGAGAAAATTTACCATGTTCTGTGGTAATGGATTTATTTTAAAATAATTTAGTCTATACAAGGTCACTATATATAATTCTATATATATACTATATATATACTATATATATACTATATATAATTCATGTCTTGCTTATGCTGTGTATGTAAATTTATATATTTATTAAATTCTTCTACCTTTGTCGTTTTTATATTTTAAAGAAAATCATTCATAGAAACCGTACATTCTCGTAATATATTGCAAACTAATTCCGTTGTATTTGTCTGCTACACGCAGTTTTTGAAGGTGAAACGGTCACCTATTGATGAGCCGAGTTTCATAATCAATTCTTAAACTGTTTTACTCTTTCTTGTCATGTATTTGTTATTATGTCTTGATCGACATGAGTATCTTTCAAACAAAATGTTTTATGATTTGTAATAAACATGAAATGTAAAATTTCATATAGCTACTGTCTCTATTTGGTAGAGATTATAAAGTTATTTGAGTTCAAGTTTTCTCAGAATCGTTTTGTTGCAAGGATTTAAACAATGCTGTTTTAAATGAGATGTGATTCTATGGCTTCTGGACATTTTTGACCCAAACGACTATACAGTTTTTGTTATATCATGATACCAATGTTACAAGAGTGAAGAAAAACCTATAGCTGTATTTTTTAACAGTTTGAATAGATTAAAGGTTGATCGAGTTAACTGAGCAATAAATACTTGCTTGATTTTTATTTGGATTTACATGAAAATCCTATTGACAGGGCGTTAAACATGGACATAGTTTTAGGTCATGTTATTATGTACAGCGTTTAACAATGATATTTAGTCAAGAACGATATATAACTGTTTGAAATATAAGAGTCACTTCTCTAATATATAAATCGAAGAAGTTGAAAAATCTGAAGATAGAAAAAATATTTACATTATCATTTGTATAGCTTATTGCGAATGACTCTTGAGGAAATAATTATATTTACAAATAATTATACTGTTTACAAAATTACAATCATAAATACAGACACTGCATTATAAAATATTGGATCTTTAACCATCTAAAACTTTCAGAGGGAAATGAATTTAAATACGTAGTGAATTAAACGAAAATCAACATTGATGAACATAAAGTTTTCAAGCAAATAACAACAAAGTCCAATATCAAGAAGAGAAAAAATGCTGGATTCAAAACTGAGGATGAAGAGGATCCAAAAAAATATAAGTAATAATTGCGTTTAGTAATATTTTGAAGGTTTTGACGTTACTAGTGTTACATTTAAATTTCGAAATAGTTTTTTGGTCCCAAAATAGATGCTAATTTATGGTTTTTAATCCAATTGCAATGTACTGTAATACACGCTTAGAACTGTTCTCCAGTATTTTTTAATTATATTGTTATTACTTACCTGAAAAATCCGTGCAGTTATAAATACTCAATTTGATAAAGGATACAGTTAAGAAGTTTATGTTAATGTTTCTTGGCAGACCATTAGGCTGAAGACCCTCTGTCACCCGTCTTGTGGTATTTTATGGTGATATTGAATATGAAATAAAGCTTTTTAAAAGGATAATCCTGTAATAACTTTTAAAATATATATTTCATATTTAGTGTAAACTTGACCATAAAAACTAAAAACTTCCGCTTGTTGAAAATTAGAGGAAACAATAGTAAACAATATTAACAATATTAAAGGAAACATATCTTAATGTAGCGACGGTTTTGATATTTATACTGGCAGATAATTTGATTATACATATACTTATTAATACATTTAAAAGTGAAAGTAAATTAAATTAAGGATGCCCTTTTCATAAAATGTTTTACTTTGTATAAGTTATGATAAAAAAATGTAAAAAACGAAAAATAATAGTTTTTTTAAGTCCATGACTTACGATTTCAATGCTTATGATAGTACGTATAATACATTTTTTGTTTTTTTTTGTTTTGTAAAGTTATTACAAATAAAGGCTAAATATTTACGTAGGAAGATGTTTACCTTGTTAATGTAATGTGAATGTCAATAAAAAGGCAAATAAGAAATAATATAAGAAAACTATGGTATTACATACCTGTCAAAGAACACCATTGCTGCCAATTTGTAACCATCATGAGATTTTATTTAAAAACAGGAAAATGTAAATACAATTATTTGTAAATAACATTCTATTTTCAATATTTCTTGACAAGAGAAAATTTATTTTTAAATTATATATTTTCAAATTATTTATAGTAACTGTTAGTAACTGAATAATAAAAGAATAGTATAAGTTGAATAACATTTCCCATTTGTAACGTACAGAATCAAAATAATTATTATATAATATTAATATAATATAGAACGATCATACATTTTTACAAAAACTATGTTATAGAGAGTTTAGTGTATTAGATAATATCTAATTGTTGTTTATAGCTTATATAAACGTTTGAGTCGTGTTAAACGTCCTCATATTCAACAATGACTGTTGTCCGATCAAGATGCCGAGATAATTGATTATTCAACTCAGTTTAACGAGATAAGTTTCCCGCCACGTGAATCACGTGACCTATGAAACGTCCGTCTTGTTGAGCAATGATCCAACATAACATGGTTACAAGCATAACACTAGTTTTAAATTGTTCCTTTGAGTCAATTCTTTTATTTTTTACAAATATTTCACTAATTTTGAAATCTATCTCCAATTTCACTAATCTATCTCCATTAGAAGAATTTTGTTTCATACTCTCCAAACTATTTTAAAGGAGCGGTCCAAACCCAGTGGCCATTCCAGCGTGTTGAATAAGTGAGCTTATGAACATTTACATCTAAATTGTACATTTAAATTTATATGCCTGCAAGAATTATTTTTCATGATTGCTGTTCTCATAATTTCATTCTTTGTCAATTAATTTTTAACTTGCTTAAAAAGCTACCTTCTTACAATGGTTAGATTGATCTTGTGGTATATTTACTTAAATGAATTGGATATAAATTTAATGATAAAGCGATGAAGGTTTTGTTTTAAACCCTGACTATTCTAATTTTTTCTAAAAGAATTGACTGAAACCAATTAAATAGATACAAAAATAGAGAAATAATGTATTAACAAATTGACACTTTTGTCCAATGTAGTGTTAGGCGGAATTAATATATTTTGATTCAAAACAACGACATTTCTTTTTGCACATCGGGAAAAACAAGTTTGAATAAATTAATAAGACATATAAACGTACATAATGGACAGTAGGCATTTTAATTTTCCGTATTAAAAATATATTATTAAAGAAATTTGTAACAAAGGTATTTAAGGATGATAGATATTGAAAACTGCAAAAAACCACTTGTAGAAGGCGAAATCGTGGAGAACACTGCTATTTTCATACAAATATCCCTTGCAACATAGCTTAAAATGTGATATTTTCCATTATAGTGGGTGAACAATTATAAAATTCGTATTAAAGGAGTTCCTTTAAATTGCGTAAATTCTGGAAATGATACTTGAAATATTTATTGTTGTTTAAAGGTAAGCAATTGTAATTAATTTCTCTTCATACAAATGCCTTAATCTCTTGTTTTGTCATGATATTCACAATGGTGAAAAAATGTATTACTAACATACGATAATTATACATACCATTTTTTCAAGTATTGAAACACATTTAATAAGCGAAAGCAGCAGCTGCGTTTGGCGTATTAATTAGCAAGTTAGCCAATTCAGTAAGTAGTAGTTTACAAACTTTGAATCATGACCCTGTTCATTAAATGTTTGAGTCTGTTTGTATTAGGTCTCGGCTGATTCAGCTTTTCACTGGGAAATGCTTTATTTCTAATGATTATCTACCTGCATATTTCAAGCTAGGCTTGAGATTAGCAGTAGGTGAATTAACAATGTCAAGATATCAAAAATTTAAGTTTTTACTAATTTTGTTAAAAGTTTTCAAAATCACGATTAAAATTTACAGTTTGGCTATATATTGGTTGAGTCTGAATATGATCAAGATTTAAATAATAAATAAATAAATAAATAAATATATATATATATATATATATATATATATATATATTAAAAAAATATTAATAAAGTAAACTGAGTATCCTTGTCAAACATATTTTATCTAATTGCGACATGTCTCGGCACTAAGGCCATTTTCAAGCAAATAAAATAATGAAATAAAACTAAATATAAATCTTAACTTAGTACAATTTAGATAAACAAATAAAATAATCATATGTTAAATTTATCTTCTTGAAAATTTGTTAAAATGAACCAGTACTTTGGGAACATTCATACTTTTTGACATTTTATATATCTTGTATTAAATTCTTTTCTACAATTTAATATATTAATGTCAAATATTGGGTTTTCGTTAGGAAGTTGCCATTTCGGCATTTTATTGAAACTTGCACATTAGAAGAAAAACATTGCAACATGCAAGTGGTTATAACTGCAGTCATTACGTTGGTAGGACATAATACTGATATTATTTTTAAAGAAAACCAGACGTCGCAATAAAGGTATATATACCAATATTGAATTTTAGTTTAGTATAAAAAAATAAGTTTCGAAGAAATTTTGCCATGAATACTTTTTGCTATATATATATATATATATATATATATATATATATATATATATATATATATATATATATATATATATATATATAATATATCCTTTTTGAAAGACTGAATGAATGGTATTATTTATAGAATTAATCATAGAATTGAATTTGTATGTAACAATTTTTGTATGTAACAATCGTTTATTATATATTTTCATCTTTAAACATAAAAATTAAAGAATGTACTTACTTATTATGTAGTACTTATCTATGATATTTAAAACAGTAAGGTAAAAAATAACCTTAGGGTCGTCTGAGACTTATAGAGGATTGATTTAAATGCGAGTTGTAAAAAATCGAATGTTTTTGGTCATACATTAGCAGGTTATATTTTTATTTAAAAATATTTACTTTAAATGGGTTAAAACTGAAAAATAAACTTTTCTTTTAAATATTTAACATGGGTAAAACCAACATTATCAAACCATTAAACAGTTCATCTAACACTTTCACTGGACCGATTTACATGCAGTTTGCACCAAACAAAATCTAAACCCTTCTATATTGGTAGGTTGTTATTCAGTAATGTTATATTACTTTCGTCTTTAAAAAAATTTGACATTTTAAAACTTTTTCAATGAATTGATTTTATACACTTTCAATCATCTGATTGTAAACACACGTGGTATTTTGTTTCAATGTGGTAGAAGAGCAAACTCTCATGAAGGACTTGGTTTACGATTGCCATTACCTAAAACGCATACAAATTATAATGTATAATCTTTAAAAAGGAAAGAAAGTTACTTAATTGTGTAAAACAGCTGATTGCTATGCAATTCATGATTCAATTAATTGCAAAACATTTAAACTACAGTATCTAAATTGAAAAGTGTGATTTAAATAAATTGTTTAAAACAGTTTTAGTATCTATATAATTGGCGGCATTTTTTGTAAACACAACTCCTCCTTGAATATTGGACAGAATTTAACGTTTGAGGTGTCAAAAAATTCGTCTCAGTCCGTATTTTTTTAGCTTTTTTTTAAATTTGTATTCTTAAGGGCAGGGGAAGCGTTTTAAGTTCGTGTTTTGTCCATAAGATTAACGTGCTGAATAATTTTTGTTAAATTGTAAAGTAAAACAGGTGTTGATAAAAAAGAGATAAACACATGTTATAAGATCTCTATATGAGCAACTGAAATAAAGGTTTCATACTTCAATGAAAAGTTTGATTCCTCGGTACTCTGATAAATGCAGCGCATTGCGCTGCACATGTCCCCCAAGTAACAAGGAATGCTTGTATCGGTTTGAATTCATTGTGAAATAAATTCGACTGATTTTACGTTGTAATGCTTGACATCTTAACCACTGAATGTAAACATTTGTAGCACAGTCGATAGCGATACTGTCTACAAATCAGGCAACCAGGGTTCAATCCCAATCAAAGTAGGTAAATTTTTGAAACGTTGTAATAAACGGTGTAATCGTGCAAATATTTATGTTATGGCTACTATGCAGTGATTAGAATATATATACTCATTTAAAAATTCTCGAAAAACTTATGTGTAAAACTTTTAAACCCTATTTAACAATGCAAATTGATAGTTTATGCTATCTTGTTTCTGATTTGGTTGAACCTGATAGAACGCCTCCAATTGTCTACCAGGGTTTAGGCCTAGGTGAAAATTCATATTGTTAGGCTATGTTTATAAAATGCAGCATTATTTTTTTAAGGTATATGCCTAGGCTTACTTTTGACAAACGCTATAACTAATATCATGCCTTTTTTGTTCTTGCCATTTCGGCATTTTATTGAAACTTGCACATTAGAAGAAAAACATTGCAACATGCAAGTGGCTATAACTGCAGTCATTACGTTGGTGGGACATAATGCTGATATTATTTTTAAAGAAAACCAGACATCGCAATATAAAACACATTGGACAAAGTGTCTGATGTGGAGGTGTATAAAGGTAATAAATAATCTTAATACCTTGGTAAAAAAATTATTAGACGTGACTAATTTGTTACATTGACAATGCAGTTATACTTAAGAAAATAGAAAATGTATCTGCTGCAAATCTTGGTTAAGTGAGGAATTGACATTGTTCAAACATGACGTTGAAACACGTTTGTCACCGGGTATGTCAAAGGAAAAAAACAAAAAAACAAGAATGACAATTCACAGACTAAAAGAAAAAAATACATTCTGAATGAAGATAGCGTTATAGTAAATGAATAAAGTGATAATTATTCAAATTTTGGTGGGCTGAGAAATTGCTCTTCGCATGTCGTTGACGGAAAAAAGTACTCAACAGTATCCATTGGGAATTCGGTCAAGCGGAACTAACCAAAATCCTGGAATATAAATGGAGCTGAAAATAGAAATAGGGAACCAAGGGGAATTACTAATAATAATTTTTCAAGACAAGATCGTGTTTACAAAAACTCTAAATACGAATGGAACAAAGTTTAAACGTGAAAATAAAGTAAGAAATTATAATAACTGCCAAAATTAAAAGTCAAACTCTCAGAACTACACTAACGCAGTGCAGTTCAATTCCGTTAAGGCTAATCATATGCACAGTGATGCTCTAAAGAGTAGGCCTAGGCCTAGTGTTATTTTTGGCACAAGGGAGGTAAGTGATATTTCTCTACAACCAGCCAAGAAAATGCTATGGCAATTTTTATCAGGTTTTGAAGCTGCAGTAACCACAGACTCAATCATTAGTTACTTGCAGAGCTCAAAAGATAAAACCACCTTTCAATGTGAATAGTTAGAGACTAGGTACAATACATAACTCCTTCAAAGTTGGGCTTCTTTGGGAATCAGGTGAAGAGCTGATGTACTCAAACTTGTTACCACAAGGCTGCATCATTAGCAAGTACCGTTCTCGTAGATGACAGATAACTGGCGAGAGTGATAATTTTTTCGCAAAAAGATCCCAGGAAGTGAAAATGACCGTAATGCCTTATGTCTAACCAAACCTTATTAGCATTGAGGCACAGAAGTCTTTTTGAATATGTTGACGATTAACATGATATGTTTGCGGAATAAACTACAGTATTTAGAGACTGTATTGGCGGATAAACCAACGGATGTTGTCTGCGTTAATGAACACTGGTTCCTTGAAGACGAAATCACTACAGTATGTATATACCAGAAGATTTTGTTTCAGCTAGTTTCTACTTTAGACAATCCTCTTATGGAGGAGGGTCATGTATTTTTGTGAAGAAAGACATACCCTTTAACTCTTTGTATGTTACTTTGAACTGAGATGAGGCAATTTGTGAGGCTTTGGCAATTAACAATATTAAACTCAATTTGCTTTTATTATGTGTTTATCATACTCCTTTCATTTTTAGAAATTTTATTGTACATCTGGAGAATTTATTGATCAATCTCACTAATAGGCCAAAGTCCACAAAGTATGTTGATCTGGCAGGTGACTTAAATGTTGACGTTCTTAAGCTTTATGATTATAAAACTGTTGAATTGGCTAATTTGCTGAGATCTTTTGATCTTTATTTTTTTCATAGAACCCCAAAAATATTTAATTCATGTATCGATATTGTGGCATAAAATATTGTGGCATAAAATATATGGACCGCTGTTAACCTTGATACTGATCCTGACATTAGTAACAAAAAACAATCATGAACAAGGGAAATTAGTTTTAAGCGCTTTCTTTCTCATGGGAAATTATTTGATTTTAAACAATTGTCTATCTAATTGCTGTTGACTGGGTAGATGTATGTAACAATGATGTAAGTAGTGCTATAAATGCATTTTTTTTTTAAATATTCTGTCATTTTATTTTAATGTTAGTAGTCTGAAAATGTCTTGTAACAGTTAAAAACCGTTTGCAGAGCCTGTTAAGTGTTTCACACACAAATTGAGTAACATGCGCACATTACATTACGCCTTGTAAGATAAATGTAAAGTCTCTAACAATCTTGAAGATGAAAACCAGTTTATCAAATTTAAGGTACAATATAAGCAAGAAATCAAGAGACCAAAAATAGAATAAAATAATAGGTTTATCACTAACTCAAAGAATCAATGCAAAGCGACAGTAAACTTTGCTGGATGAACATGTAGATAACCTGTGCAAAAAACTTACTAGAGTTAAGTTTTTTACTAAGAAAATTAACAAATTGTGTTAGCGTAGACTTAGTCATTGTGATTTAAAATTATTACTACCAATATTTTTTTATAATTTTTTATAATTTGTGAGGCCTTTTTTATATCAAGGATATTATCCTCAGACATTTCACAAACTGTCTGAGGATGATATCCTTGATATCGAAAGGCCTCACAAATATAAAAAAAATATAAAAAAATTTGGTCGTAATAATTTTTAATTGAATTGAATTAAATATTGCAGCTCTTACATTATTTAGATAGTCATTATGGTTTATTATGGCCTCTTTCATAGTCATATTGTGTATGGTATAAAACTGTGGGGCAATTTACCTTCAGCAAAAAGATTTGATCTGCCAAAAGAATGCTCTAAGGGTAATTCTTAGTTGGGCCTTTAATCAATTCTGTAGAAATGCTTTTCGTGAACTAAATAAAATGACTCTGCCATGTCTGTCAGAGTCTGTATATATGAGTATATTTTAATCATAGTCTATCCTCATATCATGAACAATTGGTCAACCGTGATAGTAGGCTATTGTCTATGATAATGAGCATTTTGTAGAAGCTGCATTTCTGTTCAAATCTAATTAACTACACATTCAACCAATGTATCCAATCATATTTGTCAACGGTAACTGTTTTATTTGATTTTTTTTTTGTTAACACAGTTTTAAGAAGGTTTTTTCATCATGCTGTTATGTAATCATAATATATACTTATTTAATACGCTGAGGTTTTTTTTACTAATCGGAACACCTCTTACAGTTCTAGACTAATTTTCAAGTTTTTGGTGTCGTTGGATGGGGCTTGGTCTGTTAAAAACAATTATGAGAAGCGGACTTAAAATAAGGGCGCTATCCATAATTTTAAATTTGAAACTATTCCATTAGAAAAAACTAGGAATAGTTTGAGCGTTTTAAACACATGTTAATGCACAGCTTTAAATAAGTATATTTCAAAGTGATTAATGATAATCGCAATTTTTGATCGGTGGAATGTAATTAATTTAGAACTAAAAGTAAAGTAAAATTTTGGCTATGACATGTCATATTCTAAACTAAATTGCTCAATTTCGAGCAACAAGTACACTAGTTACAATACAGTGTGGTTGAAAAGTCCCAGAACGGTGGAATTTTTTATACCATTATAGATAAAGTAATGAGACTAGATATATAAACAATAGCCATAAATATCTACTCTTTTAAGCTGTTAAAATTTTTTATCCCTTAAGGTTTTTCACCATAGGTTAGGTTTAGGTTAATTTGGTATCATATTAAAGATCTCGCTTAGCAAAGTACAACGCCGCAAACTAGACTTCAAATGGATGACCAAGACGGAAATGGCAGGCAAACAAATTTTTCATTAAAATCATATGGGTAAAACTTAAAAATGCAATAACTTTCTCAATACTCAACCTTTTGACGTCGGGTTTGTTGCTTATTACTCCAATGCAAAGACGTTTAAAATTATGTATGATGTGACAAAGGCCAGAGATGTTTTAAATTCACACAACGTTTAAGGGCTATCGCTTTTGCGAGTCTTACAAAAATCTGCTTTGGCCCTTGTGAATTTATACATCATCTTAAAACGTCTTTTAATATGGAGTAATAGGCAACAAACCCGACGTCAAAAGGTTGAGTATTAAGAAAGTTATTGCATTTTTAAGTTTTACCCATATGATTTTAATGGAAAATTTGTTTGCCTGCCATTACCGTTTCGGTCATTGATTTAAAGTCTAGTTTGCGGCATTGCACTCTGCTAAGTGAGATCTTTAATTTTATACCAAACTCGATCTACCCTGCTATTTAAGAATTTTGTGTGACTTCTCGTGGGCATGCCTTTAAGGGATAAAAAAGTGATAATAGCTTAAAAGAGTAGACATTTATGGCTATTACATATATACCAAACCTTTTTACTTTATCGATTCTTGTAAAAATATATTTCACAATTCCGGGACTTTTCAACCACATGGTATAAAACTCCTTTATACCGGGTGTTCCAGACCACCCGTACACCCCTTTTAAGATCTACACAATTAATTTTTCACAAAAGCAAATTGTGCCATTGATGATAATTTCAATGTACAGGGTGTACCAGAAGTAACCTATCCAGACAGGAAGTCATTAATTTTAAATACGGACTCAGACTTTTTTGGTGGTAATTATACCGCCATTATCCCCAAACCGTTAGGATTAGAGGTACACTTTAAATTGTAAAGTAGTCTTAAAATTCTGTCTAGAATACCATAACGAGGGGGGGGGTTCGTATTTAAAATTAATGACTTCTGATCTGGGTAGGTTACTTCTGATACACCCTGTACATTGAAACTATCATCAATGGACAGAGCGCAACAGGATTACCTATAGTGGCACAAATTATTTTTGTGAAAAATTAATTGTGTAGATTTCAAAATGGGCGTACGGGTAGTCTGGGACACCCACGTGTTAAAAAAATGTTGTAGAATAGTTTAAAATAAAAATAAATACTAATATTAAAAATAAATACGCCTATAACTCTTATGAATCAATTCAAATATTATAAAAATAATTTGGCTGGTTTCTACAACTTCCAATTTCCATAAAAAATTGGCATAAATAAATAAAGTATTGTAAATTAGTTTAGTAGAGAACGGGGTCGAGGATAAAAATAAAATTTTATAATGGGGCGTAGTGGAATAATTATTTTATGTTCAGTTCTTTACAGTGTTATTTATTTAGAATTTTCAAACAGAAATTATCTTACTAGAAAATATTTTTAATACTTTGCTAAATAATAACTATTAGACTAACCTTACTCAATAAGGGCTAACACTCAAAGCCCATTTGAAACTGTAAATATACAAATTGGATCACCTCGATGTTTTCAAGTGTTTCAGGTAGGTCTTTTCAAGTGCTTGGGATACATACATGTGCACTGAGTGGAAATGTTGCATTGAAAAAGATTGGTTAGAAAAGAATTGAAATATTCTGTAAAAGCAAAAGAGTCTTTTGAAATAATTGTTATTTACTATCGTTTGTATGTTGTTGTTGTTTTTTAAATGTACCTAAGTTTTTTAACAAATTTTCCTTTCAATTGTTCTCGTGTATTATCCTCAGTTGAAATGAAACAGTTTCAATAGTATTATTAATTTGAAAATTTAAAATAATATAAATCAGTACATAATATTTATGGTTGAAAGAAACAAAAAAGCATTAACCACTTTTTTTAATTTTGAAAAATGCTTTTATTGAAAGGTTTCAGACTGTTCAGAAAATATTAGTATGTGTAGGCCTCGGATCTGAAATAAGAGTGGTTTTCGGAAACGGAAAGAAAGTAGGTTGATTTGACTTCAAAAATGTAAACGGCAACTTAGTTCAGCAGGAGAATAGAATTTATTAAACTTACTGACTGATACACGACTGATTGATCGCTCCCTGAAATGTCCAATATCACAAATTTTATCCACGCACACTACCAGATTATCAATATACACCTAAAAGGAAAAAAGTTTTATCAGCGCTCCTTGGAGGTCATAGAATGCGCCCTTCTTCCCTATCCATGTTTTGCCTAGTGAAGTGTTAAGTGCCTCACACACACGCAAACTGAAGTGTGGTGATGCCCCAAACTGTTGGAAGTGGACAATGTCCCCTAACCTTATCCAACTCAATGTAATCTAAGTGAGGAAAAACATACTAATATATGCCAAAATAGAGCCGTTGACGCATTGAGGCTTTTCGAATATGTCATTGACCTCATCTACTTAATAGCAAGATAAAGGCTCCTTAGCGCTGCCAAATTTTAATGAAAACATATCCAATTGGTATGAGTGAAACTTTATGAGCTACTAGTTTGGGAGAAATGAACTAAATTTGGTATCTCCTAAAGTTATTTAGAATACATTTTTAAATCTGAGGAGTTTTTTTATAAACACCCTGTATTTATTTTATAAATAACTTAAAACTCCTAAAAGTATCCTGTAACTTAAAAAAAAGATTACATCATTACTCAAGTTATAATTTTTTCTAGGCATTTGGTGCATTTATATCCATTGGTGCAGTTTTTTGCTTATAGGTTCAGATCTGTAAATACGTTTTCAAAAGCCAATTCCAGTTTGATGTAACCACAGTCCGCGGGCAGGGATGTTATGAATTGCAAATTCCAATCACACTTCATACCTTCATCCCTCGGTCGCTCACGTTATCAGCATGTACTGTATATACGGGCAGAAACAGAAACGGAAGAAATTTCATAGAATAAGTTGTAAAAGCTTTATATGTTTTGAATAATCTTCTATATGAATGATCAAGCATGTTTCGTTTCCTCCTTTTTTCTCAGCTTGTGTGCAGAGTACTAGAAATCATACCGTTAGAAAGGTATACTAATTCTCATCGGAATCTAGGTCTACGCCCCACAGGCTTTCAAAGTTCTAGTATTAAACTTATGGAGGAAGAAGAATTAATTGACTCATATACAGCTGTTGTAAAATAAACTGCTATAAAACAGGAAGAACAGATGTTTCAGTTATAAAATAGGTTTAAAACTCTTGGGTCCAGATCAACTGAAATTTTGATCGAATTTCGCTCAGGAGGCTCTCTCTCTCTCTCTCTCTCTCTCTCTCTCTCTCTCTCTCTCTCTCTCTCTCTCTCTCTCTCTCTCTCTCTCTCTCTCTCTCTCTCTCTCTCTCCCTCTGTCATTGTGTCTGTAACGCTCATGGGTCCTATTTTGTCCTCTTTTCACTTGACAACTACTTTACCTGATGGTCTAATTTTTTTCCTGTCATAGACTAGAGTGGTGTGAAGGTTCGTAGCAACTTTAAATGCCTTAACGACCTTAGGGCTTTACCCCATAGTACGTCGAAGTAGCCTAGTTGTGCTAAAATACCAATCTTTAATCACTTTTCACACGACAAGGGCTTTAGTAAATTATATGAAAATTTTTATTACTGCATTTTATGTTGCAATTAGAATGATTTTAGCTGCTCTAAAGCAACGTTCGTCAAAAAGGCTCTGCCTCAGAGTAAAAGTAATATTCAATGTTAATCTTATGGGAATATTTAATTCTACCTTTTTTATCTATCAGCTGCATTAGACAGTTTGTCATTTTCACCACAGATGGTAACACTTAAAATGTTAAATACAGACTCATTCATATCTAACCTTTTTCGTTAGCTTTAAAACAGTGAGTAAAGTCAACTTCTTGGTTCTAAATATGAATATTAAAATAATTTATGCATATTACACAAGAGTTTTTCCTTAAATCTTAAAATATTTCTTATTATCATTGCGAACACATTTTAGTTCCTAATTTAGCTTTCATTGCACGTTCTGACAAAAAGAGGTGTATTTCATAAAAGACAATATGTAGTTTAAAACCAACGAGGTTTATAAATTGCTCAATCTTTAAAGTAGTTCGGGTATAGTTGGGACAATACTAATGTGAAAAAACTAAATGAGTAGGGTTCTTAATGAAGAAGTGAGAAAGCCGCTCACAAAACACTGATAGTATCACCGTAATCTTCATTCAAGTATCATGCTGATTAGTTGAATGGAATCAGTTAGAAAAATTTTGCAGAAGTTTGTTATTGGGTTTTTTTTTTTTTGTGTGTAAACAAACAAATATGATTAATTTGACATTTAGAATATAAAAAGAGCGCTTCCCGTGGCATTAAAGACAAGTAATCCTAGCATCAGCGCTTTAATTTACTCCGTTTTTTTGGCAAAATTTGTTTACATGGGATGCCCCTATTTTGTTAGGTTCTGTATACATTGGCAATACATGGGATTTTAGGTAAGAAAGTAAATCTAAAGATAAACAAATTTAATTAAGTAGACCTAATATATCTTTGAAATATCTACACTGGTGCAGTGCCTATACATTATTGACAGGTGTTGTGTTGTTTTACTTGGTTTGGGTATTCAAATTTCAATTAGCCTAATTTTGAATTTGGATTATATGTTGTACATGTCTGTGCATATCTTTCATGGGTAGAATAAGAAATGCAGGGGTGGGGTACATTGGATTTAGTATAGCTATTGTCACATCCAGTCAGTGATTCAATATTAGATTTCATAAGAATCTATAATATTTTTGACAAGTCTAAGTTTTCTTAAATGGTCTATGAGTAATGGTACGGTATACTCATAGAACTATAAAGTAAATCACTATACTATTATAAATGTTTAATCAAACTGCAACAAAAAATTAATAGAAATAACTTCTAACCCAAACGAAAAATGGATATAACAAGATTTTGACAAATGTACCTGGGGGCATAAAACTTGATATCTAGACATGTTGGAATAAACCAACGGAAGCTGATAAATTGAATTTGTGAAAGCATCTATATAATTCTCTTAAACTGCACTCACACCTCGTGCGAAGAACGAGTACACAGCTAGTAGATTATAAACTTAAATTGTGTTTTTCTATTACTATAATGCTTAAAGCCTTTAGTGAGACCTAAGCATTCCGATGGAAATCTAGCATTAAAAAATAAAAATAAAAATACATAGTTCAAATACAGACAACATTTTTATTGTGTTCATTTTATCAGAAGAGATAATGTGGAAATACAAAAATGTCGCCATCTACAAACAAAAGAATGAAAATAGCTTGGCGGCAAAACTGAGTTTATGAACGCGTGCCTGGCAACACTGACAATAAATCTGTTTCCAAGATGTTGTCTTATCACCATCTTCCATTTCAAAAAGTGCTTCTATTCTATTTGAAAAACATTGAGTGTTTCAGTAAGTTTCGAATTTCTTCTGGTATTGGCCTGATTCGTAAATGAATAATTTCGACAGGAATGTTAAAATGTTGAATTTTATTTTATAAATGTTTAAAGAAACAACTCATTTAAATGATTTTTGTTGGTTATTTGGCTATACGAAAGTATTTTATTAAATGTCGAAACTAAAATCTAAAGTTTAGTTAGAGTTCTGCTTTCGACTAGGACTCATATTCAAGTCTAGGGACTTGTCTAGACTAGGACTGGATATCAAGTTGTAATTAAGGAAAATTGTTCGGGTTACAGTTGGCATTCATTAATTTCAATTAATTTACTATGAAATGAAATTGCAAATTCAACTGAATAAAATTCAATGAATTAAAATTTTATTCAATAATTTATTCTTCAGTAAAAGAAATTTTATATTTGTGCCAATGCTAGAAATTCTAGAAATTGTTTTTGAATCTAGGAATTTGGTAGTTTTTAATATTTCCAAATGCATAATGTGATAAAAACCTCTGTTAATAATTTCTATTAGTTTTCCATTGTCAAAGAGTACTGTTTTATATAAGATGGAAATGCACTGATTTATGTGTATATCAAAAAATTAAAATGGAAAAAATTACTAACAAGTTTTTAATTACTTCCTACAAGTAATAAGTAGTAAATATACAGTTATGTTTTATTTAATTCAAAACATAGATTTTAACATTGTTTTACTTTTTATTTGTTTAGAGACAAGAAGTCGGCCTCCATAAAAGTAGTAATAAAGAAAGGAGATTTCAAGAGTTGTTCGTTTCCGAAGTTTTCTTCCCAAAAGCCCTTTAAACTGAATAACAAAAACTACTCGAAGTTTTTCCCCCAAAACTGTTCTCCAGAGTGTTTTGAGCGAAAAAACTAAAAGACAATAAATAGTGTCAAAATGTTACTATAATAATGTATGTCTTTAATATATTATTAATTATATTAATATGCCCAATTACATGTTTTTTTTAATTATTTGTCGTTGAAGATATACCTTTAAAATAGTTTTATTTTTCTTTATTTGTTTTGAAATAGTTCTTTTCTATATGATCAACATAGATTTTATGTTTTAAACGTTTTTTAAAGTCAGTTACAAGACAAAACTTTATTGCATTCTACCTTTATACCTGAAAGGAGTTTGAATAACTAAAGTTCGCCAAAAAACAATTTACTATCTAGATTTACTTTGCCGGGGGATTTTGTTAAAACCGCAATGAAGATGTGGGAACCGACCAATGTTAATTGGTACCACATTACCGCGTAAACTGATTAAAGAATTGGCAGGATTCCACCACCATTACTACTGCTACCCCGAAAGTTTTAAATTTAGTTTGAACGGTTTTATGAAAAATATTAATTTTTTTTTTAAGTTTCATGATAAAACATCTGAGTAGTGTGTTTTGGCCACTTTTAAAATCGACCACGTGCCCACCGAGCACGTGACGTGGCAGCTGGCGCCAGTTGCCATGCCATATAGCTTCCGGTGGGGGTTAGAGGGTATACATGAGATGCTGTAGTTATATGTTATGCCATGTAGGTTGGGGTGGAGATGGCGATGGTGTTGGCGTTAGGGTGAAGTGAATTTGCGCATAAAGTGGGGTTGAACTAAAAGTGTGCATAAATCAAAAGTTAGTTCAAAATTGAAATTCGTCGGTGTTAACGAAACTCTAACAGTTGAACAAAAATTAAGAGTTAGTTCAAAATTAAAATTCAAACTTATAACTGGGATGTTGAAAATATGTCAAGGTCATCCAGAGTAAGTTTTTAAAATTTCCATCCAACTATCACCAGAAATAGTTTTAAGTTGAAGTAGTTGGTGATAGCGGGATAATTCATTCGTGCCATGGGAGAGGTGTTTATCGTTTGAAAGTTGGCGATCGAATGAGAAGCGCCGCCTAGGGAGAGGGCTTATAAAACGGCAACCTTCCCCCACCACCCCTTCCCCCACTCCTTTAGATCAATAACCGGTCGCCGACTCTATGTGGTGAAACTGAACTAAACATGGCGGCCACCATGGATAATTCTAACCTCAAACCCTAGCTTAGCTGAAGAGAATAGAGGATAATGAAGTAGGAATTGCGGTGAGCGCATTTATATAAGGAATGGTGGGAGTAAAATAGGAAAACCTGTTGAACACAGTCGATAAGAGTAATAAGTTCAAAGTTGTGGAAGCATAACATAGAACGTAAAATGTCGTAAATAACACTATCGTCAACGTTAACCTGCGAAGTTGTAGAAGAATATAACGGGTTAAAACTGTATTTCTTCCTAACTCTATTTAAATTAGTTTTACACTTTAAAATTGAAGATTTAGAAGTACTTCGTAATATATGTTGTGTTCGCAAAAGTTTTAACTTTAAACATTGTGCAACCATTATAGCTAATGTGTTACATTCAGAAGTTAAAAGAAGACTGAGGTATAAAATGAAGTGTAAAGGATATTGAAACAGAACACTATAGTAGTAATATTTGAGGTTAGAATTAACTAGACTCATTTAATAAAGTGGCTAGGAAGCCACATGCTGATGAATGCTAAATTGCATGTTAGAAGTAATGAAGTAGTCATAAAATAAAAACTAATGAGAGGTGATCACTGCGAGGATGCAAGGTAATGAATGTTTGTGACGCGATAAACTATCCGCTTTTATAGAGGCAGTAATAACCCTAGCCAAATGCCGGCAGATGCCAACCAACTACCTGGTTTTATAGCAGCAATTACTCCGGGCAGCTGCCGGACAGATGGTAAGAGAAGTAGGGGGCTTTGGGGCAATGACCGGAAAGGTCAATGACCCCCCCTCCCCCCCTCCCCCCCGAAAAAATGGAGCACCCCCCCCGCCCCTTCCCCTACCACCCCTTCCCCTACTCCTTCCCCCACTCCTTCAGGCCAATGACCGGTTACCTGGTCATCGTCGGTCGCCGACGATAATTCTAACCTCAAACCTATGCGCATGCAACAAGTACTTTGGATCGGAAGAGTGACTATGCTATTGCGCATGCGCCTAGTCCTGTATTACTCACTTTAGCGCTACTTTGCATGGATAATTCTAACCTCAAACCTTGGTTTTGCGTCGCTGCCCATGCGCCGCTCCCCACTCCTTCGCCTTCCTTTTATACTGCTGCGAACTGGACTGGATTGAACACTGTACTGGAGTGAAACAACTTCCCCCACTACTTGAGAATCCGAGGAGCAATACGAGCCTGATCTTAGCGTCAGTCGTCAACAAACTTTCATAGCGAAAGGTTGTTGGCGATTCAGCAAGAGGTTTCAAATATATAGTAGGCCTATATATATTTGAACTTCTTATACTACGTTGCGTTTTATAATGCAATGTGGTATGTGTGTGTGTGTTAGTTGTATTTAATTTAAGAAATAATTTGCGCATTGCGATGTTAGTTATAAGTTGGGTTTAGCATTAAGGTGTATTAATTTTTAAGAGGTGTTTAGCATTAAGGTGTATTAATTTTAAGAATAATGATGGTATTTGGTTGTGTTGAATTATTTTGGTTTTTAATAATGATGTGTTGTTAGTTTTAAGTGTTGGTATTAATAATTAATGTTGTTGTTTTGCCTTTCAGCTAGATGATAGGGGGTAGATTAAATGTAAATTCAGAAGTTCGGTTGAACTTCACTTAGAAGGGGTGGGACATCCGCAAATTGTAGGTAGCGGACTAGGTTTTTTTGCATTTTGTTTAGGAATATGATGGGTGGGATTAGTTTGGGTGGGATTAGAGTTGCGTTTCTGCATTAGCTGTTCCAGTTTCTCTATTTAGCGTTACGCTTTGATGCGGACAGGGACGTTACGCTTTGATGCGGACGGACCAGGGCCTCCCTTGCAGAACGTAACTAGTGGGTTGGGAGTGGGAACCGCTAGGCAAACAGGGTGGTGGGAACAGTATTACTGTTCCCATCACCTTGGTTTTTTATAAGTCTTGAGTGACCTTGACCTACTTTTTGAAAGGTCAATGACCCCCCCCCCCCCGAAAAAATGGAGTCGATCCCCCCACCCCCCCGAAAAAATGGAGTCGATTTCCCCCCCTCCTCACCCACTCTTACCCCCACTCCTTCCCTCACTACTCCGGGTGAATGACCGGTTATGACCTGAAAAATTAAAATGGCTATAACTTGATAACGGATTGACGGATTTGGACAAGCGATACATTATTGAAAAGGTTTATGTAATACAAACATTTTGGTAAAAGAAGAATTTGGTTATCTTATTTTAGTCAAAAGTTATGCGAATTATTTGAAATAAATACCTTCTCTTTCCCCTTTTCCCCCACCTCCCAGGTCAATAATTAGTCTCGGCCAGCTGCTACCCCTCTCATTTGCATATTGTTATAAAAGACGCACCGACTGTGGCTAACATTTCATTCTGATTCCAGACGTTACGCTGCGAACTTGGAGCCACAACCATGTCATCTCTGCCAACTACAACTTCTACTTCAACTTCTACTTCTACTTCAACTTCTACTACGGCTGTTACTGCACCTAAGAAAACTCTTCGTCTGAAAAATCCTCCTGACTGGTACAAGAAGCAACTTGGATCCCAACCTTCAACTTCTGGCACTATTCTTCCGCCTACCAAGACTTCTAAACTTCGAAGCATTTTTTCACCGCCTTCGCCTTCTACTTCGCTTTCAAACGACTCCACACCGCCATCAACCATCATGCCGCCACCACAGAAGCCAGCTCCCCGTTCTAATACCCCTTCATTTGAAACTTTGCTTCATCGTCTTAGTACACCTGTCATTCCACTGTCACCATTGCCTCCTACCCCACCACTTACTATGCCTGAAGACCACACCTATCATAAAACTAAATCCACTAAGCCTACTCCCAAACCTGCTCCTAAGCCTGCTCCTTCAGAGCAATTTCAATTATTACAAGAAGAGCGTCGTAGGGCATTTAGCCGCCCCACTACTTGCCCTGAAGTGCTCACTAGGGGAATTAAGAAAGGATCAGCTTGTGGGAGGAAATGTGCTAAAAACTAAAGTTTTTGCCGTGTACATGTCGTGAAACACCTTTCTGAACCACAACTGACAGAAACCCCCACTATTGAATACCAATCCAAAATTATTGGTGTGAAAGGAAATAGGCTTAAGAGAGGTTGTGTTTATTTTTTTGAAAGTGTTATTGACAACGAACACATTTTGGCAAGTTGTAACGGCAAAAAATATAATATTAAAGTAATTGAATCCTTGCGCAAAGAGAAATCCGTTTATGAGTTAGACTCTAAAGACTATCTCCTCAGACACAAAGTGGATGGTATTACAAGGTGGGGGCGTAGAAAGTAAATTCACATAGTTTTTTTCCAAATTGTTGCTTAAAAAATAATGGGGGAGAAACACAATGCGTTATAGCGTTGTGTTTCTCCCCCATTATTTTTTAACACTCTAAGTCTTGTGACCTACTAACCTACTTCCATCCGAGTAGTATGAAAAGTACTTCCCCCCACTCCTTTGGGTCGATGACTGGTCACGGTCAGCTCCTACCCCTCATTTGCATACTATTATAAAAGCGGAGCGAGCGTTGGTCACCCCTTCATTTTTCTTCTACACGCCGCTCTTGTCGTTTCGTCTCTGCTGTTTACAATATTTCTTGCTTTAAAATGCCTCCTCATCTGAATGAAAATTTCAATTCTTCCGAAATTTCTGATGTTTTTGAACAATCTGAAGACACTTTAAGTAACAACAGTGAAAGTGAAGATGATGAGGACGATGATGATTATACTGTTGAACTTAGTGAAGAACGTAAAGTCATAGCAATTGATCCACAATTTCCATTTGATACAATAGAAAAGTTTATGGCTGAAGCTAATAAATGGTTGGACTCAGGATGTTATGTACGAATTGACTCTTTTATATTGTATGGTGATAGTCATTCTTTCCTTGTCACACCAAATGACAGAGACCGCATGTTGCAGTGGGCACAATCTATGATGGAGTGCTATGAACAAGGTGTGGACACTGGCGGCTATTTTCTTGCACAACTAGTGTAATAACAAAATTACCCTTTCCCACCCTACACCCTATCCCTTTCAAATCCTATAAAGAAGGGGGAAAGGAGTGGGGATTATAAAATGGTGGGGGAATGTGTATAAATGCAGGTTGTTTGAAGAGACTTTTATTATTGTGGCTTTAGCAGAAACAACATGGAGTTTAAATCTTCAGCAAAAATAAGGAACAACATAATAAAGAGAGAAATTCGTAAGAGAGAAAAGATTGAACTTATAAAATTACAACTTATAATACCTTCTATTGAAATTGGATGTAGCAAAATAAAGACTTTGGTGAAAACTAACGAATATTTGTTACAATTGCTAAAAACAATCGAAGAGTTGAAGAGAAAGAATGGACATTCTACATAGTAAAATTTGAACATTTTAATATAAATAAACCAAAAAAAGTAGATGTAGAATAGAGAGCGAGGAATAGATCACTTTGTGGTAATGGACTAACATGCCACTTAGTGCTCTATTCCTCGTTCTCGCGTTAATATTGGATTACCTTGACCTATTTGTTCGACTGTTAGAGTTTGGTTAACACTGTTGAATTTTAGTTTTAAAATAACTTTTAATTTATGCGAATTTTTTTAGTTCAACTCTAGTTAATTTATGCGCAAATTTAGTTCAACCAAGTGCCTGTGCTCTAGCCATTTCCACCCCAACATCTGTCCCATAACATCTGTCCTAACAGATGTTTGGAGGGCAGGTGTTTGGTTTTAAAAGTAACTAAAATTAGTTGGGTGGGGGAAAGTTCGTTAAAGCTTGAATATAAAGAAGTATATACTAAAACTCCAATGGGAATAAAGAACACTAATGAACAATTAGTTTGTAGAAAGTTAATATTTTTGTTCAAAACGTTTGATTTCCTTGGATAGCGAAGAAGATGAAATATTGGTGGGGGAACCGTTATAAAAGGAGGAACGTGAGAGCCCATTTCATTTCTTGGTGAAATTTCGAAGAGTAAACATCTCAACATGTATCGTTGCGATAAATGTTCGGAATCGTTTCACGATGAAATTCTATTAGACTGTCATAAAGAACTAATTCACAACAACCCAGAAGAAAAACAAGAACAACAAGAACAACAAGAAGAACAAGAACAACAAGAAGAACAAGAACAACAAGAACAACAAGAATAACAAGAAGAACAAGATGAAATAATAGCAACATCTTCAACTACTTTACCGAATCTACAAGTATTTGCATTACCCGGTAAAGTAGTAATGCATCATAATATTCAAAATGAAAACTTGAAGCTAGAAGAATTTATTAGAGAAGCAAAACCAATCATAAGTAAAACTTTAAAAGAAGAATTGAAAAGATTAAACTTTCTTAAATTTGGTTTACTACTAGAAGCTATGTTTATAAATGTACAAGAATAATTATCACCAAGAGGATTCATAACAAAAAACCAAACTATCATGGAAAGTTCAGACATTGATTCAATAGTTGAAAACTGTATAGAAGAAATATTAACCAAAATTCAGGAACACGAAGGAAGAGGATCCGGATGGAGTCTTACAAGTATTGAAGTATTAGATATAAGAGTTCACAAACATGGATATGGACTAATGGGATCTAGTTACATTCCTTTGCCCAAAAGAATTAAGGATACAAGATCATGTATTAATGTGAAAAATCAAGATACTGAATGTTTTAGATATGCAATGACATCTAAGTTTGTACCAAATAATTTCGATAAACCTAACCAACACTATGAAAATCAAAGACATAGGTACAATTTTCAAGGAATTACTTACCCTGTATCACTGAAAGATATATCAAAATTTGAGAAGAAAAATCCTGGTACATCTATCAATGTTTTTGCATTAGATAGTTCAAACAAAGTGTATCCTTTACGTGTTGTAAAAGAAGAGCTACCAGATCATACGGATTTACTACTACTAACGCGAGGAGATGTGTCTCACTATGTGTACATAAAGAAATTCGACTCTCTTGTTAACAAGCAGCTTTCTAAAGATCGACACAGAAAGATAATTTGCAAGAGATGTTTTAATTTTCAACGAGAAGGAAGACAAGGAAGAGAATGGTTACAAGAGCACAAAAGGCTATGTAACAATAATTATGAAGCAAAGATTAATTTA
Source organism: Neoaliturus tenellus (assembly GCA_030545055.2). Lineage (NCBI taxonomy): Eukaryota > Metazoa > Arthropoda > Insecta > Hemiptera > Cicadellidae > Neoaliturus > Neoaliturus tenellus. The sequence continues at coordinate 101,840,395 of CM061533.1, forward strand.
CCTTCGGAAAACAGAGCATTTGTTACATTTCAAAAGGTTCATCATCAATACCGTATCCCTATAGTTGTATATGTAGACTTTGAATCAACACTAATTCCTATAGAAGATGAAAATTGTGAAGCTAGAAAAAGTGTCAAATATCAAATGCACAAACCAAATAGTTTTTGTTTAATGGTTAAATCAACATTATCAGAAGAAAATTTAAACAGATATGGATTAACTTCAGAACCTCTAGTATATCGTGGTGAAAATGTAGAAAAAATATTTCATGATCACTTATATTCAATAGCTGGAAATGCACAAAGATTATAAACAAATATTGTACCAATGAAACCGATGGAGGAAGAAGAAGAAATTCAACATGAAAATGCAACTCGATGTTTCTTATGCAAAAAAGATTTAATATTGAGAATTGTAAAGTTAAAGATCACGATCACCTCACAGGTTATTACAGGGGTGCTGCTTGTAATAAATGCAACTTGAGCTATCGTTTACCACTATTTATTCCTGTGGTTCTGCATAACCTCAGTGGGTACGATGCTCATTTTATAATACCTGAACTAGGAAGAGACGACGGTAAAATCGATGTGTTAGCTGAAACTTCAGAGAAGTTCATAAGTTTTTCCAAAGAAGTTGGAAACATGAAACTAAGATTCTTGGACTCCTACAGATTTATGCCGTCGAGTTTGTCCAAACTTTCAGAAAATTTAAGGAAACAAGATTTCATGGAAACAAAGAAGATTGTAAATAACGACAAACTGGATTTGGTACTTCGGAAAGGTGTGTTTCCATATGATTACATAGGAAGTTTAGAAAGATTTAATGAAACATCACTTCCGGCTAAAGAAGAATTCTAAAGTAAACTTTATGACATGGACATATCTCAAGAGAACTATGACCATGCATGTAAAGTATGGAACGATTTAGGATTTAGAACATTGGGAGAATATTCAGATTTTTATGTTAAATTGGATGTAACTTTACTATGTGATATAATGGAAGAATTTAGAAATACATGTTTTGAGGCATATGGATTGGACCCTCTTCATTCGTACACTTCACCTGGATTAGCATGGCAAGCTATGTTGAAAGAAACAAATTGTAAAATACAACTTCTTACTGATATAGATATGGTTATGATGTTAGAGTCAGGAGTTCGAGGGGGACTGACGCAAAGCGTTACACGACATTTCAAGGCGAACAACAAGTATCTGCCCGATTATGATGCATCAAAACCAACAACATTCCTGGGTTATTTTGATGCAAATAACTTATACAGATGGGCAATGTCGAATCCCCTTCCATATGATAATTTTAAATGGATAGATCCAGAATCGATTGGAAACATAATGGATATACCGAAGCATGGTGAAACTGGTTACATTTTTTATGTTAATTTTGAATATCCTGAACATCTTCATGATCAACATTATGATTTACCACTTCTTCCGAAGACTGAAATTTCCCCTACTGGAAGATGGCCAAAATTAATGATGACTTTAACCGACAAGTCTCGATATGTTGGACACTACTGGATGATACAACAAGCTTTAGACTTAGGATTGAGAATTACAAAAATTAATCGAGTACTACAATTTTCTCAATCTTGTTGGTTAAAACCTTACATCGACAACAACACAAGAAGAAGAGCCAACGCTACATCAAGTTTTCAAAAAGATTTTTTCAAATTAATGAATAACGCAATATTTGGCAAGACTTTGGAAAACAAAAGGAAACATAAGGATATCAAATTGGTAACTGATCCAGTAAAATTACAAAAATTGGTGCAACAACCAAACTTTGGTTCATCTGTAATTATTAATGAAAATCTAGTTGTTATTTCCATGAACAAGAAGTCAGTTACAATGGATCGTCCTTTGTATCTTGGAATGTCAATCTTGGATATTTCAAAAACACACATGTACGAGTTTCATTATAAGAAGATGGTTAACTATTATGGAAGAGAGAACATTGGTATTGCATATATGGATACGGATGCACTAATTTACTGGATTAAAACAAATGACATGTATGAAGATCTACGCACCTTTATATATAAAGATTATTTCGACTTTTCCGATTATCCTAAGGATCATCCAAATTACGACTATGACAGAAATAAGAAAGTATTGGGAAAATTTAAAGATGAAACAAATGGTGTGCCGATGATGGAAATTGTAGCATTAATGTCCAAACTGTATTCATTTCAACTGTACATAAACGAGAGGAACGAACATCAAGTCACGAAGAAGGCCAAAGGAATAAAAACTTCTTTCCTGAAGAAGAACGTACAGTTTGAACATTATAAAAGATGTTTGTTTGAAAATGTTGAAACAACTGCAACGTTCAACACTATTAGAAGTAATAATCATCAACTTTTTAGTGTCAAACAAACAAAGTGGGCATTAAGCTACAAAGATGACAAGCGCCATATTTTAGAAGATAAAATTAATACTTTACCATTCGCCCACTACTCTCTAAACCCTATCGACCAGTAAACCTATTCTTCGTCCTCTACCTTCTTCCTTTTTCCTTTCCGTAAAGAAGAGGGGACATGGCAAGCCCAATGCCATGTTCCCTCTTTTTTACACTAATATGAAATGGCCTTGACCTATATTCAAACTATATAAATGAGAATAAACTATTCTATGGATCAGTATTTTTACATGCGGTGTACAAGCAACATCTGAAGATGGAAAGTGTGAAGGACAAGATTGTAAATGAACTACATAAACCAGCAAGAAGAAGATTTCCAAGAAGAAGTACAATCATTAAAGGAATGAATGATCTTTATCAAGCTGATCTCATTGAAATGATACCGCACAGTAAATTAAACAAAGGATTTAAATATATTTTAACAATTATAGACTGTTTTACTAAAATAGCTGACGCTTTACCATTGAAGGACAAGACTGGTAAAAGTGTTACAAAAGCTATGGAAACCACAATACAAAGAAATAAATTTAAAATTAAACATCTACAGATCGATGATGGAAAAGAATATTTTAATAAAGACTTTGGAGCTTTGATGAAGAAATATCAAATAAATCATTATTTTACAAATTCTGAAGTTAAAGCTTCAATAATTGAAAGATTTAATAGAACATTAAAAGGTGCGATGTATAAACAATTTTCAAAACGAGGATCATACGTGTGGTATGACATATTACCACAACTTATAAAAGAGTATAACAACAAATATCATCGTACCATTGGAATGAAACCTATCCAGGTAAACAGTGCTAATGCCAAAATTGTATTACAACGCATTAAAAATAATACAACACCGAAATTGGAAAAATTGCAACCAAAGAAGTTCAAGGTCAACGATAAAGTTCGTATAAGCAAATACAAAGGTGTATTTAGTAAAAGATATCTACCAAATTGGACTAATGAAGTATTTACAATTTATAAAGTGCAACCAACTATACCTGAAACCTATTTATTAAAGGATAACAAGGGTGAATTACTTCAAGGTGGATTCTACGGACACGAATTGTTGAAATCAACAGTTGGTGATGTATATCTTGTCGTGAAGATTTTACAAAGGAAAAAGGATATGGTTAAAGTCCGGTGGTTAGGGTTTGATAAAAGTGAAGACTCTTGGATTCCTTCAAAAGACTTAGTATAGTTGTTTAATAGCTCATTGTGTGTTTAACCTTTATACAAGATGGAGATTGTACAACAAAAAGATCGATTTAATATTAATAACATTGATGAATTGACAGTTGACAATGATAAGTTAAATCATGGAAAACATGGTTTATTTACTACCAAATACGATAAGATGTCTAATAACTGGTCCTTCAAATTGTGGAAAAACTAATGTTGTTTTTAACCTTATAACTAATCCTAAGGGATTGCGTTTTAACAATATATACATTTTTTCAAAATCATTGCAACAACCAAAATATCAATTATTGGAAAAAGTACTTGCAAGTGTACCTGAAGTGAATTTTTACAAGTTTAATGCCAGTGAAACAAATATGCAACCAAATGAAGCAAAACCATTTTCTATTTTTATATTTGACGATGTTTCTTGTGAAAATCATGACACAATAGAGAATTATTTTGCTATGGGAAGACATCATAATATTGATAGCATTTATATTGGTCAAACATACAGTAAAATTCCAAAACAACTTATAAGAGACAATGCAAATATGTTGATCATCTTCAAGCAAGATGAAACAAATTTAAATCATATATATAATGATCATGTAAATGCGGATATGCCATTTGAAAAATTTAAAGAGATGTGTGGCAAAGCATGGAATGAGAAATATAGCTTTCTCGTTATTATGAAGGAAGAAGATATTAAAAATGGTAGATATCGTATAGGGTTGGATAAATTTGTATTTATGCGTTGAACTACCGATGCTACATCTAGTTACACGTTGAACTTCACAGTGTAAACATGGTGAATCAAGAAAAACTATTGAAAGAAATAAAATCACTCAGTGATTCTATTAGGATGAAGAATCGTGCATTGAGGATGGGTTTAAGTGAAAGAGAAGAATTTCTAGAGACTACATTTAAACCTATTACGGAACCTTTAAAACAGATATCAGAAACTATAGGTAAACCTCGTTATGAAGGAGATGTTTTACTACCAGTTTCTAAACAAGAAGTACAAGCATTAAAAAAAGAAGAAGATGATGATTCATATACAAGTGCTAGCGAGCAAGAAGAAACAAAAGAAGAAGAAGAACCAATTGTTGAAAAGGAAGAAGAACAGCCAATACCAGAAGCAGAACAATCTATTCCAAATTTAACTCAATTGAGTAGCGATATATTACAACATGGACCTCTTGGAAGAAAATATATAATGAAAATGCTACATGACATGAAATCAAACCCAAATTTGAGTAGATCACACGTATACGGAGCAAGAATTGATGGGAATGAATTGAAGATCGGCGATTCAAAGCTTGAAATAACACAAGATGATTACATCATTATTGGTGAGCACAGATATAAAGGAACAAAAGGATTATATGAATTAATTTTTAAAAACATACCACTAAGATATTCATCCAAAGATTTAAGTGTTTTTAAGGAGATTCTACAAAATACTAACGCTCATAAAAGAAACTACTTAAAGGATGGAATGATTAATCGTTCACGTGCAACAAAATATAACATCGTTATAAAAAAGTTGTTTCCTTAACGAAAATTGCCAACATTACGTACTGCACCAGCGGTGAGACAACCACTGAAAAGAAAATCTTTATCACTTATGGATTTATCACTTCTTGAACAACATGGTAAAAAGAGTAAAGGAGATACTTCAACATCTGGTAAAGGATTGATGAAAAATCTATACAATACAAATGTGATTTACTACAACGACATCAATAAATTGGTTGATAGAATGAGACTATTGCATGAAGCCATGGAAGCTGGTCATACAGGTTTAAATAATGAATGGGTAGCTCTGATTGACGAACTCAGGAATCGCGGCATAATTGTATGATTGTCCGCGGATATATAAGAGTTGCAGGTGTATAATGTGTCAGTTCTAACATGAGCGTCGACAAGTTCGGACGATACTCCGCGTTAGGAGTGCAAGTTGGAGAAAACAGAAAAAGAAGTGGATTACCGCAAACACCCGAAGGTGACTATAACATAAATAATAAACGTTTAAAGTTTGTTAAAGATCCAGAAGAAGATGGAGATGCAACAAATTTAAAAACAGTAAAGGAGGAAACATCTACAAGTTTAAAACTCGACAACAACCAACTGTATGATGCAAAATCTCACAGGGTTATTAATGTTGCAAAACCAGTCAACAATGGAGATGTTGTTTGTTAATAAAGGCTATTTGCTATCTGCGATGGATTACGCTTTACTGTTGCAAAAGACTAAAAGTGGAAAAATGTACAATGCTTTAAATTATAAAATAACTAATGTGGCAGATCCAACCGATGATACAGATACAATCAATAAGCGTTATTTGCACTCTGTAATACCAGAAAAGAAAAAGGATGGATTTTCCTTTTATAAATATACTATAAACGATATTGGATATCCTAAAGAAGAAAGTGATGGTGTTAATATAAAATATATTAAAGATAATTGTATTTTATATAATGGTGCTGTTATTGATTGTTATGGAAAAGTGTTGTCCAATCTGAAAGATGGTTCAACTCCATCGGATGCTGCTACCGTGAGACAAATGAATGAAAGCTTGAAGAAAGGATCATCCGCTTTTGTTAAACAAAATCAGGTGGTGTCAAAGAAAGGTGATGAGTTTATGCAAGGAAGTGAAAAGTTTACCTTACTACAACTACAAAATGACAAGTGGGATGGAAAAAATAAAAGATTGTCAAATATAAGTTTAGGCACGGAAGAACATGACGCTGTTATTTTAACACAAGTACCACAACTATCAGCTACTGGTATTAATTTTATATGTAAAGGTAAACGATTAACCCAAGTTAAATCTGGTAAAGATGATCAGGATTGTGTTGTTGTAAAACAAACTATAGTTTTAGATAAAATAAATAACGTATATGATGGAAAAAATAAAAGAATATCTAACATATCAGCAGTAATAGCTCCGAATGATGTTGCTACTATTAATCAAGTTATAGCAACCTCTAAAAACGATCCATCTGTGTATACATGTAATGGTAAACGTATCACAAATCTTGATAATCCTACATATGACAAAGATGCTACTAATATAGAGTATGTAATGAATCTTGTAGGTAATGTAGTTATTGATATGCATAATCATTTAATTAAAACATCGATGAAACACAATAAAATCGAAGATTCTCAGAGAAACCAATGGATTAAAGATGAAATCATTGATAGATACTAGTAAAACTTATGAATATTTAAGTATGGAATATACAAAAAAGGATTCATTATCATAATGTATTTCATAGAGTGAAGACGTTGGTTACATAAAACAGCATAATGAAGACCGTATCGCTCAGTCGTCGTCAAGACAGCGGCAAGAGAGGACGTGGTTTAACATCAGCTGCATTATCCCTGCTCAGACGGATTCCAATTGGTGCTGTTGTGAATCGAGCGATAGACGCTTTACCATACGAATTACATCTGCCCGGAGGTTATCAATATTGTGGACCTGGAACTAAGTTGGCAAAACGTTTAGCAATAGGAGATCCTGGAATTAATAAATTAGATCAAGCTTGCAAAGAACACGATATAGCATATTCAAAGTATAAAGATTCAACAAATAGATCAATAGCAGATAAAATTCTAGCGGAAAAAACTTGGCAAAGAGTAAAATCAAGTGACGCAAGTATTACAGAAAAAGCATCGGCTTGGGCAGTAACTACAGCCATGAAGACGAAAGCAAAGTTAGGTGGTGGAAAACGTCGCAGAGGAAGACCTGCAAAGAGAGGCACTCCCAAAAGAGGTGGAAACATTAAAAAAGGACGTCGTAGAACTCATAAAGCAAGTGTAAAGAAGACTTCTGTTTGGCAAATGGTAAAAAACGGAGCAGGTTTATACCTAAGACCATACCGTGTGTACTAAATAAGAAGAATCAATTGATAATTCCAAATAAAGCCTTAACAAATCATCAGTTAAATGATTATGTAAAATGTTTGAAAATACCATTCTTTCGAGGAGTTTTTATGAAAGATGCATTACCAACTAAAATATGGAAAAATGAAACTGGAATAGTAAATTTGGATTCCACCTATGGTCCAGGCACTCATTGGGTATGCTATAAAAAGCTCGGACAAACCGTTTACTACTTTGACAGTTTTGGCAATCTACCACCGCCAAAAGAACTGCAACATTATTTTCAAAACTCCAAAAACATTTTTTACAATTACAAAAGAGAACAACCTAACAATACTGAAATATGTGGGCATTTATGTTTGGAGTTTCTAGCGAAGAGTGTCAGTCAGCTTTAAGATGTCATCGTATACAGTGTCACTGAGTGGAAATTCATCCACATTGAAAAGTACGCTGTTCCCAGCATTGCGTCTATCCAAGGAAAGATTATGGGAAGCGGCATTACTTGATTTGACTACCTACAACTCAATTCCCAATGTTACGGAAGGAAAGAACAATTTACTACATTATTATGAAACTAAGGATGCTTCAGGAAAATACTCAGAATTGAAAATAATTACATTTCCTACTGGAGCATATGAAATTGATGACATAAACCAATTATTACAGAAACAACTCGGAGAAGACAATATTACCGTTAAAGGAAACAACAATACTTTAAAAGCAGAAATAACTTCGAAATATTATATTGATGTTGGCTTGGAAAACTCTATTGGCAATTTACTTGGATTTACAGATACCAAAAAGAAAATCTTAACTCTTGGAACTACTCATTCAGGTGATTCAACTGTAACATTATTGAAAGTAAATAGTATCGATGTCACGTGCAACATTATACACGGATCGTATAGAGATGGAGTTAATCAACATATTTTACATACATTTTATCCAACAGTAGCTCCCGGTTTTAAAATTGTTGAGAAGCCACAAAACTTGATATACCTACCGTTAAACACCAGTTTCATTTCAGACATCGTACTGAACATATTGGATCAAGACGGTGTTAGTGTTGACTTTAGAGGAGAAACAATTACTATACGGATACACATCAGAGCAGCAACATAAAAGTCAACATGGGATTATCATTTAAACCGCAACGGAAGAGTCGGGAGCTCAGTAGCTCCTCGACATTGGAAGAGTTAACATCGGACAACATTCGTTTTCTACAGAAGATTGGATTTAAACTTAACAGCGATGGATATCCTGGATATATCTCAAGGACCAACATTCGACGAAACACTATGGGAGAAGGAATATCACACGCACAACCCTTACACTTCATCAAAAATAAACAATAATGATGAAATAAGGATTCCCATTCAACAACAAGATATTTACACTTTACCATGTGAAAGTTACTTGTACATCGAAGGACGAGTATTAAAATTGGATGGAAAAACTGCTTCAACAGTTCCTTTTATAAATAACCCGATGGCATATCTTTTTGATGAAATAAGATATGAAATATCAGGGGTGACGGTTGATTCAACAAAAAAGGTTGGTTTAACAACGACATTGAAAGGATTAACATCATTAACACCGCATGAGAAGAATTCAATAGTCACCGCCGGATGGGTTGCCCCCGATAAAGACACTATAACACCAGCTTCCAACGGTCACTTTGATTTTCATGTACCTTTACGATTGCTTTTGGGATTCGCTGAAGATTATAAACGGGTAATAATAAATGTCAAACAAGAATTAGTATTACTCAGATCTTCAACTAATAAGGACTTAATACTTGCAGACCCTGCAACTACGGAAGATAAACTGGAATGGCAACTACAGTTGGATAAAGTTGTTTGGAGAGTACCTCATGTAAGATTGGCCGATGAACATAGAATCCTATTATTGAGAAAGTTAAAATCTGACCGTGATATTGTGATGCCATTCCGAAGTTGGGAATTTCATGAATACCCTACACTACCTCAGACAGAACGACAAACATGGACCGTCAAGACATCAACTTACTTAGAACGAGCAAGGTACATAATACTCGGTTTTCAAACTAAGCGAAAAGATGTTATCACTGCAAATGCTGGTCAATTTGATCACTGTAAAATAAAGAATTGTAAAGTTTTCCTAAACTCTCAATTCTTTCCCTATGACAATTTAAATGTCATGTTCAGCAAAAAACGTTTTTCCATTTTATACGATATGTATGCAAGATTTCAATCGTCATATTATGGAAAGACTAATACACCACTATTATCACCTGACCAATATTATTCCAAGGCTCCAATAATTGTAATCGATTGCTCAAAACAAAATGAATCGGTAAAATCATCAAGTGTGGATATAAAAATTGAAATGGAATTTGAAGAACCAGTAGCGGATGGAACTTCGGCATACTGTCTAATTCTACATGATAAAATAGTTACTTACACACCGCTGACCGGAATTGTGAAGAATGTACTTTAAGAAGAATTGTACAACAACTGCAAATTTTTGAGGTTAGAATTATCTGCTTCAATTTTTGAGGTTAGAATTTCATTTGTGAAAGACAAGTTGAAAACAAACAATTATGTAATTGTATAAATTTCAAGGATTTTACGAAAAATATAAAAGCAAGAAAATAATTAGTGGAAACTTCATTCTATCTTCAACCGTCGTATGGGAAACATCATTCGCAAGATGAATTCTACTAACGGAGAAGAAAATACACCTCTAATGGATGATAATAGTTCAGATATAGAAAAGCAAGTTGAACGAGAAATGGACGAGTTCCTAAAATTCAACAAACATAAGAAGAGAGAAGAAGAAGAAGCTGAAAAAGAAGTAAAAAGGAAGAAGGTTGAAGTTAACATTACAACCAATATTTTAACAGAAGTATTTCTTCGGATTATATACCCAATTTCTTCATGCATGACAAAAAGTATATCAGTTGGAATTTTAAAATCAATGGATTATTCACCAATTGTTATTTTAAATCATGGAAACAAAATGGTTACTTTCAGTGAAACTACTTGGGAATCTCTCATGAAACATTTACATCTTTTGGAGTGCTATTTAAGTAACAACACATTTGGAAGAAGAACAAGATTAAGTTTATTGGAATCAAATATTGAAGTTGATATAGTAAAACATCGTGGAGGACAAATTGTTCGCTTCAGAGATTTAACTACACACAATGTTAAATTATATTTCACTAAAGAAGAATTTTACACTTTAAGTTGTACTACCGGTCCCGTCACCAGATATTTGAAACAACTAATATTTTCAAGTGCAATAATTAAAGACTATCTAATCGATACATTGGACAAAAAACCTTTTGTTCCAATTTTATACGGTCCCGTGGATACTTCAATCTTTAATAGAATACCTCAAGAAGTTGAAATGTGGAGACAATTAAACAACTATCACACCAATTTTAATATTGATGAAGTGGCACAAGAAGTGAAAGAAGAAGAACAATCCTGTCTGTTATAAACATCGGCTCATTCAATTTTTAAGTCAGTTGCTAGTAAGACTTCATCATGAATAAACGGGTTTCGTTTTCTAATGCGCCTCACACAATGGAAGTTAAAATAGGTATAATTGAATTTCAAGCTTTCCGAGGAAATGATGGTAATTTTATTATTAAAGAATTAGTAATCTTGGACATGAACACATCAGTAGTTTATCATTATTTGTTCAAACCTCCAGTACCATTTAATAGACTAACAACTTAACAACTAAAGCGAAAGTTACAAACAAATGGTTGAACAAACATTTTCACAACTTAAGATGGGATGAAGGTTTCATTAATTATAACATGATGCCGCACATTATGAATCATTATTGCAAAGAGTTTAAAATTATCTATACAAGGGGGTTGGAAAAAGCAAATTGGATACAATCATTTACAAGCAACGAAGTGATTAATGCAATAATTGATAAAGATTTCTAATGCTACTTCAACGAACTTTGTATTTCATCAAAAAGTTTTAAACATCGAAGGTCGCAGTGTTCTTTAAAGAATGCCTACCGCTTGAATAGTTTCCTTCAACAAAGTGGTGGGGGTAGTGTCGATTATAAAAGTGAGAGCGCTACCATGAAGCAGCATGAGTATTACTCGAACCTCCAAAGAGACAACATCTCCGACGGACATTCTTATTAACAAGAAAATTAACAATAACATCAAGATGGCATCGCAGAACTTACTTCAAAATTTGGTCGATCAGTTCAACGCTCATTCTAAATCATCAATTCTACCTACGAAGAAATGTTCTGAACTAAAAGAAGAAAAACATTACATCATTCATACGATCAAGAAAATGGAAACTTCAGTAGGTGATGCTATTAATTGCACATTGAGCGAGGCACCATATACAGTTGGTGACGAACCAAAGTTTCAAATCTTCCTACCTACACGTTTTGTACAACTTCTTCAAAATGAAGATCTTCGTGTAGTTCAACCCGGCGCACTCTATTTGGTTTCGCACGGACCAAGTGGAAACAACTCTACTGAACTTACAATTCATGTAACACCTACTATTGATTAGTTTGTATATAACATTGTAAATATTTGTTTGTAATTTTTTTTCAATAAATATGATATAAAACAAAAACATAAAAAGCAACATATTGTAATGTCTTTGTACATTACAATATGTTGCTTTTTTAAAAATTCCACGGAATGACCTTGACCCAATTTTGTGTGATGATAAAAGCAGAAATCTACTTGTGAAGTTCATCAGTCTACGACTACCTTTCGTACCGTACACATCTCACTCACTCTATTGCTTAATATAAAAAACTAAAAGATGTCTCTCAAAGTCAAGTGTGCATCTTACGATACCAACACCATTACAACTTTTGAACAACTCGAAGATTTAACCAACGAAATGCGAGTTTTACTTACCGGTGGTTATCACTTAACTGTTGATGTTAGTGCTACTAATACAAGGATGTTCACTAAAACAAAATATTGCGATGATGAAATATTTATTTCTACACAACCTACAACTTCTTCATCGCCTACTGGTCAACATAACATCAAGTTCCAAAAATATTACCAATGTTGAATAACTTTTGACAAATATAACTACAACTAAAGAATCACGTGTTGAATGTGAGTTAATAAAAAGGATGTGATACTTGAATAAATAATCATTTGCTTCTCAGCTCTCACCACGACAAGACCTATTTAAGAAAATGTTGTACAGAATGATGATTCAACTTGATGGAAAAATCTATGGAAAAGATTACAACACTGTTGAACAAATGACTAAAGATATAGATGTATTAGCTAAAGAAGGATACCAAGCTAAATTAATTTTGAAATTTCCTGAAGTACATCCGCTATCAATAGAAGAACTAGTTGCTATGGCTAAAGCTGAGAAAGATAAAAAGTCTGAAGAAAACAAAGAGAAACAAACTTCTTCAAACAAGTATCAACATTACTTACATTAGTAAGGTATAATTTTTTAAAACTCCGTTTGGATGACCTTGAAATTACCCCCACCACTTTTCACAGTACATAAAACTCGCTATTCAACACTATACACTCTTATTATTTCACTGGACTCCGCAGCGTCAACATGGAAGAGCAAAAATACAAGTACAAACCTCGTTACTGTTGTGAACAACAATGTACAGATGATGGTGGATGGGTTAGCTTGTACTAAATGCGAATTCTTCGGATCTTGTTACTGCAAATGCAAAACAAAACAACTACCGCCACCGGAATTGCGAACTCTGAAACTTTACAAATCAAGATATTTTCATACATGTTGTCCTCAAAGATGTTCCAAATTTCACCCTCTCGATCTTGCTCATTGTCAACGCACCAATTCTCATCAAGATGATTTTTGTACACATATGATAAAAAGATGTAAATACAGGTCAGATTGGTATTCCGATATTGTAGAACCATCAAATGTGTAATTTCAGTTTTATACTCTTTTTTAAAACTTCAATTGGATGACCTTGAGATTTCCCCCACTACCGGTTGTAATTTTTATATAATATTATATTCAACTTTAAATCATTTCACTTCTAACACTCTAACTAATAACATGGAAGCAAAATTTATCAAGTTTGAACATATAATAACTGAGAGGGAGGAGATGGAAGAATTGTTTCAAAACTTACTTTCTATCATGGACAAATATCCTATGAGATGGTTCAGAATTGTGGTTCAATATTTAAATCCTGGTGAATTATTTTCTTCATCGTCATCATCACAGAGTGAGGAAGACGAAACAACTAATTCAGTTAGAATAATTGAATTAAAAGATGAAGAAGAAGAACTTAACGCTTTATTTGATCATAAGCTCAAGGTCTCCGTTATATAAGCCCCCTCCCTATGCGCCGATCCTCATTCCATCACCAACTCTCTAACAATGAACAACTCTCCATTGGCCCGAATGAATTCTAGTTTTGAAATAAACTCTAAAGAAGAGTTACAAGACATTTTTAATATTTTACAAGAACTTGTAGATAATTTTACAACCATCAAAATGAATTTGGAAATAACATACGATTGTCCTATTTGTGATAAGGTTGAAAGTTTGCACGAAGACAGTTTACTAAATCTAACTCCTGCACCATCTGACACTACTGATGGTAATAATGAAGATCAACGTCTTTCCCCCACCACTTCTTTGTAATTCATCCTTCCCCCCACCACTTCTTTATTTAACTAACATTTCTCCCTTTCACTTCTCATTCCGTCTTCGACTTCTGAACTATCAACATCACTTGTTTTAAAATTTCAAACAGTAACACAATCATGATGGATATGATGGATGAAGTTCCCTTCGTAACTAGAATGGAAGAGGATAAATTGAAATTGGAAATTAAACGATTGGAAATGGAACGGGAAAACCAACTCGAAATGTTACATTTGTTCAAGCTTTTCAAATACATCATCTGGGGACTCTGCATTTACCTTCTCATCGTCGTCGTTGTTTGCATTTACAACTCTGTAATTCATCACAAAAGTTCAACTTGTTTAAACTCTGCTGTTGCACATTAATTGTATGTTCACTAATAAAATTCAAAAGTTACTTCAACCTATCCTACTATCACCAACTAGTTCAACTTAGAACTATTTCTGGTGGTAGTTGGGTAGGCTTTTTTAAAACTTACTCTGGATGACCTTGACATACTTTCCAGATCCCAGTTATAAATTTGAATTTCAGTTTTAAACTAACTTTTAGTTTTGTTCAACTATTAAGAGTTTTGTTAACACCGTCAAATTTCAGTTTTCAACTAACTTTTAATTTATGTACACTTTTAGTTCAACCCTAGTTACTTTATTCGCAAATTTAGTTCAACCGACCGCCAACACCATCTCCACCCCAATATTTCAACATCTCTGCCCCCAACACCTGCCCGGACATCTGTTCGGTTTTAAAAATATAAAAGGAAGGTAAAGGAGTGGAGGTGGCGCATGCTTACCAATGCAAAACTAAGGTTTGAGGTTAGAATTATCCATAGCGGCCGCCATGTTTAGTTCAGTTTCACCACATAAAGTCGGCGACCGGTTATTGATCTAAAGGAGTGGGGGAAGGGGTGGTGGGGGAAGGTTGCCGTTTTATAAGCCCTCTCCCTAGGCGGCGCTTCTCATTCGATCGCCAACTTTCAAACGATAAACACCTCTCCCATGGCACGAATGAATTATCCCGCTATCACCAACTACTTCAACTTAAAACTATTTCTGGTGATAGTTGGATGGAAATTTTAAAAACTTACTCTGGATGACCTTGACATATTTTCAACATCCCAGTTATAAGTTTGAATTTCAATTTTGAACTAACTCTTAATTTTTGTTCAACTGTTAGAGTTTCGTTAACACCGACGAATTTCAATTTTGAACTAACTTTTAATTTATGCACACTTTTAGTTCAACCCCACTTTATGCGCAAATTCACTTCACCCTAACGCCAACACTTTTGCCATCTCCACCCCAACCTATATGGCATAACATATAACTACAGCATCTCATGTATACCCTCTAACCCCCACCGGAAGCTATATGGCATGGCAGCTGGCGCCAGCTGCCACGTCACGTGCTCGGTGGGCACGTGGTCGATTTTAAAAGTGGCCAAAACACACTACTCATCTGAATCATACGTAAATTAATATCTATACATTAATGCTATACTCAGATTAAACTACAATAATAAGTGTTTGTCTAATTCATTTGTTTTTTGTTGATAAGAATGGATTATTTCCATTACCATCACAGTTAAAATCCTTGATCATCTGTGGATTTTCTTTGTACGCATTAAAAAAGTTTCTTAGTTTCCGAGTATTAGATGCAACAATGGAGAATAAGTAAAGTGTTCGGATGTAAGGACGGAAGACGTCTGTCATGGTACCTGTCGTATAACAGTTGGCAAGCAAAGTTTTAGTTTTTGAGTAAAAATCCGTTGCTTTCTCATTAGTGTCAAACTTTTTCATATCACTTTTAAACCCTTAAAAAACTAGTGCTACATTTTAGCAAATTTCCCATAAGGAATAAGCTATTACCGTAGGTCTCATGTTAAGACCTAAGCCCGGGACCATGTTACTTTTTCGTTTTTAGGTGCCCAGAGACCAAAAATAATAGTCATTAAAAATTATATATATATATAAAATGCCATGTTCAATAAAATTAACAATTATTATTATCAACTTACATTTATTTAACATGAAAAATCATTATATTATAAAAGCATCAAAACAATAACAAGCATGTTGTCATAGAGATAATAATTTGGATAGAACATGTGTTTTAATCTACTGATCATCTTCCCCCTAAAGATTCAGTCTGTCAGGGGGTTTTATTTTCCGACAACTTCTGGGTCTCGTCGGGCCGTAGGTTTTCTCTATGGGTTGAATTTTTGAGGATTGACTGGTTTTAACTTCTTCTTGAACTCCTCTTTCATTCATATGATCTTGCATTATTCTTGCATTATTGAAATACATTAATTCAATATCAAAAAGTATCAAATTTACAGAAGAAATCCAAGAAACAAGTATCAACTTTTTAGATCTTACAATTTCAAAAGAAAATGGAAAACATGCATTTGAAATTTTCAGGAAACCGTCGACTAGTGATTGTATTATACCTAAAGGCTCAAGCCGTCCTAGGGAGCAGAAAATGTCAACATTTCATTCAATGATTAACAGACTCATAAATATACCAATGAAAAGAAAGAACTTCAATAAAGAGAAAAACACTATCAAATATTTAGCTTACAAAAATGGTTACAACCCAAAAATGATCGATAATATGATAAATAAAAAACTAAAAAAGAAGAAGGAATACAACAAAACACAGTCAAATAAAGAAGAAACAGAACAGAGCTATATAAGTCTACCATACAACAATAAATTCAATAAAGCAATAAGAAAAGCTTTTAGACCGAAATTCAAAATAGGTTTCAGAACTAAGAACAATGACCTAAGAATAATCAATAATAAAGTAAACAAGGAAAAAACAAATATAATTAATAACTATAACCAATCGGGCATATATAAATTAAAATGTCCAGAATGTCCAAAATTTTACATAGGGCAAACAGGCCGGACTTCAACTGTAGGTATAAAGAGCACGTTCAAGCATTCAAGTCAAAGAACCAAACTAGTATGAAGTCAAACGTTGCTGAACACATGATAAAGAACAATCACTCATTTAAGACAATAGAACAAGATTTAGAAATAATAGAATTTGGATATAAAGGAAACAAACTTGATGTTAAAGAAGAATTTTATATTTTTTCCTTCAGTAAAAATGATAAAAATAATATAATTAATACAATGCAAATTAACAACAAAAATCCGATATATGAAAAAATCATACAGATGAAAGAAAACCAAAGGCCAATATAGTAATTTCAAAACAATAATTTAGAAACATATGAATAGAAAATCAGCAGTCAATATTTTATTTTTTATTTTATTTTATTTATTTTACTTTATTTAGAGGTTATCATGTATTAGTTTATTCACCGTGATCATGGGCCTTAACATGTCGGTGTTTCAAATAAATGATTTATAAAAAAGGGTACTTGTTTTAAAATGATTTAAAGTATAATACTAGTAGCCCTATCAATATCAAATCTAATATGTATATATATATATATATATATATGTATGTGTCCCTAGGCACGATAACTCTCGTAAAAACGGTCCGATTGACACCAAAGTTGGTAGAGATGTGTAATCCTACGTTTATTCGGATGAGTTCGCAATCCAGACATATCGACCTATCGGAAGGGGTAGTTTTGGGGGTTTTGTACCCCAAAAATGGGTTTTTTGCATTTTTCATATGTAATTTTTAAAAATTTTGAATTTTTATTTTGACCATTGGATTAAGCTAAAAAAACACACAATTTAGTATTTTGAAGCTTTGCTCTATCTCCATTGGTTACCGAGATATTAAAAAGTCTAAAGACAGTACGTTGTATTTTGAGGCTCCAATGTTAATCTTATGGAGAATAAGGATGTGTTAATATTTCACTTATTAACCAATTTTTTTGGTTGAAACTTGGTATTCAGCTTCATTTGGTTGTGATTCATCCATTCATGGTTAAAAATCTTGGTTTTTGTGCTTATCATGGCAGCAAACCTGCATACTCTTTTTCCATGTTAATCATATGGAGATTAGGCAAACTCCTTTAGCAATGGACAGATATTGATGAAACTTAGTATATGGCTTCATATGGTCGAAATAATTTTTTTTATTGCTAAAAACCCACTTTTAGTGTTCCCCATGGCAGCATACCTGCATACTCTTTCCCTACATTTATCATAAGGAGAATAGACATTTATTTTCCTATTTATGAGCTTGTGATCATGTTTGGTTTACAGGTTTATCTGGTCATAATTAACACTACTTATTTGGAAATTCGCTGAGTACGCTGGTTTGCTGCGACGGGGGTATTTATTCTCTGGACAGCTTACCAAGTCTATAGAAATGTGTATAAGTGCTCCTACCAGTATTGTACTATAGACTATAGACTTGTTGATCGCTGTTATTTTCCAATCAGTACCTGGCCACCGGACGATAATTTTATCTGACCTACCTAGTTATATGTTTGCCCAATGCTATTCTAATGGGACAAAAAACGAGCTTAAAAAATTACCTCTAGCTCCATAACTGTTATGTTTGGAGAAAATGGCAAAGAATGAAAAAGGTTTTAAAATTGTGTAAAAATCTAAAAAAGTTATAAAATTTTGGGGTCTTATTTAAATTTTTCAAGTTGATTTCCATATTGGACAAATGTTAGGATTATTATTATAATATTATAAGAGTACTAAAAAAAGGGTCTACCTATCATAAGTCTACTGTTGGTCAAGAAAAAAAGTTTGCAATTGGAACACTTTAGGCCAGATACCCTGTACAGATATAGAGATAAAAATGTGGAATTGTTATAAACAGAATAGTGCATGGTTAATTTAACTGAGAACCCTACTTTAACGTAATAAATTCACATACCCCAAGACTCCTGGGTAGTGAATTAACCACTGCTCATATATCTCTTGGGGTTAATGTATCCACTCTATCTAGGGTATGTTTGTATGAGTAATATATTTTTACATAAGCATTTAATAACTCATAATTGTAAATAGAAGTAATATTTATTCATTACCAAGAGCAATTTAATATTTTTTTACACTTTAAATTAATTATTCTCTTTGATTTCTTGCATTATAAATATTAAATAAAACTAGCATTGAAGCTTTTCATTGTATATTTTTTATTTACAATTTTAATCTACATAGTTGAATGAGATATACACATTTAAATAATTTGTTTCTCTTGCTCGCATATGTATTTTGATTCTACATTGTTGTCCTGTCATATCTGAGTCCAACACCAGTTTATATATATTGAAGAGATTAAATATGTTGATGAGGTAAAATGTATTTAAACTATGATTCATGGTCAATTTAACAGAGTTAATTTTAAAATTAAAATACCATTAAAATGAGTTGAAAAGTTATATAATATAAAAAACTAAAATGAATATAAGAGAAGCTGCAGCATCCATTACTTGATTTTCCCTATAGTACCACTCAGCTGTCCATATCATGTTTTTCATTCATTCAATCCTTAAAAATAAAATAAAGCGATAAAACGATAAAATATATTCTTAGGTCAAAAAATATAAAGTATGTTTTGTTTTTTAATTTTTTTATTCAAATGTTTTTCTTGCATTGAGATTGTGATTCTAAGTAGATCGGTCTAAGTAAGACCAAATAAAATGTTTTTTTATAAATAGAAGCATAAAAATATAATGTGCTTGAAATGTAAAATATTGTAGGGGGGGGGGGAAAGCTGAGCCACCAAAGTAGAGGTGAATAGTACTGATATAAAAAGCAGGACGCAGATTTGAATCCACGATATTCCTTTAAATACTGCTATCCAAAAAAGTGTGCTATCTACGGCGCCACTGACTCTCCCGAGATTGGACTATGTCTTGTGAAGAAAGCTACAATAATTTAATTAGTATACTTTAATACTTTATGATCATGTATTTCTTGAACAGTTTTAATCCTACATTATTATCCTTAATGTACAATGGTAAATAGCACAACTATTTAATTACTAACTAATATTCAATCCGATATGTTTAAATCCGCAAACATATTGGATGTAAAAAATTACATCTTAAGGTTTAACTAACACAAATTTTTTTTTAAATATAATAATTGTTGGACAGTTTAATTTTAAATTTTACTACCACTTACTTAATAAATAATGTTGTGGTTAAGATATGAAAGGTATTGAATACTTATTTACATTTTGATTAATATTTAGATTAAATAATTTAAACTATATGTGTGTCAAGGACTTATAAAAGGTTTACGGGATGCAGGTGGCTGGATTAGCGGCTGCACATGCCGGAGTCTGATTGGAGTTTTCAATTTATAACTGTCCGCAGGTATGACGGCAAAAAACTGAAAGCTGCATCTGTAATTGAATTTATACTGCAGTCCGGAGCAATTTCAACTCTAGAATTTCTTATATTTATTTTTTAAGTTTCCATATAGGCATTTACAATCGGTTATGGAAAATGTTTATGTAATTATACAAAATTACAGTGTAGATTCATTCGAAAGCTTATTTTTACCGTTTGAAATTGATTTAGTTAATTTCTGAAATCGGGCGTTTTATATTGTAAAATATCTGTGTACAGCTAATATTTATCCCCCTTTATCTTACGATTGCAGAAAACCCCAAAGCTTAAATGTCTTTTAACTGAAGTTAATAGATTCAAGTATGTTAACATTAAATATCCCAATATACAATATGGAAATCATGAAAAAGAAATTGATATAAATAAATGTAGCACTAAAGATAAATTTTTACTACTGAACTATTTACTCTTTAAAACAGAATCTGAAAGTAAATTGAAACTAATGACACAAACGATGATAATACCTATTATAAATATTCATTATATGTTATCAAGAAGTAGTAAGAGTGTACAGGGTGTAATACTTAACATTTTAAAACACATTATTGTGTGACATGGTTCCCTGAAAGTAAAAGTGGGCTCGATTCGACGAAATAAAATTTCATTCTATTATTTCCTCTTGAATTTTTGAATATGTAAAAACAAAACGTTAAACAAATTAACATTACAGGGTGTTTGATAGTCAAAGGTAGTAAAAAACTTTAAGGGGTTAGTATACAAAAGCTACAAAAATGCGCACATAAGGTCGTTATATCTTACTCCAACTCTAATAAACAATCTTTTTCCGAAATATTTCATATTGCCAATAAAAAAATCAGTAATTACTTCAACCCTCTTAAGCGTTGTAAGATCTACTTGTAAAAATATTTTGGAAAATAAAAAAGGATGTAATTTTATTCGGAAATTATTTTTATGCGTCATTGTGAGAACTCTCAAACATCACAAAAAACTTTCCAACATGAAGTGCTATACGTTATAAGTTATAAAGGCAGAAATTTTCACTTATAAATATTTAAAACTATTTTGCCTACTAGACGTTTGCTTTCCTATTTGGCTAAGGAATAAAGATTGGCTTGAAATATCATTATTTAATTTTTATTATAACTATAACAATAGAGCCTTGATAACTTCCTACAAATTTCACCTTATGGGTTTTAAATTTTTATCTGTTTTATAATGTATAAAAACTCAAATGTTATTTGTTGCACCATTTTTATTTAATTTTAAAATATTTCTCCTACTATATTTTAAAACGATTTACGAGGACTTGTCTAGTGTAGTAAACTATACTAATAAAGATTTGTGTTAAATTAAAATCGGCAATGAGTATGGTTAAAAAAGATAAAAATGAGCTTTTTATGATAAATGTGAATAAATTCAAGAAAATCTAATAATGAACGTGGAAAGGTAAAATAATATAACGACCTGTAAATATAGTACGGTATCAACAATGTTTTAATGTTAAAAATTTCTTTAAATTCAACACAAAAAATCATGTAAAACAAATAGGTTGAAATTAAGCACAGCATTCAATACATATGCATAAAGGAAGATGATTTAGTTTGTGGATATTATATCATTCACAAAAAGATAATAAGATATTAAACTGCAAGCACTTTTAAGTAGTTTGTAAATCTGTAGTACATAATAACAAAGCTTTTATTTATAGAACATTTAAATTTCGTTTTTTGAAAAAGATGACTGTTTCCTATTGCAACATCGAAAGTGTTTCAAACACCAGTTACAAGCGTGACTTGAGGCCGTTAACCATAAATCTGTTACTGTCCAATCCCGGCTTATCGACTTCCATTTGTTAACTCCTCCATCCTTACACCTATAAAAGGGTTAACCGTAGAACATTGGTGTATGCATTGATATAGGCCTATTTATCTGTGTATTTCGTGAACTTAGAAAGTTTGATTTCCAATCTAAATAAAATATAAGATAAAGGATTAAATTTATAATACAGTAATCCTTTTCTGACCTACATTTCAGTTAAATAGTTTTCACTACTCAAGGTTTATGAACGAGAATCAATATTAAAGCATATACTATATCTGTAAATTATATACATTTTTACAATAACCCGACAAACCCGTTTCACTGTTATAACGAAGTTTATTTCATTTTCATGAACGGGGTCTCCAACAAAGTCTCTGCTTTTCTTGTGATACGAAAATCTTATGGATTTTTAAGGATTGAGCTAATGGATTAACTGTCAGTTCTAGCCGCATCATGGAACTTGCAAATCTTGTTTCCAATACCAGTGAACAAACGGCATAATGTGACTTTCGAACCACGGGAGATCGGTCGAACGGTCTTTTTTGTTGCCGAAGCGGGAGTTGAACTCGTGCCCGCTGGACGAGAACTCGGTACTTGACATGCCGACGCCGCTGCCTTGTTCTTTGTTTCTCATGATTGACGAATTTCATGAGGTTTAATTTGTTTTAACAAGCTTATACTTATTCGAGACCTTGAAATGGAATTATTCTATTTGTGTTTATTAAGTTACTCGCAAAATGCATTGCCAAATCCATTAAGACAAAAAGAAATATTTAAAACAAATGAAGGAAAATAAATTCATCCTAATATGAATAAAGATATTTTTCCTACAAATATCAAGTGCGTATATTACCGCTTTTAATGTGGGTCCATGTGGGTCCGTATTTCATAAAATATAAAATAATGTTAAATTATAAAAGATAATGTGTTGCTACAGCAGGCGTTGTAGCATTACTTTAAGCTATCTTGTTTATTTCTAATTCATTCCTATCAAAAATTATTTATTTTAAATTCTATATGTAAAATAAACACAGTAAAAATACATACGACATTAGCTTTGGTTAAGTTAGAAGAATAGGTTAAATTACGAAATAATTTCAATTTCATTGTGTAAGTTGAGTAGAAAAGTAGCAATAGATTTAACTAACTAGAAGTACAGATGGAATCATAGCTGGAGTAGTTAAGAAACTCCGATAGTTCCAACCACTGTTTGTTTTCCTGTTACAACCCATGAGTTTGTACAGCAGGCGTTTCCTGAGAGGTAGAATAACGTGGTTTTACCATCGTTCCATCGAACTAACTTAACTCCAATCATAGAAAAGTTTTTCTATTGTTTGGTATATTTGTAAAATAAAATATACCAAATATACCAAACAATAGACAGCCATAGTAATGTTCGCCTTATTGAATATTTTAACATTTAAGTTAATTGATATAAAATTGCTTTTTCGGTGTTCTTTTTTATATTTTATTAGCTGTTTCCCGTCACGGCTTCGCCCGTGATTGAATTTGCTTTTTAGGTAATAAAATCTTTTTAAAGAGCAACAAAATCTTCTTCCTTAAGAATGACATTGAAACAATAAAGTGTGAGTTGAACTCTGAAGAAATTTTGCAAAACCTTCTCTTAATGAGAACCAACGAGCAAATAGGAACGACCATGACACAATTTTAACCCCTTATGCCCTGCAATCATTTTGAAATCATGTGGGGCGGAGCCCTAAAGAACATAAAAAACTAAATTTGCAAAACTGTTTCTTAGTGAACACCAATTGACTTAACATAAACATTAAATTTCAACATCGTAGGATATATGGTAATTTTGACGATTTGTGTGAAGGAGCCCTAAAGGAAATTTGCAAAATCGTTTTTATTGAGCACCCATGAGCAAAGAGAAACGTCCATGATAAATTTCAAAACCGCGGAGGCCCTCAAGTAATTTTGAAGTTCAGTGGTGGGGGGGGGGGGGGGGGGAGCCGTAGAGTGCTTTAAAAACTATATTTGCAAACCCGTTTCTTAGTGAGTACCCATGGGCAAAGAGAATCCTCCATCATATTTCAACCCCGTGGGCCATAGAGTAATTTTGAGGTCCAGTGAGGTGGAGCCCTAAAAGTTCTTCAAAAACTATATTTGCAAAACGTTTCTTAGATTGATAGTACATATGAGCTAATAAAATTTGTCATGCCAAATTTCAACAAGTAGTACAACATACAGTAATTATGAGGTTCTTTGGGCAGAGCCCTAAACAATTTTGAAAACTTCATTTGCAAAACCATTTCTTAGTGAGCACCCATGAGCAAAGAGGACCGTCAATGTCAAATTTCAAATCCATATAGGCACTTTTTTATTACCAATCTTCCCTCAATAATTTAAATGAGAACAGCCGTTTATAAAATTAATGATCGTTTAAGTAATCATTTGTTGGCATACAAAAATGCTGCTTCCATAAGAATAACATAATAACTTTGAGGACGTCTAGGGCATAGCCCTTTGTGAATATTAATATGAAAATAGTCAGACTTTAATATTGTAAGCTAAAGAAAACCAAATATCAGCACTCTAGCTAGTTGGGAAGTTGGAGAATTATTGATGAATGAGTCAGTGTGTGAGGGCTTTCCCTTTTTATATATTTAAAAGATTTATTTATTTAATGCAAAGTACAAGGTTTACAACAGTGCATCGTATTACATTTAAAATCGAGTAATAAATTAATTATCATCCCCGTATAAAAGAAATTTCAAATAAAATAAATTACTACCTAATTTATTGTGTTACATAACTCTTTGAATAGAAAAAATAGAAAGATTTAAAGGACAAACCAGGATTAATTAAACAAAAGTTTAGAAAGTAGTTTTAATCATGTGTGGGTGAATACGCTGAGATTAACTATGGCCGTGATGACTCTATTCAAATTCCCACTCAAATAAGCGAATTTTATTATGATTATCCTCGTGTATTGACGTCCCTTTTTGTCTAACACTATCCAGAAATAAATCTGCAGCCTAAATAAACATTGTATCTTAAATGAATCATTCCACATTTACATGAAATGAAGGTTAATGTATTTTAATAACATTAGAGGATGGATAGTATTAAAAATTTAAGGAACTATTAACATTTCTAATTTAGAATTAGTTTAGAGGGCATTTTTTGTCACTTATTTCACACTTAAGGCTCAGACCGAATTGCATTTAGGATACTACCTTAGTGTGTTGTAATATACATCATGCATTATACTCGTATCATAAATATGCAGCTTATATTTTGTATCCACTGTAGCTTTAAAAATATGGGTTTAAGTTTATTTTACAGTTTATATTAGGTAGCCAAATAAGCACATCCTTTCATAAAAAATAAATACAAGAGTATTTACAAGTATTTACATAAGAGCAGTGTAGCAGTGTTTATAGTTTGTTACATTTCTTAAATGTACTTATGTGGATATATGTACTTGATGTTATATAAAATTAATTTTTTGTACAATTTATCATAGAAAAAGTATTTTAGCTAATTAGAACATCCAAATCATATCCAATAAACAAAAAACGATATTTTATTAAAATAAGCCAGTAACAAAAACTAAAAAATATTGCTCAATGTGAATTTTCCCAGAAATGGTTAATAACATGAGCTGTCCGTCGCGCGACGTCAGGCGGGAGTCAGGCTACAAGCGGACCTGATGGGTTTGTAATTTTCAATTTATAACATCTCTGCCCACGATCTGTGGCTATTTCGAACTGAAATTGGGGTTTTAACACGTATTTCCAGATATGTCGCATATCTTTATTAGGCAATTCAAAAGTATCAGCGCAATAACTAACATCTTGATTATATTATAATGTACTAACTGTGGTTAAATATACAATAAATGAAACGAACCATATGAATACTAAAAGAAATTTATTAATAAAAAAAGGTTAAATTTTATTATTTATAAATGTAAATTTTGTTTTAAATTTTCCCTCGTAAACCAGTGATATAACAGTGTTAAGTTTTGGACGTAAATACTAATTATTTAAGTAAATCATCCCACAACAAACACTAAATAAGTGTCCTCAGGGGAGGTATAACTCTCTAAAGTTTCGTCCCTTGAGAAGTACATAATATTCAGTGTTTATTTTTGAAATGGTCAAGTTTAAGAATTTTTT